>JACEVL010001011.1:65000-127500 GCA_020284085.1 Aporrectodea caliginosa
AGGTCTGTTCTCCTTGGAAAGAAGACGAACGAGGAGGGATCTGATCGAAACCTACAAAATCCTCCATGGTCTGGAAAATATCGACGAAAAGACTTTCTTTAGAAAGGCAACCATGCAGTGTAACTTTGCGAGGACATAACATGAAACTGTATCGTGAACATGTGCGTTTGGACGCTAGAAAATTCTTTTTTAGCGAAAGAATTGTGGATCGCTGGAACCAGCTACCACAGGAAGTAGTGACTGCAACAAGCTTGACCACATTCAAACATAAACTGGACAGTTGGATGCAAAGACATGGGCAATAAAAGCTTACACAGCTTACCAAGCCCATTAACTGTAAATGTAACTGTAACTGTAACTGTAACTGTAACTGTAACTGTAACTGATATATACATGTACACTCTCAGTCGGAAGAACAAACGGCGAGAAACAGGACTGGCCGCCTTCTGTGAAATACCAAGGCAAAGACAATGAAGTCGCTAACACTTAATACCCAGTATGTCATCTATTCTATGGTATGGTATATATGTATGTAAGTATGTATGTATGTATGTGTGTATGTATGTATGTATGTATGTATGTATGTATGTATGTATGTATGTATGTATGTATGTATGTATGTATGTATGTATGTATGTATGCATGTATGCATGTATGCATGCATGTATGTATGTATGTATGTATGTATGTATGTATATGTATGTATGTATGCGTGTTTGTATCAATCAATCAATCGTTTATTTGTAGCCAAACAACAATAAACAATAATATTACAAATCAGATTGCACTTTTAAGTATGGATTGTTGAATGCCACATACATGACATGTATGTATGTATGTGTGTATTCATGTATGTATGTTTGCATGTGCCTATTTCCTAGTGCACACTATATAGAAACTTTCCTATAGGGCGTCTCATGAATGCCATGCATGTGCATTGTCTGCAGTCTGCATGGCATTTATGTGACGCCATCTCTAAATAAGCCTGCAGTTCCCTTGGCACAGTTATTACCAGCCTAGAAGTACGAAGTTTACGATGACGATTTCCAGACAATATATGCATAGGAGGACCAGCCACAAACATGTCTATATAGATGAGTTGTAACAGATTACACGTAGGTCCCAAGGGCAAATTCACCCGTCCACGCGGGTGGACATATATGAGACACGGCACAATATCAACCACAAATCATCGCGTTCGTTTCAATAATACACAATATGTATATATATACATGTATACATGTAGGTTTAATATACATATACAACTATGCACATACATATACATGTACAATTGCTATTACGCATAGCCTACACATATAAGATATACATATGTAGGCCTACATACAGTTAATGGATATGAATCTGAGTTGTTATGACTGCATATATACCAAATGAATTGTGTTCATACACAATGGAATTCACGCAAATCCCAAACTTTCATTTCATGCATCCTGTAATCTTATATATAATATGTTCATTATATCACGTATTGATTCTTACATATACGTATATACATATATACATATATACAATACCATAAAGGAATATATATATGCGTGCTTTTATATGCATATATATAAGTATATCATGTGTTTGCATAGTCTATATATATACGAAATCGTTATGTATGATAAATTTATGTATTTTGTGTCGTCTGTATGTGTATTTGTAAGAACCAATATATACATATATATATATATATATATTATATAAACGCATATGGGCTATGTATGCTTCTTTGTGTATATAATGTGTTTGTATAATATGGATTCGGCAAGTATGATATATGTATGTATTTTGCATGTTACATAAGCATATATATATATATAATTATATATGAACCATACACTACATTTATGATGCAATGCACACATGCATATATGTATAATATAGGTTTAGGTACGTATATCTGTGCAGATATTTATTATGTAATCGGTATATATGATACATGTATGTATTTGTATGTGTGTATCTATATACGTACAATGCATATATATATATATATATATATATATATATATATATATATATATATATATATATATATATATATATATATATATATATATGCGATACCTGTCTGCATGCAATCTGCGTGATGTTGGCGCTCCTATTATTCATTGTTGCAATCATTATATGAGATTGGCGCGAATTTCGTTCCTTCTCAGACGCACAGATGGAGAGGCAGAGGCAGAGACAGAGGCAGAGGCAGAGGCAGAGGCAGAGGCAGAGACAGAGGCAGAGGCAGAGGCAGAGACAGAGGCAGAGGCAGAGGCAGAGACAGAGGCAGAGACAGAGGCAGAGGCAGAGGCAGAGACAGAGGCATGCAGAGGCAGAGGCAGAGACAGAGGCAGAGGCAGAGGCATCCATCAGTGTTCCGCTATAACGCCCTGTCACCTTGTACCTGCGAAGACCGATATGTCTGTCGCGTTGTCTTTCTGTCTGTCTGTCTGTCTATGCGTTCTCTATTTCAGTCCAAGGTTGATGTTCGTAACTTAGGTGGATAAATTTAGATTCGAGGGGTATAATAAGATGTTGGGGGAAACGAGGAATTGTGCAATCGAAGAACTCGAGGGCTAGAATTAAGACAAGATGGTTTGAAAGGAAGCGGGGGAAGTGTGCAGTTGAAGGACAGCGTTAATAAGAATGACATTTTGAATAATGGATATCATCCAAACGTGTGAATGTAAAATCTTTATGTAGACGTTTTTCTGTGGCGATCGTATGGCCTTGACCCTCCCTGGTCATTTTCAGTGACACATTTGCAGGAGGGTCAAACGTTTGATAGGTTTATTAATCAGATTCTTGCGATGAACTGACGTAGTTAGTAAAATCAGGGTCATTATGATATTCCAAACAGAGAGTTTGTAGGTTACTGCTTTAGGCTATGCATGGCGTCTTATACCATTCTGCTTATAAGCAAATAGTACGGCGGAGTCTAGCCGTGTAAAGATGGATGAAGACGGGGGCTTAACCGAATCACAAGTTCCTGGAAAGTATCGTTATAAGTTGGGCATCATTGCAAAGAATGATGGATTGAACGAGTCGGCAGATACAGCAGCAGCAGCAGCAGCAGCAGCAGCAAAAGCAGCAGCAAAAGCAGCCGCCGTGCCAGTAGCAAGAGGCAGACTGATTTATCTCGGACCCACTGCTCCGTCAAGAAGGTGGGGCAAGAGCATCGACCTTCCTGCGGAATCTTAGGCCATGCAAGAGCACGTACATGTGCGTGTGCGTGTGTGTGTGTGTGTGTGTGTGTGTGTGTGTGTGTGTGTGTGTCTGTGCATCGTCATCCCTACAGTGTCAACAACACGATCAGAAACTGACTCGTAATTAACACACGTGTGACACGAGAGACGACCATTCGGTAGCACACTGGGTCTGTGATCCATCGATTGTGAGTCTGAGCCTGCTCTACGGACTCAGTGGGGCACGGTGGCCGATTGGTTAGAGCGCTTGGCTGCCACGAGGAGAGTACGGGTTCGAACCTCCATTCAGGGGGTTAATAACTGTACATGTAGGGACCTTGAGCAAGTCCTTCACTCACAATTGCTCTGCGCCATCGATGATCTGTCGTATGATCATGTGCACTTCTGAACTTTGGAAGGAGGACGATATCACAATACAGTTGTATTGTACGTAACGACATTGAACTAGTGTACCTGATAGCGGTGTGACTATCAGTTTTTTGTTGTTACCAATAAACGAATATAATAATAATCTGCAGTACACGTACACTCGTATTGCCCTTCTGATTCAAATGTACTTACTATGTGCGCGTAGCAAGTGTAATCTATAGCAAGTATACTTCAATAGAAGTCCATACTAGAAAAGATCATGCTATTGCTCGCATTGTTACCAGATCATTTGTCCAAAAGGCATTCTTGCCATCCTAGCGCCCATTAAAAGCATGCAGATACTTTAATGAGTTTAGCGGGATGTACATATTTGCAATGTTTTGCAGTTTTCAAACAAATACCTGCTAATACGAGACACTGTATACTTTGGAGATCCCTTGTTTAGTACACAATGCATGTCTCCAAAGAATCGATTACAGATCCACGCTAGTCCCTGTAGCAGAGCAGACATGACTCTCAAGGGATGAACAGCCGACGGAGTCAATATAAGCAGAATGTGTTACTGAGAAAGGCTGAGCTGCCTATAACGAACATGTCTGCTATGCCAATACTTTCAGTGGATTCTGCTGTGAAGAGTTCAAGTATGCCATTCATCGACTGCTCTTCATAGAACTATCCGGGAAAAGACGAATAAAAAAATGTAGGAATGTGGAAGCGCCCGCGAGTCAGTTAGTTTGGTCTCTAAGATAGTAAGATTATGAATACAGTAAACTACGTTTAAAATACGACATTTATTATCACAAAGTTTATGGATTAGCAAGCAAATAACCAACCTATGCATACCTACTGTACCTCATACATGCATTACATGTATACGTTTCATAGGGACCCACTGGGCGTTTGCTGTGGTGGGTGGCCTCCATTTGGAATAACCTTCCCCCCTCACTAAGGGCTTGACTAGAGTCTATGTACTGGAGTACATAATGAATTGTCGGAAATAATGAATTGTTTTACCTCATTGGTCTCTCGCTCTTTAAAGCTTTATGCATACATACATACATGCATGTATATATGCGTACATACATATTATGAATGTATGAATGTATGTATGTGTGTAGGTATGTATGCGTGTATGTATGTATTATGCATGTATGCATGTATGCATGTATGCTATGTTAGTATGTATGCTAGTATGTACGCATTCATGTATGTAGGCCTATGCGTGCATGAATGTATATCCTGGAATATGTTGTCCATACAACTCCAGACGGAGCTGACGATTGTCCATGGGATGGTCATTGAATCGTCGTCTGTCGATTGTGTCATGAATCTCTCTTTCGTCGAAGTCTGACTGGTCCTCTGTCTGCCTCGTCGACTGATACGTAGGATCAGAGGCCAAAGACTTCTACTATGCACAGAACGACGCTCTCGTCAAGGTTTAGACTCGCTCACATAGTCTGCAGTCAATGCTAGCCCATAATTATAGACTCCAGTGAGTCTAGTCAAGGCTTACGATATCCTACAAGGACCTACATAGACTCCGGTCAGGGCTTAGAATCTCCTACATAGACTCCAGTCAAGGCTTAGAATCTCCTACATAGACTGCAGTCAAAGCTTAGGAAATCGTATACATAGTCTCCAGTCAAGGCTTAGAATCTCCTACATAGACTGCAGTCAAGGCTTATGATCTCGTACATAGACTCTAGTCAAGGCTTAGGATCTCGTTTATGCATACTCGCAGCCATAGGTGCCGACTTTTGGGTTAGTCTCTGGGTGCCACTGCCTGGGTTCTACCCCAGTCCCCATGAATATTTGTTATATTCTACATTGTCAATTTCGAACTTTAGACTGTCGCACAAGCTCGCTTGCTTGGCACCAGGTCCTGCTTCAGTCTTGTCAGATTCAGACAATTCATCGAGGGACTGCAACAGACTGGAATAGTTGTCGATAATTGTCTTCAAAGACAGTGCTTGAAAGAAAAACTATTGTGAGATCATGCAGTGTTGGGTATTTGTGTTGTACTGCCTGAAAAGTTGTGAGATTACTGGAATATAAAGTAAAAAATCTGAATTTAAGGTCTGAATTCTTCTGGGTGCCAGGCACCCACTGAACTTCCTCTCTGGGTGCATTGGCACCCAAGGCTCCCAAGGAGTCGGCGCCTATGCTATGCTCACAGCAAATTGTTAACTTGTTAAAAATTGATCTGGCTATTTATTTACTTATTTAAAAAGTTGTTTATTATGCGGATAGCTTTGTTCTTCCGAGACAGCTTGCTCTGGTCGTTGAAGGAGCGGATAATAGGATTTATGTAACGAATTCCTTAAGAGGTAGTCGTATGCAGTGGGCGTGTGTGGGCGACTGGCTGCGTAATGATGATGGCAATGTGGTGAGATGCAGCCAATTAAATGGTTGAGGACGACCTGATGACTACACGGGGAGCTCATTGCTATGCAAAGGCTATTCGCTCAAAGAACGGAAAACAGTTGGAGCGGACAGGGAACGAATAAGAGCGTTGGAAAAAGGTAGAGGATAAAGAAGCGTAATAAGAGGAGGAGGAATAGGAAAAGAAGGAAGGGACACACTATGAAAAGAAAAAAATAGAAGAAATGTTCTAAAGGGTAAAGAAGGCCAAGGAACAGGCTTTGGTTTCGGTAGAGAAGAGAAATAAAACCTAGCTTTATCTTCATGTCTCTAATTTTGTCGGTGTGTATAACTGTATATATGTATGGATGTGTGCATGTATGTATGTGTGTACGCACGTATGCATATAAATATGTATATATATATATATGCATGCATGTATTATGTGCGTAAGTATGTATGCGAGTGTGCACGAGTGTACGACGTGTACGTACGTACGTATGTAAGGTATACCTACATATAAGTAAATTAAGTATCTAACCAGATTCTTCAATGCTATGGGAGCTCGGGTCCAGCAGTATGCTGATGCTGTACAGCTATACTCTACATGCCATTGAATCTGACACGCTTTGTATCTTCAATAAAGTCCACTGTAGCGAAGTTCAGAGTTGGACGTCTTCAAATTGTTGCAATTAAATCCGTCAAAGACGCCGTACATCGACCAGAAGCGGAGTACATATAATGCTTTATAATATAACGTAATTTTGTCAGTTGACCGCTCCTTCCAAAGTTCAGAAGAGGTCATCGCGCATACGATGATGTCGAAGATACAATTATATTGCAGAGCAATTGTGAACGATGGACAGATTCGCAACTATCTAAATGATCTAAGAAGTGCCTTAAAGACGTTTGAAAATGGTTGTTCAAAGAGTCAAATGCAACACTTCGTATAGATGCAATGGGAGACTGTTCTACGGCTAGCAAAGCGCAGCGATTTCCAACCTGGTTTACTCTAGACTTGGACATAGAGTTCTCTTATGTACGTAAATGCGGTGCCGATCAATGAGGCCCACACACATTGGCATATATGGGGGCTACGGGTTCAAAACCCCGAAATAAATTGCCAAAAATGTTTTTGTGAAATACAAAAGGCCTTAACTTTTCAAAACTGACCCCGGACTCAGCGACCATGTCCAATGGAAAGCCCTGAAATGCTTCCTGAATATAATGTTTCTGCCCTCTCAAAGAAGAGAATCTTGAACCTTATTCTCTCCGCGAGGGGATAACCAGTTTGTGTTCCTCGTATATCCTTCATAATTAGCCTAAATTATACAATACAGGAATACGTTTGACAATGGTATATTATATATGATACAAGACATAAGAGAACTGTGAGAGATCAGCCAGTAGAAGTCGGGCGATACAATAGAGGATAGACTGCAGCTGGTGAATTCTTAATAAGTCTGACTGCAAGAGCAGAGTATAACACTACTGTTGTTGAGGCCAGAGATGGGTAGCTACTCGATTGGATTCTAATCGATTGGATTCTAATCGATTAGCTAATCGATTAGGCAAACATTCAATTCTAAGTTCTATTTCTAATCGATTAGCAAATTTCAGTAGCTAATTCTAATGCTAAGGGATAAGCAACTTAACTAATCGATTAGTTGTTTGTCTAAGTTTGGCTAAATCGAATTCTAATCGATTAGCAAATATCAGTAGCTAATTCTAATTCTAATCTATTAACAATTTAACCAATCGTGCCCATCTCTGGTTGAAGCACGTCAGAATGAACGAATGAACGAGTGGTCACCGAGAGCGCTAAACGTATGACCTATCAGACGCCGCTGATGATTTTTTTTTTAATTTCATAGTGCTCCACATTATTTAAAGACTATGAGTGAGATAAAGAGAGACAGAAGAGATTGAATAGAGAGGAAGATATTAAAGAAAGAGGGAGGAAAAGGAATAGGTGGAACAACTGCGGAAGAGGAAAAACAGAGATAGAATAGCACTATACAGAAAGTTAAAGAGATACGAGAGAAGAATTAGAAGGAAGAAGAGATGCAAAGAATAGGAGAAAGACGGAGGATGCAAGAGGACGAGGGGAGACAGTAGGAGGTTGCATTTTGTGATGGGTGATGGCTGCAGCGTCAGTTAGTAAAAGGCGGTGAGCTGTCTTAGGTGAGGTCGATTATCTTCAGGGATCGGATGATAATTGGTGCAATTGTTGTCGGCGTTGAAGACAGACAGTTCGAGGAAGCGAGGAGGGGTCGTCTCAAACGCCCTCAGGTGGCAAAGAGAATGAAAATTACTGGATGCGCCGATGACTCGTTGGTGCATCTCAGTGCTTTTGACAGGCTTTTATAAAAGGTGCTATATAAATATTCAGACATTATGTACATATATGTATGTATGTATGTATGTATGTATGTATGTATGTATGTATGTATGTATGTATGTATGTATGTATGTATGTATGTATGTATGTATGTATGTATGTATGTATGTATGTATGTATGTATGTATGTATGTATGTATGTATGTATGTATGTATGTATAAACGTACAATGATAGAAGGTGTGCAGCACACCATGGAACAGTGTGTAAGAGCCTATATACTTCACTATCATGATCATCGTCGTCATCAGGGCTTCTCATTTAAGGCGATCGATCGATCGATCTCCTTGGTCGATCGCCTAGCAAAGGTCTGGTGGATCGATAAATCGATCGCGCAAATTGAGCGCGATCGATTTACTCCAAAAGGAAACTGGAACCATTATTTTATTTACCTAATTTACATTACTTTAATTTTTGCTTTTTGCGGCGGTGGTGAATTCATGCGTTCGGAACGCAGCGTTTCGTGACCTAATGACTGCTGATCGAGTGATCGCTCCAATTTCGTACAGTATGATTGGTCATAACAACACGGTGGACACCTCCCGCGTATCGTCATTGTTAGTTCGTAACGTCACTAATTTCGGAAATTATTGAAACTTTGAAAGCAACAATGGCGGCGACGGTTCCGAAGTGGAATAATAATGTACAGAACGCAGCGTTTCGTGACCTAATGACTGCTGATCGAGTGATCGCTCCAATTTTGTACAGTATGATTGGTCATAACAACACGGTGGACACCTCTCCAACTCACGCTTCTGTCATGGAAATTAGGTGACTCGTTCGATGGGGATGTAGGCTAGTCGAGATAGCTAAGTAGGCAGTAGCATGTTAAAACTTATTACAACTATGAATGATGTGAGACGGATAACAAGCAACGGCGCTCGTTTTCGGTTGCTGGCTCTAGGACTGGAATGGCTGTTGCGCCGCCGTCTAGTGAATAGAGTTCACACGGTCACATCATTATTCTTTAATAACTTTACGACTGTCTTATTTAGCCATGGCTGGACTAGGAGCGCTTCTGAGTCGATCACCCTGAAAGGGCGCAATGAGAAAACTAATTAATAATACTATCAATAGTAGGCCTAATAATAACGGAACTGAACTGAGATAGGCCTACTAAATTAGTACTAGGGCGACTATATAATATGCAGCTATACGTACTATCGGTCGGTTTATCAGAGATTAATTTCTCAGTCTTTACTGCGGGTGGCTCGGTCGCAATTTAAACGTGGAGTACGAGGTTGCTTTCTGCCTCGACACTAATCATCTTCGATATGAAAAAGTGTCGTTAAGCCGGAACACTTTGTATATAATATGCAGCTTTACGAATACGATACACAAAATACGCTGTACACAAAAGCTCTCGAGGTCGAGTAGCACCGATCGCCTACGCAATCCAGCGCGATCGATTTTAAGATCGCCTTCTATTTTCAAATGAGAAGCTCTGTCGTCATCATCATTATCATCTGTGCTTCATCATCGTCGTTGTCTTCGTCATTCTTGTGATTTTTTAAATTACTTTTATATTAAATAATCAGGAACTGCTACATCTCGTCAAGTATGGCCAAAGTTCCACGGAAAGTAACGGCATAGATCGAGTCGCTCATTATTGTTACTATCATTAATTATTATTAATTATCAATTATAATAATAATACAAATGATGATAATAATAATAATGTTAATAATAATCTATCTCGACGAATAGGTGCTGTAACAGGCGTTTTTTCGCTCTTCTTAATTGTTGTTTAAGTACCTGGGGATCCTGTTTGCCTCGGGACAAATAAAAATAATAATAATAATAATAAGAATGATGATGATGATGATGATGATGATGATGATGAATGATGATGATGATGATGATGATGATGATGATGATGATGATAATAATAATAATAATCGCAGATACCGGCGACCAGCGTGAGACCAGTCATCTGTTGCAACGCCTATCGGTCGCCCTACAGATTGGAAACTCTCTGTCTGTTTTAGCCACCTCGGACTGCAACAGCAGTAGCCCAGGACTGAATGACGGCTTATAAAATTATTGAAACAGCCATTTTTAATCAGTCTGTAATAAGTTTGTTGGTTTATGAAGAAATAAATTTGTCTCATAATAATAATAATATAATATATAATAATAATAATAATCTTAATAGTTAATAGTCATAATAATAATAATAATAATAATAATAATAATAATAATTATGTATTATTATTATTATTAATATTAATATTCTTATCCAACTGCTCCCTTAATAATAGGGCCTAATTACTATAATAATCGCAGATAGGCGCAACTAACCATCCAAAAATCTTGTTTCTTTGCTTACGTGTCTATCTGTTCTATGGCATTTGTTTATCTATGCATAATTATATTTGTCTCTATCTGTGTCTATGTTTATACATACAAACATCTTATATATATATCAGCGAAATGATCTTAAAAGTAGGAAGTCACCTAATAGTTTATTGGTTTCTCCTGTGTGTGTTACATTTCTCTTTCACTCCCTCTGTCTTTCCAACTGAAAATCATATAGGTCCTTTATTATACGCATAGTATACACGCATGCTTTATTATGTTATGTGATATTTTTGTCATCGAAGTTTGTTTTTTCACCTGATCTCTTGCTATCGCTGTATTTCTCTGCCTGGATCTTTGTCTGTTTGCCTGTTTCGCCTACTCTGTCTGTCTAAATGTCTGTCCGTGTACCCAGCAGAGACGGCGCGAGATCTATTTAAATGCTCTGAACGAATCACTGTCTGCGAACGCATTCGACCAAAGACCGATTCGAGAGATGACGATCATCACTTTGGCGCCACCATCTCTGATTCTGCTGCTGTTAGAGCATCTTCTTCTTTTCATCGACTGAGATTCAGTGGCTGCATCTTCTGTGATCTGATGTCGGACTCTTCTGGCTTCTCATTCCTTTTGCTTGTCCGACTCGATGCTTCGCGAGCTATATCTGTCTCGAATGGTCTTCTTATACGGGATATAGGGCCTACGCAGACGCTGCCACGGTCTCGATCTGAAAGTCTCAAATGCGAAGCACGTCCCATCTATTTCGGTGGTTCCAAGAATGTATGCGCAGCTGCTGTCTGCATCTCGATGACACCTTGGGAATGTGTTAAAGGCGCTATATAAAAGCCGGATATATATGTGTGTATTTTTGTAACACGACGCTTGACGCCTCCACTGCGTGTCCGTGCTTTAGTGCCAGGCAGTCCCAAGTCTGGCTGAAGGAGGAGGGCGACGCTAATGATCTTTGTTATCACACAGTGTCGTTAAACTGAAACTATATATACCACCACCACTGGTACGACGCTTGAAATATTTATAGCGCATTTTAAGTTCATAACAGAAAACGCCTACATACATAACTACATACATCTGTTTTTCTTGAATATAATCATAACCATAACCATCAATTTATTGCTCCAAACATTGAGAAATTAAACATTGTGGTTATAAAAATTTATTATCAATTGATAATTAATGATCAATTATCCTTCTTTTGTCTTTGTCTGCCTTTGCCTATCTATAGTCTGTTGCTAGATAGTTAACAGATGTTATCTAGTACAGTGTATTCATAAAATTATATTAAGTATCTAGTACATGTACAATTAGGCCTATTAACTTACTAGTACAAAGCATTAAACCTAAACTAAGAAAAAACAGAATGAAGGGTTAGAATCCAACTAATCGTTCTCATGAGTTATCCATAGGCATAACTGATGTTTAAATAGCTAAATTTGAGATACTGCGAAGGTCTTGCATAGGTATGACTGAATCTACAGGAATTTTGTCAAATTTAACGAGTGAATCCATTCGTAATCATAATAATAATAATGAATGAATGAATGATTATTTCTATTGCATTAAATTATTGCAAGCTATTTTGCCTTGGTTATCTAGATGCAGACGTCTTACCCCTTTGATCGTTCTTTTTTTTATTAATCGGGTTATGAGAAACACTGCGCTATGCTTTTGGATCGATGATGGACTCGGATTCAAGATCTCATTCAATTCATTGGTTGCATATATAAATTTTTGTTTATTTGTTTGAATGTATTAATCTTGCCATGCATTGTGCGTCTAGTGCTTCTCAATATACTTACTTACTTCTTCCTTGGGAGATCCGCGTTTGGTCTATGCATAAAAGGGAGATCAGTCTAGTCACAGCGTTAAGAAATCCAGGAGGCAGTACACGTGCACTAGCTCAAGGAACATTTTAGGCTTATTTATCGCAAGAAGCACTTCTCTAGAATCTGCTCCACGGCCGTGTATGCTGTAGCGCCTTTTGTAAGTTTCTTTAAAGGATATAGGAAAATATCCATAGGCGCACATTATTACAGAAGAACTGAAGATGCTTAGATGATAAAAGATATTTGAAGATAGTGATAGAGACACACTCGGACAGACAGACACAGATATACAATCATACATATATAGACAGATAGTGCACGACATACAAATATTGTCTAAACGATCAAAAAGACAGACATTAGTCTCCCACAAAGACAGTTAGGCCTAGACAAAGACATAAAGAGACAACTATACAGATAAGCAGATACAACAGAACAGAAAGACATACGCGAAAAAACAAACAGCCAGATGATTATAGTTATCGACAGGATTTCCTGTACAATTTAAGCTTGTGGTTATGTTTGCATGTATTTACATTTAGATGGATACTGCTATAGCGCCTTTATAATACCTCACAAAACTGCTGCATACTAAAGTCATCAAGAACAAAACGTTGATGTTAGGAGTAAACATGATGCAAACAAGCACATGCAAATGTACACAGGCGTACAATAGATAGACAAAGGCAGACAAAGACAAAACAAGGATAATTGATAATTAATTATCAATTGATCATAAATTTTGGTTACCACAATACTTAACACTATTTGATTCGACAAGGCAGTACCACATGGTTTGCGTCTTCGGTGTCAAATCATTAGATGATACGAAAGACTACCTTCGTTTGACCACCGCCTTCACATTAGAAAAACAATACAATTACCACCATTAGAAGAACAGACATTTGACCGCCGAATATACCAATTAAAGGGAAGTTTGTTCAACTCAAAATTGGATAAGACTAACTACTGGTTTTTGTCTTCTAAGGCCTACCCTGCTGTTAGTTGACTGTGATGCCCCTTGTTACGACATGGCTGTATTACGGCGCCATATAAATTGTCCTTATTATGACTGACTACTTAAGACGCACCTTTCCAGCTGTGTGTGCACTGCAGGGATTGACAACAAAGGTGCGAATAGTTTGATGGAAAGCATGGCAGACTAATGGAGGCGATCTCCACGTTTGGTGTCAGACCACTGAGCATTCCAGACCAATGGACGCTGACCGACTGACCGAGGGCCACATCGACAGCACAACAGAGACAAAGAGTCAGATACAGAGACAAAAGACATAGGCAGAGAGATATAAGCAGACAAAGATAAATATGAACAGATGGTGAGCAGCTGAACAAAGGTAGTTATAAAGAGTAAGCGAGTGTTTGTGACTACCTTACGAAACAAGGCGTTGACTGAATCGATGGCTAGGAGTGGCGTATACCCCGTCGCTCTGTGTGCCTAGTGGATGAAGTCTTCAGCTGATCGTCGTCTTCAACCAGTGTCGGGCCACCGGGACTTCTGGGGGGGGGGTGTATACGAGCGATCCTCCCTCCAGTCGCGCCGATGCAAACCCTCCTACATTGCAGTATCACCATCTCCTACACTACATTATGCATGTATGTACATGTTTGCATGCTTACTTATATGCATGTAAGTATGCTGTATGATGTGTGTATGTATTGTATATATGTATGTACGTATGTATGTACGCATGTATGTATGTGTGTAACTGTGTATGTTGGTATGTATGTATGCATTATTTGTCTGGCTATTTATATCATTCAAAATCTTACCACTGACGCATCTACAAATTCTACATGTATAGTAGCGCTGTTATTAGATGCGTCTAATTATTACATGGGTCTCCAAAGTACGGCCCGCGGGCCACATCCGGCCCGCTAAGGCCTTTAATCTGGCCCGCGGAACTCTCCTTGAAGAAACAAACTAAATTGGGAAAATTGAAACGTTTAACGCCGCTGTACTCTGACATGCATATTGCCAAAATCCATGTCGCTGTTTGTAAGGCACTGTGCCTGATATGCAATGACACCATTGCAGGTTTAAAGAGTACAATATTCGGAGACATTATGAATCCAAGCATTCATCGCATTACTTACAATTCACTGGACAGCTTCGCACAGAGAAATTTCTTCGGAGTTTTGGCCCGTGGAGCTTTAGAAAGTCAGCAATGTGGCCCCCCGCTGGAAAACTTTGGAGACCCCCTGGTCTAATAGGCTACTACATGTATAGTTACTAGATACGTCTACTAATATCATATCTGGGTGGGCATCCATCGGTTGGAGCTCTACGTGTCTGCGGGGTTGGCCAACGATCACTCTTCCAGTTATCTGAGCATGTTAATGTTTTGTTCTCGAAGTTGAAACTAAAAATTTAGAGTAACTGAAATCAAAAACGATAAGTATTTCCGAACTGAAACTGAAATATTTTGAAACTGAAACTTCAACTAAAATAGAAACTACGAACTCACAGCTGAATAAAAATAGAAGTCGTAATTATTTTCAAAACTAAAAGCCTTAGGCCTACTGGAGGAGGTGGAAGTCAAAGTACCTTTCACTTTTCCAGTGAATTGCAAGTTGACGCAAATGACAAACGTTTTGTTGTCAACGGTGGCTTGAAAACATGGGCGCAGATGTTTTATGAAGCCGTTGTTCTGGAGTTATCTGTTACTACGAAGTCGTCAAAAGGATGCACCTGTCAGGCTTTGGTTTTCCACTTGGACCGCAATCAAGAGACTGCAGAGACAGACACACAGAGAGACAGACAGACAGTGAGAGAAAGAGAAAGAGAGATATGCAGACAGACAGAGACAGAGAGACAGATAGACGAGACAGAGAGAGAGTCAGAGACGAGACAGAGACAGACAGACAGAGATAGAAAGAGAGAGACATAGAGAGAAACATAACGGAGACAGACAGATCAAAAAAGAAAGACAGGACAAAGGACAGGGAAAACGACATAAAACGAGACAGAGAGACTGCATCCAGCTGTAGAGATAGACAAAGGAAAGATGACAGAAGACAATGATGAGCGGCCTGTTAGCAAATATAATCTGTGCACCCGGACTCATCCATTTAAACTAACTAGCAAGAACTACAAGATATATATATATATATATATATATATATATATATATATATATATATATATATTCGTTTAATGTAAATCAGGTTGACAAGCCGCAACACGGTTACAAGGTAAAGTGAAATGAAATTAGTGATGTGGTGTTCTGTAGGTTATTGTTCGTTCAGAGGTCATTTCTTGAGCAAGCTCGTATAGAGAATAATAATAATAATAATCTTTTCTTTATTAAGCGCCTGACAAACGCACTGCGCTGTACATTTACATGTTATGCTATTTAAATCTTAACTACTAACAGAACAGACAGCCTGCAATACAATGGCGCTAATAGCAGCCTACAAAGCATATCCGCCCTACGGGGCTCGAACTCGGTACCTTTCGCTCTCTACGCCAGATGTTATCCAATGCGCTACCCCCCCCGATAGAACCCTAGCTACATATCACGTATGCTGTATTAAAGACGTTTACTAGACTAAATCCGCCAATCTCATGACATTTATTAAACTGTTGACAGTGTTGCGTTCTGACGACAGGTCTGATCTCAATAAGCGAATATATGATATGATAAATGAGCGGATTACGTCCAGGGTTTTAACCTCAATATTTAAATATTAATACCTAATTGACGGCATACACTTGACTTTTACGGGCATCGGTTTGACCTTGACTCGATTGCAGCCTGATTATTCCGAATGTATCCGAAGTAAAGAAACAGTTATCGCAGAGCCACAGATCTGATGAATGTGTTTGATTGGCACACCTGATGAACATGCTCTAATGTAATGTAATGTAATGTAAATCTTCGAAAATTTCTCAGCGCCCACAAAAGCCACAAAAGGGAGACCAGCTTATTCACCGGCGCTATATCAAACCAAGTCTGCAATAGCCAAACTCCTCTGTTCGTTTCGGTGCCAGGTCAAAATCCTGGGAGGTCAAGCCGAGGAGACAGCATGGTGCTACGATGGCAATCGGTGATGATGGTATACACGAAGAGAGATACGCAGAACAGGGTATGCACAGACAGGCAGACAGATAAAATGAGTGATGCAGGGAAAGCGAAAGAGAGAGCATGTCTTTTAACGGTGCAGAAATACCTCGCAAGCGACACATGTAAAGCTACGCAGAACAAAAGATAGACATGGTGTAAGAAACACAGCGAGAAAGAGACAGACAGAAAGACAGTGCCAGATTTGGACTTGGTGAGGCCCTAAAGGCTATAAAAACCTTGGAGGCATCTTATTTTAAAAACTTACATCGGAAGGTCTCACAAAGTGAAAAATTCAAATTATTTACAAATGAATCCATTTACTGATCACAGATTTATCATTTGGTTGGCTTGATCCCCATCATAGACATTAATATACAATATCCTGGAAAATACCTAATGTAATTTTCATTTTTAAAGTAATTTTGGCATTCAGTAATATTATACACAAAAATGTGTGAGGCCCCTGAGGATTGTGATGCCCGAAGATGTAGTTTTTTTTAGCTTAATGGCCAATCTGGCACTTCAGACAGACACAGGAAGACACAGAGTATGAGACAGAGTTATGGAGAGAAAGAGAGACAGAGACAGACAGAGACAGACAGAGACAGACAGAAACAGACACAGACAGAGACAGACAGAGAGTGAGAGTGAGAGAGAGACAGAGAGAGAGAGAGAGTGAGAGACAGACAGACAGAGACAGACAGACAGACAGAGACAGTGAGAGCGTAAGAAACTGCATCTAAAAGATCGGCTGCTGTTCGACTTTTGCACGAAGACGGACTGAGACAGAGACATAGACACAGAGATATGGACACAGAGAACCAGACAAACACAGTTATAGACAGACGAAGTGAAACTGTGATATGGAGTAAAAGAACGGTTGCCTGATTTGCACGCGCCCAGTCATACACACTCACACACACACACACACACACATACACACACACACACACACATGCGCGCACACACACACACATGCGCACACACACACACACACACATGCGCACATGGATCCCATCATTAGTCTTTCGTATAGCATCGGTCTCGTGTTTCTGATGCTAAGCCGAGGAGTGTCTGTGTGTCCGGTCAAATGGTAATCCTAGCGATGAGATTACATGATCAGACCAGACGAGAAAGACTCATCGCATGTAACCATTCTGATAATTCATTTCCAGGATTCTCAAACGGACTTACATTAGCTCCACGACTAGATCTAATCAAACATTAATTTTAAAAATCCGTTATCACAGCTGCTGAAATGTCGTTCTCTTTGTCTATCTTTCATTGGGCACAAATTGAGCCGAATTGGGTTGAGCGCTCGGCCTATAACGCGAAACGTACACCGAGGACTGGTTCGAGCTATATAATTTTGCAACTACAATTATTACAATCACAATTACAATGACCTATGAGGAGTCTAGCTGCAGCAATAAAACACCGTTGACTAGAGCAGACTATAGTGTTCTCCCGGGCGGTTGTTTGCTAGGAGCGAGTTGCAGTAATCCAGTCTTATGTGTCGAATCAATCAATCAGTTCAATCAGTTTGTTAATTGTCGTGAAGCACATTATGACAAATACATGAAGAACATAATAATCAGTCGTAGACAAGTGGGAGGCCCAGAAGGGATGAAATCCCGCTATAATGATGAGACAATTAGACAGGCGGTAACTCTGTCCTCGATAAGGTATCGAATCTGCATGCAACGTACCTGGTATGCATTTTGCGGCCATACATATCGATGTGTTCCCCAGTTGAAAGCTTTTGTTGATTACCTGTTTTGCTTTTCAAATTAGGCGTCCCATATAATAAGCCTTCTTCTTTAAGTTCTCTGCCCTTCGGCAGGTTCCAACTTCCAATGACGCCACTCTTCTCTGTGCTGTGCTTTTTCCTTTGTCTTTCCAATGTTTTATCGTCATTGTAAGTGTTTCTTGGGAAATTAAATAAGCCTATGTAAGCAAAAGAAGAGCGCCTAAAAGGGCTAAAATGTATTGACTCCCTATCGAAACTCGGCCACTGTCGTACCCTGGTGCATGGGAGAGAGAGGGAGAGAGAGAGAGAGAGAGAGAGAGAGAGAGAGAGAGAGAGAGAGAGAGAGAGAGAGAGAGAGAGAGAGAGAGAGAGAGAGAGAGAGAGAGAGAGAGAGAGAGAGAGAGAGAGAGATTTTTTGTCGACCAATCATCTTTGTTATGACACAGAGTCGTTAAACAGTAAGTAACCAACGAATCCCATAATATCCCAGCATTCGTCGATTTTATGTATTCTGCACTCGGTTCTGGCGGCCTGCTTGCATGTCTGTCCGACTGTGTGCCTGTCTGTCTGTCTGTGTCTGTATGTCTGTCTGTCTGTCTGTCTGTCTGTATGCATGCATGTATGTATGTATGTATGACACCTTGAAAATTTTATAAAATTTTAAAAATATTTAGGTGTCCCGCAAGAAACTCATCTGTTTTCACCTTGTTGGCATGCATGTAATGCTTTTAGACAACGACCTTTGGTATGTATGTTTGATATGCATGTATGTATATATGTATGTATGTATGTATGTATGTATGTATGTATGTATGTATGTATGTATGTATGTATGTATGTATGTATTGTATGTATGTATGTATGTATGTATGTATGTATGCATTTATGTATGTATGTATGTGTGTATGTATGTCTCTCTGTCGGACGTATGTGTTGTAAGCAGCTTGTAAGCAGCCACAATTAGTGCCTTCTTCAGACAGTTCTCTGGTCCATTTTGAGACCCGTCTCCTTCACAGCGTAGGTATGTCTGGTGCCAAAGGCGTCTAATCTGTGCGCTATCGTCTCCAATAGATTGCAGAGCCTCGGTCTCTCTGCTGTGAAGTCAAAGAGAAGGTCACAAGATATATATATATATATATATATATATATATATATATATATATATATATATATATATATACAGACATACAGATGCATCGATAGAAGTACGGAATCCTTTTCAGCCACAGATACATTTAGCCACTGCCATCTTCAGCTGTCGACGGGAATCCGTTGGTTGGTTCCTCGTGTCTGCGTGGGCCTGCCATCGGTGACTCTTTCAGCCTAATGTGCATTGTTTTGCTAACTGATGTATTATATTCGTTCGTAATGACATTTGACATCATATAGGCAAGCACAGAGAGCGCCTCTGAATAGATATCTTGAAGGGCGCTATATAAATGTTTAATTGAGTGGCATACATGTACGTTGGATGGAAATAGATACAGAGACTGGAAATTCCGGAAACCATCTCTAATTAGATACGAAAAATCTAAACACCCTGGTAATGTATAATAATTAATGAGCCAGATAGAGACCACGCCTTGCTCGAATCTGAGAATACTTAGAAACCTATATATAGTTAAAAATGCAGAAAGTCAGATATATTTGGAGATTGGTAAACTGCGCATGCAGCTTGAAATGAGAAACTTTCAATTAGAACTCAGGAAATTTAAATCCATATTCGGAATTTAAAAAAACGAGAAAGAAAAAATCCCAGCAGAGTAAGAAATGAGAGTTTTAAAAAATGTCTTCATATATTATTTGTAAACCCGTTTTATTCGACACAATAGGAAATATGTGTGTTAATTAATGCGGAAACACGCAGACATTTAAAAATAGATCTAAATTGATTTGCAAATCTTATGAAGTATGCATGATTAAATTCCCTAGAGCACCTACGAAAAGCAGAGCCCAATTCTACAACTGCGGCGCCATATTCATATAATCCATAATAATAGTAGCAGTCCTAGACGCGTGATCCATGGTCCATTTAGCACATTTAGAAAAGGCAACATTATATCGCCGGTGTCACAAAATAGAGTATCCCCCATACATGAGTATCCCCTTAGCGAAATGGAGTATTCGGTTTAGTTTGCATTATTGGCGGTTTCTAAGTGTATTCAGTCGTACTATTTGGATTTATTGTACACATAATATATTTTAAGTTGCGTCTCTTTAGTTTGTACGTCGACCTGAAATTAATTTACTTCGTTTTTTGTGATTTTGACAGGATTTTCGTCTTGGCTATCGTGATTCGTATGACGATGGGGGGTAGAATGGTTTATCCCCCGGATACTCTAAACCGGTTTATTCCATCCGGGGGTATGCTTTAGGGGGATAGAATATCTCGGGACACCGGCGTAATCTCGCATATAATTTGAGAATAACAGGGCCATATATGTTACAGGAAGCAAATGGGTTTGATCTGGAAAGGACATCTTTGTGAACTCATGCTCTGAATGGTAGCCTATAGTGTAGTTACCATTCGTCCATCCTGATCTGCGCCACTCTGCTAGTAGCCAAACTACCAAAGTTCTCTCATATTTCAGCATATAATGAGTGATGATAAACTCCATGCTCTGGCTCCCTATTGAGGACAGAATAAGTAGCGTAGCCAGGAAAAAATTTCGGGGGTGTTTCCTTTGGACATGGTCGCAAAAGTTAAGTTTTGTATTTCGCATATAAAAGCATAAAAATTTTGTTGCCAATTTATTTGGAGGGGGTTGAACCCGTAAACCGCCTAAATGCGTCCATGGACTGAAGACAATTCATGATACTCCTCCTTGGCCGGGCTTCGTTGGTTGGTTGTACTAAATCACGTGTGCCAGTTTCAACTCAGTCAGATCGCCGGTCGTTTCTTTCATCCGCCCGTGGAGATATCCTGGTCCATTTCTACCGTACGTTAACACAACTGAACTGTTCATTCTCGTGTGTTGGTCCATCCATTTGGAACAATCTTACGGTTGACATTCGAGTTGCACCTTTAAACTCTGATCAAGCTACTTTTTATAGTTATGTTAAGACCCACCTGTTCAGGTCCCTTCACTCACTCACTCACTCACTCACTCACTCACTCACTCACTCACTCACTCACTCACTCACTCACTCACTCACTCACTCACTCACTCACTCACTCACTCACTCACTCACTCACTCACTCACTCACTCACTCACTCACTCACTCACTCACTCACTCACTCACTCACTCACTCACTCACTCACTCACTCACTCACTCACTCACTCACTCACTCACTCACTCACTCACTCACTCACTCACTCACTCACTCACTCACTCACTCACTCACTCACTCACTCACTCACTCACTCACTCACTCACTCACTCACTCACTCACTCACTCACTCACTCACTCACTCACTCACTCACTCACTCACTCACTCACTCCTCCACTCACTCACCACCACTCACTCACTCACTCACTCACTCACTCACTCACTCACTCACCACTCACTCACTCACTCACTCACTCACTCACTCACTCACTCACTCACTCACTCACTCACTCACTCACTCACTCACTCACTCACTCTCACTCACCTACTCACTCACTCACTAACTCACTCATTCTCTCACTCACTCACTCACTCACTCACTCGTAGCTCTTTCGAGGGGGTTTATAAATCGCTGGGTTTAAGCCAGAACGTCGTATGTACGTTTTGCAACATTTTGAGATAAACGAAGAAAACGAAAACTTTGCTTTAATCATTTTTGAAAAATTTTCTTTCATCATTTTTGATTTAAACAATGAGAATTATTTCTAGCTAAATGCTGAATAATAACAATCCTTCTCAAAATGCATTAAAGTATGCATTGTATTGTTTACACATAACGTGATAATTAGGTGAATTTTGTCAAAGTTTTAGCAAGAGAAAATAAAATGATGAATAACGTCCTAAATTCTGTCTAATTTGCACCATAGCCACCACAAAAAAATATCTGAAGAAGCATTCAGTCATGCTGCACAATCAATATCAAATTATTAATAATGATAGGCCAAGTCAATAATTTATTGTGAAGATACAACATTCTGGTGTAAAATCATAAAACTCACCATTACAAAATAGTATAAGCAACTACTAACTTTAGAATAACATAAATGATATTATGCTATGCAATTTACATGCAAGTACGTAAGTGGTTAAAGCTTTATGAAGAGTAAAGTAATTAAGTAAGCATTGTGTCACGTTCATTTTACTTGCCTACAAATATTCCATTTATGCCATAGAGACGTATCTAAGACATGCATCATTGTGGCTTGCATAAATATAAAAATTTGGCATTCACTTATTGCCAGGTGGACGTATCTTCTTCAAGATGCAACCATCTGGCAGGAATACTGTATGGGTTTACAATTTTACATCTTTCTGGCATAAATGTGACCCATAATTTGTGTTGTATCTTCGCACCAACTAGTCTTAAATGAAGCCTTATAGCTACGGCCTTCTGGCAGAACCTTCTTTGACGTCAGTCGATTCAATTTCTGTCAAAATCTCCATTTTGCCAAAAATCGTAGATACGACGTTCTGGCTTAAACCCAGCGAAATGTGATTTATTAAAGTCTAGATACAGTAATGCATGCATTAATTAAAACACAAACTTGCTTAGAGTTAATACAGCCTTTCATTATCCCGAATCACAAGCACATGTTTGGTGATTGCCACAATCACTGTGACCAAACAATCTACATTCGTTCTACGACATTATTCTTAAGATTTTAGCCGAACTCGTTCTCGGCACAATAATGAACAGTTTAATATGCACAAAATGAGACAGTTCAGGGAATACAAACTATTCTGAATCCTATTACGGAGGTCTATAAAGGGGGTTGCGGAATATTAGAAAGGCGACGTCCGATGAATTCAGTAATAAGCTGTTGATGAAGACGAGACCCTGGAGAAGAAAGATCGAGAAAGCAAGGCTCAACACGGATTCATCAAATATTCAAGACCACAGTTTTTGCCGCGAGAAAAGGAATAAAAATCTTTTTTCTGCTGACGAAAACTTACGCCGAGCGCATGCAGGATCCCGTGACTCTATATAGCCTTCTTTGGGCGCTCTAGAAATCCCGAGGCAACGATTACCATTCCGCCCACAGGCATAAAATGTTTGGTAGCTATTTCTCCGGATGGGCTTAAAGCCAGGAAACGAAATGAAGCCTTTAAGTTATCTCTCCAAGAGCGTCAGGTGTGCGAGGGGTAAACTAGTGTGAGTGTGGCGCGGGGAGATGGTTGAATGGTAACACGCTGGCACGAAGATCAGAAGGACGCGGGTTCGATAACCGATAACGACGAAAGGTTGACTCAGCCTTCAACTCCCTAGGGGCGACTGTAAAATAAGCAGTAGAGCCTTTGCAGGCTCCCAGTTAAATTCAACTCCTGTTAAACTTGCTATCATCGGTTCTCTCTCTCTCTCTTCAACCGTCCTCGATACGAGGGTTGGTCGCATTGTAGACGATTCTTCTCCATCCTCTCCTGTTCTCGGTTTCTCGCAGCAACC
Source organism: Aporrectodea caliginosa (assembly GCA_020284085.1). Classification (NCBI taxonomy): domain Eukaryota; kingdom Metazoa; phylum Annelida; class Clitellata; order Crassiclitellata; family Lumbricidae; genus Aporrectodea; species Aporrectodea caliginosa. The sequence continues at coordinate 88,872 of JACEVL010001011.1, forward strand.
TTTCCGTTGATAATTCCAACCATTCGCCCACATTGTCCATCAATCTCTTCCTTGGTTTCCCTCTTGCTCTTGCTCCCGGTACCGTTCCTTGCATAATTTCTTTCTCTAGACATTCAACTTGTTTCCTCATTATACGCCCAAAGTAAGACATCTTTCTTCTTTTGATTGATTCCAGTAAATTCCTTTCCACTCCCGCCGTCTCTAACACCCATTCATTTGTTTTTTCTCTATCCATGATATACCCAGTATTTTTCGTATGCATTTCATTTCAAATGCTTTTATTCTCTCCTCATCCCTCTTTTTGATTGTCCAGCTCTCGCAGCCATACATCATCACTGGCCATATAAGTGTCCTCATTAATTTAATCTTTGTGTTAATTTTTATGTTATGGCTTCTCCACAGTTTCATCAGATCTACTCCTATTCCAAGTCCTCTTGCAGTTCTTATTCTTATCTCCCTGCTACGTCTTGGTTACGTCTTCTGTTATGAGTGATCCTACGTACACGAAGGTTTCCACTTGTTCTATCATACTATCTTGTACTTTGATGTTACATTGATTCCCATTTAGTGCCATACACTTTGTTTTACCCATGTTGGTCTCTAAGCCCTTTTTTCGCCCTTCCCTGTCCAATCGAGTCACCAGATCCTGTAGTTCCATTTCTGTGCTTGCCATTAACACCATTCGCCCACATTGTCCATCCATCTCTTCCTTGGTTTCCCTCTTGGTCATCTGCATATCGTAGATTTGTTATCCTTCTTCCTCCAACTTGAATGCCTCCTTTGTATCCTCTCAGTGCTTCTCTCATGACCATCTCTGAAAGTATGTTGAACAATGTTGGCGAGATCACACATCCCTGTCTGACTCCCCTTTTAATTCTAAACTCACTTGACAGTATCCCAGCAATTTTTACCTTTGCCGTCTGTTTTCTATATCATCGGTTACTACTACGTAATCTTACTGCGTAGGCTACTTGTCAGTTTGAATTAATAGACGAATATTATATATTGTTAGAGGTCCCCTTTAATTCCTAGACAACTAGATGGCTACGCTAGAGGTATGATAAAATCTCGCTTTATTTACAAGAACAGAAAAATATGCAAACGTATATTCCATAGCACACAAACGTCAAACGTCGAACAGACAGACGGAAAACATCACCAACTGAAGTCTCTCGGTCAGCACAAAACACCGAAGCTAAACTTCTTCTAAAGGCTAGAAAAACCTGGTACTTGTTTTCTACCTTAACTAAATTACAACTGGATGGAGACTTGGATGCTAGCTTGCAGTACGAAACAGATCACGTCAGATCGACCTAAATCCAAGCTCTGACAAACCCTAAACAGTACATGGCTTATATGCTTCAGCCAATCCTTTTCAAACAGGCAGTGCTTCCGTTAACGCCCAAATGGCCGTTTTTACGTCCGTCAAAAACGTCCATATTTTTGGGTGTGATAGCCGAAAGAAATGAGCTACGTCCAAAAAATTCTAGGTCAAGGCGTAAATACATACATACATTCATAGGTATACAAAGGAGGGTTTTGTAAAAACTTTCCGTCAATAATTGATTTTTTGACACAATTTTCAATACGTCCTCTTTTTGGACTCTGACGGAAACACTGCAAACAGGGACACTAAACTCACCATGCATGAACAAACTACCAATGCACGTTCACTCTTGTATACCAACAGATACATCCAGGCAAACAAGGCAATACCTAACACCGAATCATAGAAGGCAGCATGCAACAATATTATATATGTCGTTTAGCAGGCAATTATTGCAGAAATATTTTCTCTCTCATTTCTTCCGTCTTTCAGTTCCATCTTGCCTAGAGATCGCCTTCGAACGGATGCAAGAGATGGAAATGAATTTATTACAACACTTCAGAGCTTCTTCTGTCGATGTGATGGCCTTAAGCAGGTCTACGAAACCAACAACGGCAATCATCTTCATTCTTATTTATCTTGCTCTTTGAATGTATACATGTAGTGATATAGCATATGGCTATTCAGCTATGAACAACCGTCCATAAGTCAGACGCCTTTTGAGAGCAGCACAAAATTACCGGCGTCTGATTTAGTTTGGCTTCTCGTCCAACCTTCTCCTTCGTCACGGATTGCGTCCTCTGTTGCTCTAAGTATTGAGTTGCTGCATTTTATATGTCCCATCCAATTCATTCGTTTTGCTGGCGTTCATCTTCCCTCACCAACCCCAGCACTGTCTTAGACCAACCTACAGAGTATAAGGCAATGTTTCAGACACATTTCCCCAGACCCACATTCCGAAATGTCTCTATAGACTTTGTGCATCTGCCTCTCTTTACTTTAAAGTCCAAGTTTCCAATCAATGAATTCTCACGCTTCGTTTGCTTTTCTTTGTAATCGGTTTCAACAGTCGAATTTAAATTTAAAACAGGATTAATATGTGATCCTAAAATTATTATTTATAATAATTAGTGAATTCTATCACGCTGGTGACTAGGCTAATGTACCAGAAAGAAGCCGCGATCAGATCAGGATTGAGAAAATCATTCCGCTATGACAGGAAAGTAGCCTATGGTAAATAAGCAATTTTAAAAAAGTAAGACTTAAAACGCGAACTCAATGACATAAGCGACTGAGTAGAACAGCTACAGAGCTGTGAAAGCAGATGAAACGATTGCAAGGCAGTAATCGGCCGATAACATGATTGCAATCGACCTATAAATGGTAAAGTCAAAAGGCGTCTGTAAGGTTCAGACCAATCAGCTAAACGTGGAGCTTTCAGCCAGGCACTAATTAAGGCGAGTTGTAGCAGTCACGTCAGTGTCATGAACGCCAGGGACTTACAGACCTTTGCCAAAGGTGGTCAGCGGTCACGAACGTCTACGGTGTACTTACACCGAACGGTCGGTCGGTCGTCTTTCGGGATATTGTCTGGCACTCCCTTGCTACTGAGCCAAATCGGAAACTTGTGTGCGGGCCGCGTGTGCTGTCCCGTCAACGGGTGATGTATGGACGGGTGTTAATAATTGACTATAATTGCATTTGCACTCGCAATAAGCTAGCCACGCTATTGCATCTAGACTATACGCAGGTCGGGCAAATGAGTCCCATATATGGATCAATAGATTACACATTTGCGTAATGCTTGTGCGGATGTATTGGTGTACATGGTTATGTAGACTGACGGATATTAATCAATATTTCACGTTTTATATAACATGCATTATATTAGGAAAAATCAAAAAGTGCGGGTAGAGTTAACGAAGGTGTAACCATGTAGGCGTACTTCTACACGTATGAATGACTGTCGATATATAGCCTATAATTCTGTATGGATGAATAGATGGATTAATAAATGGATAAAAGCATGAATGAATGCCTGGGTGCATGGGTATTGGCATGGCAGGAATGGTCGAGGCTGGTTGAATGCTTTGACCTTGCAGGCTTTTATTAGATCACATTATGAGATCGTGCAATTGATATCACGGCTTTGACTGCCCTACAGTGAAATGCCTGATCTGTTGGGTTGTGCGACGTTTTTTCTATTAAATCTGTTGAAAAACTGAGTGGGTCATTGGAGATGTGTCTATGAATTATTTATGTGTGTTGACTGTGTGTTTATGAATTATGTCGAGATATTGGCAAATTATTAAATGCTTAGAGATGTTTGGTGATGTGTTTATAACTTATGTAGAGATTTTTGTGTTTTTATTAAATGTTTAGAGATGTTTGGTGATGTGTTTATAACTTATGTGGAGATTTTTGTGATTTTATTAAATGTTTAGAGATGTTTGGTGATTTGTTTGTAACTTATGTAGAGATTTTTGTGATTTTATTAAATGTTTAGAGATGTTTGGTGATGTGTTTATAACTTATGTGGAGATTTTTGTGATTTTATTAAATGCTTAGAGATGTTTGGTGATTTGTTTGTAACTTATGTAGAGATTTTGTGATTATATTATATATATGTTCAGAGATGTTTGGGGATGTGTTTATAACTTATGTGGAGATTTTTGTGATTATATTAAATGTTTAGAGATGTTTGGTGATTTGTTTGTAACTTATGTAGAGATTTTTGTGATTTTATTAAATGTTCAGAGATGTTTGGTGATGTGTTTAGAAATCATGTAGTGGTCATGTTTATTGTTTGTGTGTGGTTATTGGTGATATGTCTATGAATTATTTAGGTATGCTGGCAATGTCTGAGGAGAAGCGACTGATCAAAGACCTTCTGAGGAACTATGAAGAGGTCGGTCTCGTCGGTCGTCCGGTCTACAACATGTCTCAGACGATCAAGGTCAGCTACGGCATCGCTCTCATCCAGATCCTTGACCTTGAGGAAAAGAACCAGGTCCTCACGACGAACATCTGGTGTAGATACGTAAGCATCTATACAATTTTATCCAAAGGGTCAACGCGTACACGGTTGTTTCTCGAGAACCTTCTCAAGAGGTTTCAAGGTTTTATGTTCTGTTATATAGATTAATATATTCTTGGCCTATCAGAGATTTAAATCGGGGAACGTAAAGGGTTTGGCGCCCATTCAAACGGGCAGCGGTGGTTTAATTGAAGATTGAAAAGGGTCGAAGGTATACGGTAGCTATAGGAAAACGTGAACACTTACATTTACATTTAAATGGAGACAATCAGTTTACTGGGCAGGCTTAGAATTAGATTTCTTCCACCTCTTGGTTTGCGCATGTTTAACTATACTATATCACTAGGCGAGGCAGGCTTGGCGGGAAATGAACCAGGCATCGAATCAAGTTCTTTCCATTTGGGGTTTGAACATCATCTAGAGATGACCGACACCCCATATACCATCTGGTGGACAGTTCAGAGAACTTAATCAATTGCGTTTGGTTGTTTTGTTAATGGACTTGCTGAAGCTTTGTTGTCTCGTTTCGTCACCTCTCTTATTGTTTCTCATCTTATTGTTTCTCATCTTATTGTTTCTCATCTTATTGTTTCTCATCTTATTGTTTCTCATCTTATTGTTTCTCATCTTATTGTTTCTCATCTTCTTGTTTCTCATCTTATTGTTCCTCATCTTATTGTTTCTCATCTCAATGTCTGTAATCTTCTCTTCTTTTGATTCACTTTATTTTTTACTCAGAGTTTGCTTTACCTGAGTTCACCACCGATTTCCTTTACTCCTGAAGAATTCAATCCACAACTTTTCAAGCTATCCTGCATCTGATCCTGGACCAAAATGAAACTCTAAAAACACAATAAAATAACAATGATAGTAATAATAACAATAATATAAATAATATAAAAATATATTTAAATAATTATAATAATATAAATAATGATAATAAAACCTTCATTGATTTATAATCGGGATTATTATCATTCGATGAAATAATAGTAGTCGTTTGTTGAACGAAGCAGGCCTGGACGGATATCCTGCTGCGTTGGAAACCAGAGGAATACGGTGACATAGACCATGTCCGCGTTCCAGTGAATAAGATCTGGAAACCAGATATCGTCCTCTACAATTAGTAAGAAAACGTTCTCTGCATACTAAGTCTGTCTTCACGTCTCATCAATGCAGTACAGCGCAATTGCAATGCAGTGGAATGTGATTTGAATCATTTGATATAATGTAGCCTAATGTAAATCGTATACAAATGACTAATTATCAAATAATGTTATATGTCGCGTCTGGGAGACCAGATTCTTTATATGACTAATTGTTAAAAAAAACAAAAGTAATATTTCACAATCAGAAGAGGGCAGCGTCAGTTTTTAAAAAAATCATGTGAACCTAGGAACTGTATGCACTATAGCCGTAACTGATCGATTGATCGATATATTGATTGATTTTCTGATTGATTGATGGATTGGTTCATCATTCCTTCATCGTTCATTCATTCAGTCAGTCAGTCAATAACTGGATAATAATTATTAGCCGTGCTTTGGAAAAATTATATGCTTTACTGAATAATTGCAAGATTGATTGGGTGATTTTACAATTTCTATTCGATTAACTTAAACATTAACAGACCAAATGTTTAATTACTAAATGAGTTAAATATCGATAATTAATTAATGGACTGGTGATCAATCTTATGTCAAACTGCTTTCTTCTGATATGGATGTAGCCTATGTAGCAGGCATGAAACTGATAACAAATCCCTTCTATGTACCTCTCTAAAACGTTTCTAATTAGTCTAAAGGTGTTATTAGGAACAATCGCTTCACATATGCATTCATAATATGAATTAAGAAGCATAATATAGCGCCTTTACTCTTTAAATATATCTTCAAAGCGCTGCACACATGGTTTATGTATATGTGCGTATATGCATGTGTATACATGCATGTATGCATGTATATATGTATAATAATAATAATAATAATAATAATAATAATAATAATAATAATAATAATAATAATAATAATAATAATAATAATAATAATAATAATAATAATAATAATAATAATAATAATAATAATAATAATAATAATATCTTTTCTTTAATCAAGCGCCTGACAACAAACGCACTGCGCTGTACATTTACATGTTATGCAATTGAAACAATCTTAACTACTAACAGAACAGACAGCCTGCAATACACGGCGCTAATAGCAGCCTACAAAGCATATCCGCCCTACGGGACTCGAACTCGGTACCTCTCGCTCTCTACGCCAGATGTTATTCAATGCGCTATCGGGCCCCGATATGCATGCATTGCCAGGGCCGGATTTAGGCATGGGCTACACGGGCGCCAGCCCAGGGGCCCCCACCACTTAGGGGCCCCCACCAGATCCAATTTTATTTTTTGTCTCCCTTCACTTCATGTGTCATTTGACTAGGGAAGAGATTTTAAGAGTGACTAGTGACTATAGATCTGATTGACAGGCTTCTTGAATGACCACTGTACTAAACAATCATAGTTTTGAAATAATATCATTGGAGTATGGTTCAGCTTCAGAGTAGTTTCGGATTGACATTTTTCTTCGCAGCATTGATCAATTCACAACCCAGTTCGCCATACGAACCACTCTGCTCAGGGTCTGGTTTTCTACCTATGCTTGAATCATGTAGTGATAAAAAAACCTGTCACTCACATCTATAGTCACTAGTCACTCTTAAAATCTCAGCGAAAAACCGCATAGCAATATATGGCGTCGACCTCGATGAAACCTTGGCAATGAGCTCATGCAGTTTTCTGAGTTTGTCAATTGTTTAACGACGAGGAAGGAGCACAGGCCTCAACCTAAGTCTGGAGCAGTTCGTGTTCCAATTAACACTTGACAAAGGTGTTGAAAGTTCATTTCCAAATGAGGAAATTATGTTAAGAATGTACTTGGTGTTCATGGTCACAAACTGTGGTGCTGAACGCTCATTTCCTAAGATTTTATTGATGGCTTTGCCAATTGAAGAGTGAACAAAGTCTCTATTGAGCCTACTCAAATTTGGACCTACAGTAGCTTCCTTCCCTCCCCTCTATCGCTGATATCTTATGTTCATTCTATTCTGACAAAATCTCATCCCTTCGCTTCACATTACAATCTCGTTTAGACAAACACGCCTCTAGCACTGATTCACTCCCCTCTCCCAATCCTGCTCCTCCTGCCTCCCAGTCATCGTTCCAAATTCTCTCGCCTCTGAAACAGAAGTCTCGCTCCTCCTAAATTACTTCCTAACTAGCAATGCGAATTAACTTGATCCTATCCCGACCTCTTCCCTGAAAGACTGTGCCTCTGTTCTACACAAACTAAAAACAGATGCATGTAGCTTGAGACAGTTAATTAGCTCAGTTCGTCTTACACTTAGCTCTAAATTTGAGTGGGTTCAATAGAGACTAACTGTAAGCCGAACTGAGCTAATTAACTGTCGCAAGCTACATGCATCTGTCTTTAGTTTGTATAGGTCCCGCTTATATTATCTTTACTTTCTTTGTTCGTCTGCATCAGTGACGTCTATGAAAACTTAGACAAGAAGTTTAAAGCTCATACTTCTGTTGTGTATTTGAGAAATTATTTAATGCCTATTAATATTATAGAAGACACTTTATTTATAAGCAATATGATCTTCACAATTTATTTTCATTTACATGAATCTAACAAAAATAGTTATTAATATTGCCTTTAACACATTTGGAGACAGAGGCAGGAGACTTCCTGGTGGCTGACATCAGATTCCAGTTTATTGTACAGAGAGGCAAGTAGAGTTTCTGTGGAGTGGTGTTTAGTGAAGTCAGACTGGTTGGATTGGGGAGTGAGTTTGAAGAGAGGCAATCATTTAGCCTAGTAAGGACAATTCGTTCAGTTAACTTAGATAGAAAGGAAAGATGAGAAGTGGGACTATAGCTAGATAGGTTTCCTAGTCAAGATTTGCTGTTTTGAGAAGAGGAGAGACGAGAAAGTGCTTAAAGAACATGACAGGGACGTTGCCGGTAGAAAGTGAGAGATTTTGGTGTTAACAGGGACGAGAAAAGAGGCACAGTCCTTTAAGAAGATGTGGAAATAGGATCAAGTTAATGCTTGTTTGGAAGATAATTTAGGAGGAGCGAGACTTCTGTTTCAGAGGCAAGAGAATTGGGAACGATTACTAGGAGGCAGGAGGAGTAGGGTTGGGAGTGGGGAGTGAATCAGTGCTGGAGGCGTGTGTATCTAAACGAGATTGTAATGTGAAGGGAAGGGATGAGATTTGTCCAAAAGAAGTTACATAAATTATCAGCGATAGAGGGGAGGGACCGAGGGAAGGGAGCTAGGCAGTGGGGAGGAGATTTAAGCTATAGGTATATGATTATTCCTGTCGGAGACTGCGCATCAATAAAGAAAAAAAATTGATGCACAAAAGGGCCCCACCATATTGGGCGCCCATAGGCCCCCACCACCCTAAATCCGGCCATGCGCATTGCATGTTTGTATATAAGCATAGCTTCAATAACGCTTTTAAGTACCTCACTGAAGCACTTCAAATATCTAATCTAATTGATCGAAGGCAGGTTGAACTTTGAACTTTCTTAGCAGAATCCAATATAATATAAACAATTAATTATCTGTCGAGGCATCCAACATAAACATCCCGTCGTGTCTTCTCATATGTTGCCAATTTACCTGGAACAATTTTATGTACGAACTAATTAGTACTAATTGGTAATAAGTAAATCTGCATTTTTTTAATTGACTCTGTTTAGCATTATATATTTTCTCTTCCATGCAAAGTGCCTTAGTAGTCAATTAGACTTTTCCCTGCATTCATGTGTTTACCGTTTTTTAATTTATGTAGCGCCGATGTTCGTCTGAAGGAGCATCGTGATGCGATGGCGGTGGTTGCTTCGACTGGTGCCGTCCTCTGGATCCCTGCTGCCATCTTCCGGTCGACCTGTTCCATCGACATCCTCTACTTTCCCTTTGACACTCAGGAGTGCAACCTCAAGTTCGGATCGTGGACCTACGACGGGTTCAAGCTCGACCTCGACTTCTTCGATGGACTCGAAGAGGTCAGATGCCACTACATGAAGCCTCAATGACTTTCATCCAATGACTTCCATTGCGCCGTTTTATTCTATAGGCCTATCTGCCATAAATTAGGCCTACTAATGCATCAACTACCACAGTCTCAGTATTTCATACAACGCCTTATACAGCGCCGCTATAATTACATGCGTCCATGGTAATGGTAGTGGTGAAAATTGGAAATTTATATAGCGTCATTTCGAGAGACAGAGTCTCATCAGAGGCCATCAGAGACTAATCAGTGTTTCTCTTTCGCATGCGAACATACATAAACTATATGTGCAGCGCTTTGAAGATGTATTTCATGACTTGCAATGAATCAGCAATACGTTAACTTACTTTTAGAACATAAGTTAAAATTTCAGGCATTAGAATGAAATCCCGTGTAGTTGACATCAGATAATCTCTCAGAATTCGTCCTACACTCTGCACACTTCAGATAACTCAACTACACACTCGAAAATGTCAGCTGCACACTTTATGTTCGAAAACGTTGTTTTAGAACCTGCACGCAGTACATAGCCTTGCATTGGATTGAAATTCATGGGTTTAAATCAGATTAGTATGATTCGATTATTACTGAAGTGTGTCTGTGCGTGCGTGTGGCTGCAGGTCGATATAACGGATTACGTTGAGAGCAACGAATGGAAGCTTCTGGAACATCCTGCGACGAAGAACATCAAGTTCTATCCGTGCTGCAAGGAACCGTATCCGGACTTGACCTTCACAATCCGGGTCAAACGGATCGCCATCTTCTACAGCTTCATTCTGATCGTTCCGTGCGTTCTCCTGTCCTTCCTCACACTCGTGTCCTTCTGGCTACCACCGGAGTCACCGGCAAAGGTCCTTCTCGGTCAGTCACAAGTCCATCTGAAATAATATACCGGTAGTCTCATATGCTGAAGCTAAGTAATCGAAACTAACACTTCGTACCCATGACTGCCTCTCGGGTCTTAAAACATCGCTCTGTTTGTTTCTTCTCCGTCTTTCCTTATTCTTGTATGCATGTATCTGTACTTTTATAGGTATAGGCCCCTACTTTTCTAAAGGGCATTTCAAGAAACTTTTTGAAGCGTTCTCCTTTTCCTTTTTCTTCTTATTCGATAGGCGAATAATAATGGATCCACACAAAATATTGTCAACCTCCTTCAAAGGGTGAAATAGACATATATTAGTTTTTTTCTGATCTCTATATTATTCTTTTGAACTAGCTGTAATAAGTTGCGGTGTGTCAGCTGTTTTTGTGTGCCAAATAGTATATTATGGTTTCATTCTTATATTCGTTTATTTTTTGGCACACAAAAACAGCTGACACATCGCAGCTGATTATGTTCAGAAGATATCAGCGACTAAACCAGCCTGACCGTTTCTGTTCTGATTTGGATCCGAGCTGATCCAGTCTATAGTAGTTTATCGTTGTCAGCTTTTGCCTGGACTATCTAATTTACTTAAATTCATAGAAACGGAAACGATCCAGTGAAGGGAACGTCACAGATGGTATTGACGAGTTTAATTTTGTCCAATAAAATCTAGTCCACATAGGCGCCGACTCTTTGGGAGCTTAGTTCAGTGGGTGCGTCGAACCCAGAAGAATTCGGACCTTAGATTCAAATATTTCATAAATACCCAACACTGCATGATCTCAGAGCCCGTACATAAAAAAATAAATAATAACACTGAAACGCACCGTGAGTTTCAAATACTTTTTCTAACCACGTAACCCCAGTGTTATTTAAGTTAACTAAAACTGAAAGTAACATTAGTATTAACTGAAAAGTTCTATTTCAGTTAACTGAAACTAAAACTAAAACTGAAAAGTTATGAAAACTGCAACTAAAACTAAACTGAAAAGTACAAAACTAGAACTATAACTAAACTTGAAAGTTGAAAACTGAATTAATTTTTTCTGTTTGGTGCACAAACTGAGTTGCGGACATGTCTGAAACGGTTAGCGACGAGTGCTTCAAACTGCAGCTCAATGGTACGCAAGCATGAATTTGATAAGATCTGTTGTTCTTGTTAATTTAAATGAATGTCATTAATAGAAAATGACATTTAATTGCCTCTGTTGAATGTTTACAGAACTAAATTAAAACTGAAAAGTTCTGAAAACTTAAACTAAAACTAAAACTGAAAAGATTTGAAAACTAAAACTAAAACTAAACTGGAAAGTTAAAACAAAACTAAAACTGAAAGTGAAACTGAAAAGTAAACTGAAACTTAAATAACACTGCGTAACCCTTGACAAGAAAACAATTTTCTTTCTCAGCTTTTGCCTGGACTATCTAATTTTCTCGCGAAAATGCGCTACAACTCACCTACGGCAATGTTGAATATAGCAAATTTTCCTCGGGTTGAACCCATGCACCCAGAGACAAAAGCAAAAGTCGGCGCCTATGATTTAATCTAACATAATATAATCTAGTCTTATTTCAACTAAGCTAGTCTAATCTACGTTATACTTTAGTCTATGCAATATACATAGGCTAGTTGAACAAAGTCTCAAAATAATGCAACATTGTCTAGCGTAGTATCGAATAGGTCGGTCTTGTCATGTCTATAGACTCTCCGATAGTCTTCTCGTGATCTAATCAGTCTACGCACTCGATCTGATTCAGTCTTTCTGATTTGGTTAACAGCAAAAGCATAATTGAATATCTTATCAGTCGCAAATCCACTCACAATGCAAAAGTCGTTTGGAAAAGGGAGACACGAAGACTGCAAGTGATAAATCCCTTTGAAATCAATACAGATTTATGTTTCAATGTATCGACTTATGCATCGGCGACTGCACTCCAGACAAAACAGTAGCTGCACTGCAGCAGCTGCTGTAGTATGCAATATTATCTTTCAAGTTGCAAACTCGACAAACAAGTTTTGCAGGTCTGCGGTAAGATGGGGTAAGATGAGGTAAGATGGGTAACAGGTAAGGGGTAGTGGATAACATACCTCTTTCAACTGTTGTCCTCAGATGCAGGATCTTGAAGTGAAAAGACCTTTTGGATGATACACAAAGACGACACCAACAAACTCCAACAACCGGACTACCTCACTTTACACCACTTGACAACATGATGTCAATTTTAATGAATCTCCTGGTATTCTAAAGCTCAGCGTTGAGGTGATGGCAACCTGTCATCCAGCCATTGTGTGAGCCTCGATTAACTGACCCGACCCTTAGCCATTGAAACGGTGCAGAACGTTTTTCATAAAACTCATTCCCTGTGAAACTGTTGTCCGAGGTGCCAGATTGTCCCAGAATCTCATCTGATATATTCCACGGCAGCACAATTGATGTCATCAATTCTAGTCTAACGGTCCTACATTCTGAGTAAGCGGTGTAGGTCTACTTCTGTCAAATATTTTTATAGCGTCTCTACATTGTTGGTAAAGTTGCCTCTTTTCAAATCCAAAACCCATTTTCAACATTAACAACAAACTAACTAAGAGCTATCTGTGCTTTACATAGCAACATTAAAGTAAAATTATTCTAAAAACAAAGCATTTTTAGACTCTCTAATGTTAAGGTAAGGAAGAAACTCGGATGAGATTATCGACCAGTGCAAATAATATTTAATCAGAAAGACACACTGACCGCAAAAGTACAATTGAAGCAGTTACTTTAATCCTTTACAGGAGACGCTACATATTTTTAGCAAAGCACTGAATGCTTTCCATCATTATTAGACTCTCTATACCTAAAATGCAGTATGAGATAATTTTTATATTTATCCTTAAAATGATCGATTGTGTCAGACACGCTTAGGTTAGCCGACAAGCTATTCCAAATCTTGAGACCTTTCGGTCCTTTGGACATCCTTTAGACCTATTACAGATCGAAAATAGAGATTTATTGGCCTTATAAAGCAGGTTGACAGCTTCTTCAGGTATTATTCTATAAGGATGAATTTGCGACGTTGACACAAAATACATTGAGAAAGCCATTGGAGAATGTTCGATTAATGTGATGCCTAAGTATTCATCATCATCATCATCATCATCATCATCATCATCATCATCATCATCATCATCATCATCATCATCATCATCATCATCATCGTCATCATCAATAACCATGGGCTCAGTGCCCGTAGGTGTCCGATGCCTTCTTCACAATGTCTCTCCATTCGACTCTGTTCTGAGCCGCGTGACACAGTTTCTGCAGATCTCTCCCACACCACTCTTCAATGTCATCTGTCCATTCTCTATGTAGTCTGCCTCTTTTGTTCGTACCCTCCATTATTCCAAACATCAGGGCCTTGATCTTTCTTTCCTCTTTCATTCTACAAATATGTCCGAACAATCCAAGTTTTCGCTGAATAACTTTCTGCATGAGGTTCTCGGTCATTCCCACTCTTTTGTATACCTCTTCGTTGCTTACCTTCTGAGTCCATCCTATTATCCTCAGAATTTTTCTGTAGCATTTTCTTTGGAATTTTAGCACTCTCCTTTGCGAATCATTTGTTAGCACCCATGTCTCGCAACCATACTACATACTGCTGAAGACCCATGTCTTTGATACTCCCATCGTGGTTTTCGTGCTGATTGTTCTGCTCTTCCAGATCTTGTCCATTGCTTTCAATACCGCTGTTCCCTTGGCTATTCGTATCTTTATTTCGCTTCTGCAATCTAATGTCATAAGTCATATTGCTGCCAAGGTAAGTAAGCCTAAGTATTGCTATTTGATAAAAGCGAATATCTTATAATTTCAGCATAAAGCAATATTTAATTAAATATCTGAGTTGTAGGCGCGTTGTATTTTAACACCATTTATTATTCTAACAGCTCTGTTTTAGAACCTCATTAACATACGGAAGTCAAATGAATATCCTTCAGCCCAGCCAATAGCACAATGTTTTGCATATTAGGAATTACGATTGTCATGCTAAAAATGTTACAGAAGTGAATATCTTATAATTTCAGCATAAAGCAATATTTCATTAAATAGGTCTATATGAAGAAGTATTTTGCTTTATACAACGGAAGACAGACAGACAGAGACAGAGACAGAGAGACAGAGACAGAGCCAGAGAGACAGAGAGGCCTGTTTTTCTTCATGTTTTTTCTCTCTAAACTTTTTCTCTTACAACTGTTCCGTTCATATAACTGCTTCCGTTGTATAAAGTAATTGTAATTTCTTCATAAAATTATAGACCTAATAATATTTTATTACATGTAGTTTTTCTTTCCGCTCGCTTTGACTTTGACTTCTGTGGAATTCTTTTAACTCTAAAGCCGTGTAAACAAATGTTCAATCGAATGATTCCATCTGTTTGTCTGTGTGATGGTTCGTGTGACTCCCGGATTTTATTAAGAGTCAGTCAGAAGTTGAGAGACAATAGACAAAGGAGAGAGCGTGATTGCGTGCGAATCTCCGCTGCAGCGGGTGTTAAGGCGTTACTCCAACAAACCTTTCTGTCAACAGGCTCTCATTAATTTCCTCTGAGGCGGCTTTATTAGTTTTTTAGCTGTATAACCTATGCGTATATAGAGAACGATATTATTGTCACCGGTTTCGATTCTACGGAGCATCCTTTTCGTAGCAAATTTCCTGTCCGCTTTTTATAGGAATACATATTCATGAGCAGTTTATACTTTGATATTGGCATTCTTGATGAAAATTCATATATATACTCATTAGGCTTCGTTAGGCCTACTGTACTTTATCTTGTCATATAGCGACTGAATATTCACGAATATTTATTTTATCATATTTTATTGGACGAATAGGAATTGTCTTTTCTGACTATGCTTTGCCTTAGGCCTACTTAACATTTCATTACTCTACGCTACATTACCG
The DNA here is from genome assembly GCA_020284085.1 of Aporrectodea caliginosa. NCBI lineage: Eukaryota > Metazoa > Annelida > Clitellata > Crassiclitellata > Lumbricidae > Aporrectodea > Aporrectodea caliginosa. Next base: position 104,135 of record JACEVL010001011.1, read on the forward strand.
TGCCTTTTCTATATTATAACCTTTCTTAACCCCATCTAACCTTGTTATACCTTACCTTGAATTATATGCAACCTTTCCTTGTCTAACCTTACATTACATTGCTTTTTTTGCCTAACCATTTGCTGCTTTCCCTTAAATTGCCTTATCTAGCTTTACTTTACATTACACCTTACGTTACCTGATCTTTCCTTAACTATCCTTTTCTTACCTTTTAATCATAACCTTTCCTTTCCTTATGATCTAACCTTTCCTTCACTTGCTTTGCCTTATACCTTATTTCACCATTCCGTACCTAACCTGACCTGACCTGTTTCTTGTCCTAACTAACTTCATTACCTTACCTTACCCTTCTTTACCTTACCTAATCTAACCTTACCTTTCCTTGTCTTACATTACGTTATGTGACCTTACCAACTCTTGTAATTCGTATTTGTACACGGGTCGTTGATTCCACTCAGCTGCATAAATTAAAGAGCCGGAAACAGTTTTAGAATGCGAACTAAATTTATGCTTCAACGCAGTCTAGTCGCATATTCTAACTGAACTACCTATGTTGAGTGGTGACAAATGTATCAGCGAAGGCTGAAACCTGATTATAAAACGCAGAGATCATGAATTCATTGTTCTTCAGGAATGAACATATTCGTTGCCTTCTTTCTGCTGCTGAGAATTCTGGCAGATTCCACTCCGCCTGCCTCATCTCGGATTCCACTCATCGGTAAGACTCTGTTATCATCATCGCCATCATTTACTTGCCTTATTCTTCTTATTCCTCGTGATTATGATCATAATCATCATCTTCTTCTTCATGTTATGGGTCATGTAGATGATTCCACTTATTGGTCAGCCTCCGTATCTTAGCCATCATCATCACCATCGCCATCATCATTATCATCATCCTCATTATTCATCATCATCATCGCCATCACTAACTTCTTTTCTTCGTCTTATTCCTCATGATTATGATCATCAGCATCGTCATCATTATCGTCATCATTATGTATGCATGCATGTCTGCTTCTAACTATTTGTATGAGGCCTGCCTACAGCTCAGAAGTCGGTCTCTATATAAAGGGTTCTATTATACAATACGTGTATACAGTACTCTGTGTTCGGTCACTCTGACTGCCACGTTTGTAAAGCCCGGATTTGGCCATATGCTGGTGATCAAATTGCGACTAGTGGCACTATGGAGTCTGCTCTGACCCCTACGAATGATGACTATCGCCTAACCAAGCTAACCTTCTCTATTTACAGGATTCCAATCTCTGTATATAGCGAGTAGATGAAATGCAATTCTACACGTATTTCTAATGTGACTGTATAGCCTTGGATCTGTTCATTTTTCAATGAATTGATCTGGTGAGATCCTTCACGACCGCTGAGTAATTACTAAGAAGTGTTCATACGTATTTGTCGATGTTGTAGGTGCTTTCTTCTGCCTCAATATGATTATCATCACCCTGTCGTCGTTCCTATCGGCCACAGTCATCAACCTTTACATGCGAACTGATAAGCAGAACAAGGTTCCCGTCTGGCTCAAGAAGGTGAGTCATGTGCGATAAGTACAGCGCGGGAGAATCTAAGAGAGTCGGAGAAGACTGAGGTGCTTGGAAAAGAAGGAATATCCGTGACAGTCATGGGCGTAGCCAGAAAAAATTTCGGAGGGGGTTTTAAGATTTCGGGGGGTTTCCATTGGAAATGGTCGCAAAAGTTCAGGTTTTGGGGTATTTTGCATGTAAAAGCATATAAACATTTTTTAGGAAACTTATTTCGGTGGCGGGAGGTTGAACTCGTAAAACCACCCCCTAAATACGCTCATGGTGACAGTTACGCTCGTTGGGCCCCCGATTGGTACCTTACTTCAGAACTTACTTAATTAGAACCAAGATAGCCAAGAATCCATACGTACAAAGGATGGTTGAAAAACGCATCCTGTATGAATTAAATACGAGTTCATTGGCTACCATTTAAGATTGCAGCTCCTCAAAGGAAGTGGACGACAACTGCACATGCGACTGACAAGTCAAACTCTCAAAAGTAGAATGCAAATGTTGGTATCATCAGCATATAATATCCCAGTACAATAATAAACTGTCCTTTTTGCATTAAGTTACCCCATGAAGTTTGGCATCTTCAATTCAATTGCTCGTTTGGACTCAATTTGTCAGAGCGGTCTGCATCTGGTGAATTAGCGTGATGATTCGAAACAGCGTCTAACAGAACAGCAGAGCATGTTTTGATGGCCATACAAGTTAAAATCATTGTGTACACACGTTTGGTGTGAGATAGTATCAGTGTTATTTCTATTAACTGTAACTGTAACTGAAATAGCAAAATAACTGAAAAATGTTGGTCAGTTAACTGTAACTGTAACTGAAACTGAAAAATACTGAATAACTGAAACTGTAATAGTAACTGAAAAACGAAAACTGTATAACTGAAAAATAACAAAAGTTAACTGAAAAAAAAAACATGAGTGTTTTTCTTACTTACTTTTTGAATGGTAATCCTACTCTAGTCTACGGTCAGTTTTCTATACTCATTTCACTTCTAGTTTCTTTTCAGTTTTCTATGCTAGTTTCACTTCTGGTTCCTTTTCAGTCTTCTATGCTAGTCACTTCTGGTTACTTTTCAGTTTTCTATATTCGTTTCATTTCCGGTTCCTTTTCCTTTCGTTATGTTGTCGTTGGCGCTAAACCGTAAATTCGTAAAACAATCCACAACTACGAGAATAATGTTTAGGCCAAGTAGTGGTCGAAAAGTAGAAAGTGGCATGTGGGAACATTTTGTTTACGAAGCCGCAGACAACAAAAGTCAATGTTGTGTTCGCACTGTTGCTTTAAAGGATGCTGAAAACAACGAGTGTGGCACACTAATTGTCGGAACAGAGCAAGTGTTAATCTGGAACATCGTGTTTTCTTTAATGTAAACCGACAATACGTTGATTTTCTGTGTAAATATTTCTGGTAACTGTTCAGAATACTTGTGGTCAGTGTGTCATTAGTCATGACTTGTGAAAAAATAACTGATGCTATAACTGAAAAATAAAGAGAAATAACTTAAACTGTAACTGAAAAATAAAAAAAATAACTTTTAACTGAAAAATCTAATTACAGTTAACTTTAACTATAACTTTAACTGAAAAATCATAAATTAGATAACTTTAACTGTAACTGTAACTGAAAAACCAAAACTGAAATAACACTGGATAGTATTGTTTGGCGTTTCATCTGTACGTGTCACAGTTAGTCAGATGCATCTGCAAAGAGCTGCTTCCCGCAAACGGACGCTTCTCTGTCCGACCCTCGTGACCTCTGTACGAAGGATTTTTCAGGGCAGCCGTACAAGGATTTCCAGCCTGACATTAACAATGAAATATCTACGACGGAGCTTATCCGCTCGACTGAACCTCGGCGGGCGGGCGGGCGGGCGGGTCAGACGGCGGCGGCCGTTGCAACCTCCACGTGTTCCCAGATGCCGAGCGTCCCTCGCGGGTTCCCTTCAAAGACCGCGGCGCTGTCTGCCTCCGACGATTAAGGGTCGTGTCTGGCGGATGCGATATATCAACTTAGCGGGATGATCCGAGGCCGCATGGCAACTGCTCTCGATCACAGAGGCTGAACGCGCATAATACGCTGATAAATCTCCTGCTGCAGCAGCCGTTCTATCGGGGCGCACTATTGAATCCGCGGCGCAGTGATACAGAAACCACGAACTGCGGCGTGTGTGCTTTACGACGGCCATCGGAAATAATATAAACGCTATTTAAATATCTTATAGCGCCTTCACGGAAGTTTTACCCCCTCCCGACACTCCGCAGCGAAGTTCGGTCTCTTTCGACATCCTTACGATTCTAGATTCCACAGTTCATGACCAGGTTTCAAGGCGTTGATGGGAGAATACCTTAGAAGTTATTCAGCTTGTTTGCTTTTTCTGAGAATGAGCTTAGACTCATTTTGTATCATAGAAGAAGCTAAGAAAATTGGGCTATTAATCATGCACCAGGTTAATTGCAGTGGTTCTAACACAGACTAAACGTCTTCTGAACCACTTAAAACCCCCCTTGTTATGTTATAGGCTGAAATCAATGCAATTTCAATTTTCTAACACAACGTTACAGTAATTCACATACTGGAATATACAGATTGTTAGATAAACCATATAAGAGTCATTGTGGAAGGGGGAAAGCTGTACTGAGCTTATCGAGTCCACCTTACAATGTAGTTCAAGGACAAACAATGCATTAACCATAAAGTAATGCATGTATGCAATGCAGTGCATTGCCAACAGATGGTTTTCTGCAGTTTTGTAGAACGGATTTCTAGAACGTTCTGAAAATTTTCAACCAGAGGTCAAAAGCCAAGATCCCCAGTCTTTGATTAAAGTTCAGGCCGGGAGCTATAGTTGTATCCCCATCAGCTCAGAACGTTTACGTGCGAGTTCCGCTCTGAAAATCAAACTTACTATAGGAATTTTAAGGAGATACTCTTTGAAAGCTTTGGCCGTTGACGATCCACTCTGGACCAACTGAAGAACTTAACAATAAGATCTCAAGTCAAACACCACGGTGTTCGTTTAAAATTCAGGGAAGCACCCCCGTCGTTTAGGCAGAAATTATTCTTTGTTAGGCCTATAGCCTATTTCGGTAGCACTGGAGTGTGTCATTAGGCATCTCTTGTCTGAAACATTAATTTTTGGTCCTTCACCCGTATTTATTTTACACCCTAAATTTTGACTCTCAGCAACAACTTTACATATTCATCCCGTTTTGTGGCGCATGTAAACTCAGCGACTCTAAGTAGTTGTTCATAGGAGTCTCTTCGCAATGTGACAACCATTTTAAGAAGCTAGACAGCAAATACGGACAAACGACGGCAAAAGACAGTCTCGCCGGATGGGCATTCCATCGACACCTAAAATCCCTTTAATTACTAGAATTCCTCGTCGAGAAAGAGTTCTGCGTTTGAGCGAATACATATACGAATACGAGTCTTTCTCATTACTCGCTCGGATTGTCACTTCCTCTGGCGAATAGTCGAAGATATAATCCTTCTTTCAGAAGCTCATTTTGTATTCCTCCGATTAACCGACTTTCCGTCACCCTAATCCGCTCTTCGTAATCCTAATCCAGTGATATGCTCTCACAACCGTCGATCCCAGACGACAAACAAATTAGCGCCAAAGGGACTCTACCACAAGAGCTTAAGAAGACGAAAAACAAGTATAAGACCTAAATTAACGCCTCTGAAACCTCGGTTGAGAGCCTTACTTTCGCTAAGCATCCTACTAGAAGGGCTGTAATATCAGCCAAGTACATCGCGTGAAACACTGCGATAGATCGTTAGGCGTATTACAATTCATCCGAGTGTCTAAGTCGTCATCTTGAGGGAACATAATAATAACAATTAGCGTCATTGTCATCCTTATCGTCATCTTCATCAACGTCGTCATCATCGTCATAGGCATCAGCACTAGTTCACGGTTTTAACGGCATCGTATGGTCAACGGCTACTAAGCCAGATGAACTGAGTTTTCTATAGAGTTCAACCGGGAGCCGTTAGACGATATCCAGGTACCAAGCGTTTCCGATGTCTGAAGCATTTTCTCCACTAAGTAGAAGATAGACTCTACGCTCTACAGCTTAGTCGTGGACATATGCCAGAGTGTCATCGGCGCATTTTTGAGCCGCAAACCAACACATTTAATAGAAAGGACTATATTGAAATCAGTTGAGATGCAGCGAATGTGGAGTAGGAGCTCTGAGATTGAACCCCGCTGTTCAGAGCAAGTGGGGCCCTGGACCAAGTGGAACCAAAAGTCATTGTCCGACTCCTTTCAGAGAGGAATGAGAGCAACCGATACAGAGGGCGATCCCTTGACTCCTCCTTCTCCTCGTGCTGCTTCTCCTTCTTCGTATTCCTCCTATTCATCTTCCACCTCTTCCTTTTCTTCTTCCTCCTCCTCTTCCTCTTCCTCTTCCTCCTCCTCTTCCTCTTCCTCTTCCTCCTCCTCCTTCAGCTTCCTCCTCCTCCTCTTCCTCTTCCTCTTCTCTTCTTCCTCTTCCTCTTCCTCTTCCTCTTCCTCTTCCTCTTCCTCTTCCTCTTCCTCTTCCTCTTCTCTTCTCTTCCTCTTCCCTCTTCCTTCTTTCTTCTTCTTCTTCTTCTTCTTCTTCTTCTTCTTCTTCTTCTTCTTCTTCTTCTTCTTCTTCTTCTTCTTCTTCTTCTTCTTCTTCTTCTTCTTCTTCTTCTTCCTCTTCCTCTTCCACCTCTTCTTCCTCTTCCTCTTCTTCTTCCTCTTCTTCCTCTTCTTCTTCTTCTTCTATTTCTATTTAGATTCCTAAACAGATAATCGTTTTGTCATTCGCTAGGTGGCCGTCGACATTCTCGCCAGGGTCCTGTTCATGGAGCACAGTAAGCCAGCGCCGACGATCAAGATGAAGCGACAGCGCGACCACGTGACGCATCACATGACCCACGTGATCAGCGGAAGTTCGTCAGGCAGCAGCCGGAAGCAATGCAAAGAGAAGAGGTCGATCAAATCTCCGATTCTTTCCTACAACAAATGGGAGCCAGCGCCGGCGCCATGTCACCAGCCGGACAGTCCAATCACGCCACGCCATCAGAATCACGTGACGACCGAGAACCATGCGCCGAACGCTGTGGACGGCGGCGGCGGCGGCGGCGCAGCCACGGTTTCGCCTCCTTCGATGTTGGTCGGTGCGGATCGGGCGGTGATTGAGTCGGAGGTTCGCGAGATCAAGCAGATGCTGAGGTCATTCATGACGAAGGTCCATCAACGAGATGCAAAGGACAGAATCGCCCAGGAGTGGCGTCTTGTGGCCTTAACCCTCGACAGACTCTTCTTCTTCGTCTATCTAGCGACGATTCTCGTCTCGCTCGTCGCCATCTTTCCGTGGAACGAAGCGTTGAGTACGCGAGAACACCTGCGATGATGACTTCACAGAGGGTGAGGGTCTGGAAGGAGGTTACTCATGAGATAGGACCTTCAAACGGTGGTACTCGACGGGGATCTTCAACGGCAGGTCTTCAGTTATTAGGACCTTTGATAGAGAAGATTATCGATTGGAGCCTTTGAGAAGTGGACCTTCGAAATCTTCGATTAAGACCTTTTAAAAATGTTCAACTAGGCTGTACGAAATGAGGTCATTTGCTTAGGCATTTGAAAATAAGCCTTCTTTGAAGACTTTCAAAATGAGGCCTTGAATATTATTATCAAGGCCTTTGAGATTAGGACCTTTGAAATGATCTACAATTAGGGTCTTTAACTGTTACATAGGAGCTTTGAAAACAATTTTACTTGATCATGAACATGATCTTTAACAAAGGACCCTCGAATGAGGCATTTGGAAAGAGGTTCCGTTAGAACCTTCAAAAGAAGTCTTCATTTAGGATCTTCGCATACATTAGACTGATTAGAGCTGTTGCAAACTTCTTCAATTAGGAGCTATGAAAGATCTCTAAATGTCTATTAAATCTTCCACCGCACCATTAAAATTCCAAGATGAAAGCTTTGTAAAATACTGCTGCACGAAATGCAATTCACCTGTTTAGGAAAATTCATTTAATTCTTTTGTTGCACTACCAGCGCGAAAATAATGTCGCCAGAAGAATATTCGTACTTGACACTAGAGAGTGACGCGGGGAGACAATCTCGTCCCCATCCCCGCCCCGCATCAAGTATGTCGTCCCCATCCCCACCCCATCCCCGCAAGGTTTGACCCCATCCCCACCCCATCCCCACAGATTTTCTCCCCATCCCCACCCCATTCCCGCAGGACGACATCAGATTCCCCGCTAAAAGTTTACACCAATCCAAATTTAGAAAATAATAGTTTTTAGCTTACAAAACTATTTGTATTGCTGGCTGCATTAGTTTGTTATTATCTTATCGACAGTTTGCATTAACCAAGTCCTGACTATTTCTAACTAGTAGGCTTCAGGAAATGACAAAATCTTTCTATAAGTTCTAAAGTTCCTAACATCACCCGGGTTTATTGCCGGCTCATTCCCCATTACCGCGGTATTACCGCGAGAGTAAACCCCATTACCGCGGTATTGCAGTAATAATTGTTGTCCCCATTACCGCGGTATTACCGCAATTGTTGTCCCCATTACCGCGGGATTTACTGCGGTTACCGCGGTTTCACCGCGGGGAAATTCCCCATGTCACTCTCTACTTGACACTAGAGCGCAGTTCCTGTGACCATACATGTTGACACATTTTATATACACCCGTTATGGTCCAAAAGCATTCTAGTCACCTCATGGTCAACATTTTGAGACTATTTTAATTCGAAAAGTGTGCATCAAAGATTGTTGCAATCACGAGATTTCTGGCGATGTTGGTCAATGCTCTACTTAAGTGACAATCCTTAGAACTCTTATTATTATCTGGAATAAACGTGTGTAAGAGTAACTAATAGTAGCAGTGATAGTTGTAATTGCTGTAGCAGGCCTATTCGTCGTCGTAGTGCAACTACTACTAGTATTAGTATTAGTATTAGTAGTAGTAGTAGTAGTAGTAGTAGTAGTAGTAGTAGTAGTAGTAGTAGTAGTAGTAGTAGTAGTAGTAGTAGTAGTAGTAGTAGTAGTAGTAGTAGTAGTAGTAGTAGTAGTAGTAGTAGTAGTAGTAGTAGTAGTAGTAGTAGTAGTAGTAGTAGTAGTAGTAGTAGTAGTAGTAGTAGTAGTAGTAGTAGTAGTAGTAGTAGTAGTAGTAGTAGTAGTAGTAGTAGTAGTAGCACTCATCCATTCCAGCTCCTCCAACCCTCGGCACCTCTGGAGAGCTGTCAACTCTCTTCTTCATCGCAAATCCTCCTCACCGCTGCCAAGTTCCATTCCCTCCCCGTCTATCGCTGATACCTTCTGCTCATTCTTCTCGGACAAGATCTCATCCCTTCGCTTCACGCTACAGTCTCTTCTAGATTCACACTCCCCTAGCACTGATCCACTTCCCTCTCCAGATCCTACTCCTCCTGCCTCCCAGTCATCGCTCTCAATCCTCTCTCCTGCCTCTGAAACAGAAGTGTCGCTCCTATTAAATTCTCTTCCCAACAAACAATGCGAACTAGATCCTATCCCCACCTCTCTTCTAAAAGACTGTGCCTCCGTCCTCATTCCAGTAATCACTAAAATCATAAATCTTTCACTCTCTTCTGGCAACTTCCCAATGGTCTTCAAGCAATCTCTTGTTACTCCACTTCTGAAAAAATCAAATCTTGACAAGGAAAACCTATCTAATTACCGACCTATCTCCAACCTTGCCTTTCTATCTAAATTAACTGAACGAATTGTCCTTTCCAGGCTAAACGATTACCTCTCTTCTAACTCACTCCTCAACCCCCACCAATCTGGCTTCACTAAACACCACTCCACAGAAACTCTACTCGCCTCTCTGTACAATAAACTGGTCTCTGCCGTCAGCCATCAGCAAGTCTCCTGCCTCTGTCTTCTTGACATCTCTGCCGCATTTGACACCATCGATCACAGCCTCCTTCTTCATCGACTTTCATCTTGGTTTGGCGTCTCTGGTACTGCTCTATGTTGGTTTCAGTCCTACTTGTCTTCCAGATCCTTCTCTGTTAAAGCATCCAGTCATTGTTCGCAACCCCTCCCGCTCTGCTGTGGTGTCCCTCAAGGTTCCGTCCTGGGCCCACTGCTCTTCATTCTGTACACTACACCCTTAAGCCATCTCATAAAATCCTCTTCTGTTGACCACCATCTCTACGCAGACGACACCCAACTCTACATATCCTTCTCTCCCCAGCTCTTTTTCTACTTCCATTGCAAAACTACTCAATGTGGTTAACCTAGTCTCTCAATGGATGTCGTCCAACCTGCTTTGCCTCAACCCTTCCAAAACAGAATTCATCATCCTCGGCCTTCCTGACCAAATCAAGAAAATACCTGACCTTTCAATACACCTATCTACTAACTCTTCATCTCTTACCTTCACCTCTGATGCCCCTGTCCGCAATCTTGGTGTTGATCCACATCTCTCCTTCTCTAATCACATCTCCAACCTCTCGCGCTCCTGCTTCATGCACATTCGTGACCTCCGCCGCATCCGACCCATGCTCGACTTCAAAACTGCCTCCACCATTGCTACCTCCATTGTCCACTCAAAGCTCGACTATTGCAATTCCCTCTTTCTCAACCTTGAAGCCACCCAACTAAATCGTCTGCAGCTCATCCAAAACTCATTAGCCAGAGCCGTCACCAGAACGCCCAAGCATCATCACATCACTCCAATCCTCAAATCACTCCATTGGTTAAAAATCCCAGAGCGAATTCACTTCAAAGTCCTATCACTAACCTACAACTCCCTACAACACTCCCAGCCCAGATATCTCCGCGAACTCTTCACCATCCAGCCAACCCGTTCTACCCGATCATCCTCCGTTCTCACTCTTTCTAGACCCCCGGTCACTACTCATCTCAAGTTCTCCAACCGAGCAATATCCAACACTGCGCCGCGTCTCTGGAACGATCTACCTCCTGAATTCCGCACTTTTTCGGTTCCTCCACCATCATCGCCAATCATCCACCATCATCTGCCTCAGGCTCCTCTATCCATCACCCCCAAGGCTTTCCACTCGAAACTAAAGTCTCTGCTTTTCAAGAACTCTTATCCTGACTCATCTGATCCTGTACCTTCCAATCCTCGACCTAAAAGACACCCGCCTTAACATCTGCTGTGCCCTCTCTGATCCCCTGGAAACCGGACTCGGACCTCCCTCGGACTACTCTTTTGGACAACCCCTCTGATTAGACGCAGCGCTCGTGAATAAGCTGGTGCCCTGCGCTTGGCTTTCGAGTGGCGCTTTAGAAGTTTGGAGATTACGATTACGATTACGATTACGATTAGCAGTAGCAGTAGCAGTAGCAGTAGCAGTAGCAGTAGCACCAGCAGCAGCAGTAGTAGCAACAGCAGCAGAAGCAGCAGCAGTAATAATAATAATAATAATAATAATAATAATAATAATAATAATAATAATAATAATAATAATAATAATAATAATAATAATAATAATAATAATAATAATTCGCCAACCAGGACAACGACGAGTAGGTTCATCTCCAGACAAATTACATCATATAGTAATCTCTAAGTCCCTGAGGGATCCTGTATACCTCGGGGCAAAAAATAAATAAAATAATAATAATAATAATAATAATAATAATAATAATAGTAATAACTAACTTAAGAGGCCTTGACTTAATCACAGTGATGGGCCGTCATCTGACAAAGGCGACGGACGACGTCAGAGAGACGACCTTCCTCTTCCAAAGACTGTCGTTGACAATTCAGCGCTTTAACGCTGTGGCCTTCACCGGTTCTTTTGTTGACCCTATGCCCGAGATGGAAGAGGGATATAATAATAATAATAATAATAATAATAATAATAATAATAATAATAATAATAATAATAATAATAATAATAATAATAATAATAATAATAATAATAATAATAATAATAATAATAATAATAATAATAATAATAATAATAATAATAATAATAATAATAATAGCAGTTGTAGCAGTAGTAGTAGCAGTAGTAGTGGAAGTAAGTAAGTAGGTATATTCTTTATTAAATCACCTGCCAAACAGCACTCTTCAGGTGAACAAGCATCTACGTTAAATAATCATACGCGATTACTACTGCTGCTACTACTACTACTACTACTACTACTACTACTACTACTACTACCATTACTACTAACTACTACCACTACTACCACTACTACTAGTAGTAGTATAGCAGTCGGCGTTGTAGTGCAAATATTACTACTAGTAGTAGTGGTGATAGTAGTGGTAGTAGTAGTAGTGGTAGTAGTGGTGGTAATAGTGGTTGAAGAAGTAGCAGAAACCCGATTCAGCTGAGCGTTTTTTCTAACTGAATGCTCATTTGGGTTGTTAAACGCACACCGATAAAAGCCGCTGACGTTGGTTGCTGCTAGCTACATCCACTATGATTAGTCACTCCGAAAATGCTCTACTTAAGTGACTGAAAATGCTCTACTTAAGTGACTGAAAATGCTCTACTTAAGGGACAGGCAATTCATAGAACTCCTATTATTATCTGGAGCAAACGTATATCCCTCTCCGGTCTCACGGCAATTTATCTTCTTTTATCTAGCGTTATCATTAGAGAAAACGGAGACATCGAACCAGATTGCTTTCTGCGAAGTCTCTCGAATGTCTCTTTCTACCGAATCCCTAGATATATGCCTATCGTTAGCTGAAAGTTTTCTGGGTTTGTCATACGCGTGTGTGTAATCTGATCATTTAATTAGCGCCTTTTAAGGGTACAGTACATGATTTCTTCTGGTCTTTTATCGTCATTTCTAGTGAATGCAACAATCATCTCAATGTTGAACGTGGCTGTCAGTATTTGCGTTGACTCTAAGAAAATCACGTTCTACTCCTGGTCTGAAAAATATGGCTTTGTAAGAAGCTCAACAGCGTTTCAGAATTTCTACTAAGTTGGGTGCGCTGGATTAGGCTAGCAAAAATGTTTTAATTAGGCTGTAATAGCCTGTTCAAGAAAACGAGTGGTTGTACATGTACGTATCATTGGTCAAGGCCAAGTTATTTCCATGTACCCTTTTATTTGGTCGATAATATAAATAATAGTGGACAATGCTTAATCCAAAATCACTTAACAGTAAAACTTTATTATTGTTAGATGTTCTGTTGGACACCTGTAGCCAATTGGTTAGAGCGAGAGAATGGGTTCGAACCCCGTCTGAGTCGGTTGTGGACTGTGTAAGAACCTCGAACAAGTCGTTCACTCACAGCTGATCAGCGCAATCGATTGAAGCTTGGTAATTATACAGTGGCGCTTAATAAATCCGTAATAATGACAATAACAATTCATTGGCATTAAGAACTATTTAAAATGTAAACCAATGACTGTAACGCCTGTGGCTGTCCACTTCACTCTTCGGTAGTTCTATGCAATTCACTATAATATCACTCCCGTTCTTCAATCACTCAACTGGCTGAAATCTCTGAGCGCACCCACTTCAAAGTCCTATCGCTACTATCTACAATTCCTTACAGTACTTCCAGCCCATGTACCTCTGCGAACTATTCAGCATCCAGTCACCTGGTCATCCACTTATCTAACTTTCTCCGGTCCCTTAGTCATTAGCCTATTATACGCCTCAAGTTCTCAAACCGATCCATGTTTTACACTGAGTCTCAACTGTACTTTTGCGCGACTCAAGAAAGCAGCTAAAGCATTGTGTTAGATAACGTGAGGTCAGACAAAGCAAAAAAGTGATTTTTTTAGCAATGGTTTAGTTTTGAATAAAACTTTTTAACTGATAAGCACACATCATCAGTAGAACTAAATACTGTATTTGTTTAGTGGCATCAATGTGGCGGAAAGGTCAACACCATGATTCTACTGTCATGAGCAACAGTGACAGCCATCAACGTTTGGCGGTTCATCTGTCCATTTAGAAAAAGAACAGGTGGTTACTCCCTGCTGGGCTTAACCACAACCACAAAGTGGTGATGCAACCAGTCATCAAACAGTGCCTCACCCGTCCAACCACTCGTTAGTGCTCAGCCAATAGCGAAATTTTCCATCAGAGAAGGTCGCATTATTTTAATGCATCCTAATGTTCTCATGCGAGGAAGTAAGCATTGGTGGAATATATGTTCACGCTGCATCCATGGCACAGATGACAGTCATGGTTGTCCTCATACAATGATAACCATTCCCACAACACAAACAGAAGAATGCTACTAGACAAGCAGTAGGTAATCGATTGCAAATTTCAGTAGCTAATCCTAATTCTAATCGATTAGCATTTTAACTAAACCATTAAGTAATCGATTACCTGTTTGTCTAAGTTTGGCTAATTCTAACTCCAATCGATTAGCTTCAAGATTTTGCTAATTCTAATTCTAATGGATTAGCAAATTTCAGTAGCTAATTCTAATTCTAATTGATTAGCATTTTAACTAAACCATTAAGTAATCGATTACCTGATTGTCTAAGTTTGGCTAATTCTAACTCTAATCGATTAGCTTCAAGATTTTGCTAATTCTAATTCTAATGGATTAGCAAATTTCAGTAGCTAATCCTAATTCTAATCGATTAGCAATTTAACTAATCGTGCCCATTGCTGTAGACAAGTAGGTTTTCGTAGCTAGTTGCAGAAAAATTTGGGACAAAAGGTCCCCCGGTGGCTTACTGCCCAGTTACACGGGGGACTTTTGCACCGAGTCACCGTAGATATGATAGGTTATGAAGATTCAAATAACACCGCAATATCATTCGGTTTTCTCTGCACTAGCTGGAAGGCAGCGTAAATTTGCAATCAACTAGGAATAACAAATAAGATTACGTTGAGATGAACGGCTCAACGCCTTAAAACATTTAAGTGTACATTTAGAATTTCATAACGAAGCGACCAAAAACTTAATTTTGACTATTTTACACCAAATCATTCAAAAGATGGTAGACCTACTCCACGTTTCAACTAGGACTGATCTAACATGCATTACAACAGATTAGAAATAATCGGCGGGGGCTTCAATTACGTGAAGTTTGATTTGAAATCATTCAAATTGTATATGAAGTATAGAGATGGCTTTCGAAGACCACTTGGCTCCAGTTGAAACCAACGAACACTCGGCAATTTCATTAGTAATCTCGAGATTTCTACAACGCACAAAGAAAACTAAGTCGCAGGAACCAGCTTATTCAACATTAAAACATTTCAAAATTTTACCACGTTCTTCGGTTTGGCCGAGTCTCTGAGTGCATACGGGATGTACTCCACTGGCTCCCTTATCCACAGCGCATTGCTTACAGAATTTCTGTTTTGGTCCGTCGCTGTATCGAGGGTTTAGCCCCTCTAGACTTGCGGCAACTCTGTTGCTCCACCACTCGCGTTCAGCGCCGCTGCTCTCTCCGCTCAGCTGCACGAGCTGAACTTATGTCCACCGCTCGCGGACTGGCATCAGGCAACGTCGCGCCTTCTGCGTGGCTGGCCCTTCCACCTGGAATGAGCTACGTATACTACGCTTCGTCAAATACCTATTGGTCACTCTGCCTCGTTCTTCACTGCTCTTAAGACTGTCCTATTCGACTGTGGTTGGGCTGGGAGCACTCCTGAGTAGGCAACCTTGAAGGGGCGCTATATAAATTTTTTAAAATAATAATAAATATAATTTCGCTTTTATTGAAGTCACAATAAATCTGTCAAACAGACTGTTGTGTTTCTTGTATATTGAAACATGCAGAAGCTGAAACACTTTATAAAATAATAATGCTGGGCTAATCTAGAATTTTAGACCTGCTGAAACATTCAGAATCAGGGAAGTATATAGGCCAACACCAACATGGTGACCTTCTTAGATGGATCGCCGTTTTAATTCAAATGTGTCATTTCGATAAAGTCGGGTTTGTCAAACCGCTTAAACTATCCATAACTCAGCTCTGTCTCTGCTGTGATGCCATTCTCATAAAATTTCCCATCTATGTCTTGGGAGGCAATGATTTCCAGCGATTTAAACTCGGCATCCAGAAGAACAATGCTTTTGTTGCTCTCAATCATTATTATCCTGCCTTGCACGTTCAGAGAATAAAAAGATTAATCCGCTGCATATTACAAGCGCATGAAACTGCTCTGGTGTACGATGCATTTATATGTAGGCTCATGCAAACCTGACTGCATGTATAGGGACAGTTTACGTCTCCTGCAAAAACGCAGCAAATAACTGCGTTTTAATACGGTAGGCAGAAAGTCAGCGGCGAAGCAGAAAGTAAATGCAATGGAAGACTGTTCCACGAACTGAGAAGGCACGGAGCCTGTACGTCCCCGTGGGCAGCACTTTCTGATTTCGGGATAGCGTTTTGAAACAAACCAAGAGACTTATAAAATGTAATTTGCCGATTATGTTGCACCTGTGAGGACAGAGGACAACGTTTATTTTGTATTATAATGACAAATATGCTGCATGTTGTAGTTTTTCTGTGTCAAAGACTGCGTAGACCTAAGTAGATACCATCGATGTTTCTGAGGGCCCTATGTCTTTAGACCTAAGCCAGAAAATGATTTTGCACTTGGAAAAGCCACACAGTAGTTGTTCTCAAATGGCAGGGAAAATTATTGTACAATTCTAGCAAAACCAGTTGCAAAGCACGCATTTATTTATCTAAATGAAATGAAGTTAATTGGTCAACTAACACTTTTTCAAAACCCTTGAAACATAGGATACCGTTATTGGTAAGATTGAGAAAAATAAAGCGATCTTAATATGATGGTGGGATGAAATTGACCCGTTAAGCTTTATTTAGACAAAATGGTACAAATGAATACATCTTTCTTTCTCCTCCGTCAAGTATTCGCTGACGATGAGGCTCTAACAAAACTTCTCCATTTCGGTCGGTCTCTTGCGAGTTCTATTGCCCTTCTTAAGTCCCATCCTCTGTCTTCTATGTCCTCCAGTACGTTATCTATCCATCTCTTCTTCTGACGTCCTCTGCTCCTTGTTATTTTGTTAGAGTTTCTTGGTCTCTTGCCAGGCGGTGACCAGTCCTCTCCTGGTAGGGTAAGGAGATCGTTGGGCCATTCTGGCCTCTTCCGGTCTGAGGTGTCCTTCCAACACCTGCCTCCTGCGTTGGCCAGCTGTTTCAGGGTTCCTGGTGAGCCTTTCCACCTCGCGAAACGCCCAAGGTGGTTCTTCAACCAAGGTCTTCACCACTGATGGTATAGCCCCACCAGACTATCCCCTACTTGGCTGTTCACCCTCTCACCACGGTGAGGTGCAGGTAGGGCTTTGAGCCTGCTACTGAATGACCAATTAACTTCATTTCATTTTCTCTCTCTCTCTCTCTCTCTCTCTCTCTCTCTCTCTCTCTCTCTCTCTCTCTCTCTCTCTCTCTCTCTCTCTCTATCTGTTTCTTGTAGTTGCATACGCAAGAAATAGTGCAGTAATAATATTTATCATGTAAAATTTGTTAACCCGTCCAAACCCGGGTTACCCGGGTAACCCGGGTTTTCACGGCTATATAGTAAATGAATACATAACTGCAGTTAAATCGAAATATTTTACCTACGTCTATTTAGTTTTTGAAATCAATTTATTCTTTGTGTAACTGCAGTGATTGATGATTAGATAGATGTCTAAATATTGTCAACAGTTTAGAAAACACAGTTTTGCATCGCATGCATTTAATAAAGAAATGCATTATATGAAACAAAACAACTGAATGTGAACAGCAGGCATTTTCATCTTTGTTTGCTCAATTCATGCATAATAGTCGATTAAACAAAAAGAGTAGAAAGTTTATCCTCCGTATATAGTAACTTCCAAATAGTCCAAAACGCTTGCAATTGTTATGATAGCAGTACTCAGAGTATATTATTACGAACGCAAACGTCTCCGGCCTATACATGTACTTAGTCGCCTTGTACGACATGTCTCTCTGTGGAGTCTCGCCTACATTTAGTCTGATGATTACAGTATTTAGAAGTAGTCATTTCTCGCTGTGACAAGACAAATTGTCTTTGATCGTTCGCTATAAACAGTATCTACAGGGTGCTTCAATAATTGCAGACCGCGCACTAAGCGCTCTTCGTTCGTATACCTGCGTGTGTGTGCTGAAGACAAAATGTCACAAACTCAACGAGGGTTTCACTGCAATGCAACACGTACTTGTATTCCTTCACACTTGCAATGCAAAGAACGCAGTGCAATTGAAAAAGATGCAACCATCATTGACCGAATGCAACACATTTGACATGCATGGTGCAGAGTTTATAATAGTAATGTTACCATTCTCCCGTAACCTACAAGTAATTCACTTTCTCCGTCATTAGCAAGCTGTATACTCTGTCTTCGGGTCCCTCTGCTTCGGTGGAATTTCAGAGTCCGCCCATATTGTATCTACTTTCGTGTAGGAAGAGGTGAGCGGCATTGGCTTTACAAATAAGTGCGTATTGCATTTAATTGTATTTATGCATGTATCTAGGCAATCATGTAGCTCCTTGCAAGAGCGCCCAAAGGCATTGAAACATTGCTATCTAACAAATCTATAAAAGTGGGTCTTAAGATAAGCGAGTTGCAGCAGACACGATGCCTAGAAACCAGCAGAGCAGTTGCAGATGAGACTAAGACAGTTTGAGGCATGTAAGTCGACCTTTGGGTGGGTTGCGGGAATCGATCCCGCGTCCGTGTTGATCTTCTGCTTTTCGTGCCAGAGTGTTACCATTGCCCTAAACCCCCTCCCATAATGGAGTCAAAAGCTAGGTCAAAATTGAGTATATGTACCTTTGGATCGATCAACGTTCAATCCACGTAACTGAATAGACATGAGCCAATCAAGTGGAGTTGTTGATTGTGTGCCTAAGAGGAAGAATTCATTCTTAGAAGGATTCAGAAGAGGTTTGTTACTAGCCATCAACGACTGAATCATCAAAGACAGAGGCAAGTAATTAGAGAACTGAATAAGAGGAGAATCTATCATACGAAAGAAATAGCTGAGTATTGTCAGTGTATTAATGGTATACACTAGAGAACTATCAGTGAGTCGTGGCCGATTGCGGGGGTATACGGTAATGGAAACACTCTGGCACGAAGAGCAGAAGGTCACAGGATTGATTCTGGCTAACCCCCGCCCCAAAGGTCGACTCAGTCTTTCATTCGCCAAATGGCCGTGGTAAAATTAGCAGTAGGATGTGAAGGGCGCCTTGCATGACTGCAAAAACAGTTAAATTCTACTCCTGAAATAATTTGTGATCATCCGTTCATGCTATGAATTGTAATCATACTGCGGTGTGTCAGTTTGAAATAATATACGACGATTATTATTATATTCGAAACATATATGCGGGCCCAGCACAGCACAGGAGCGAACTTGAAAATTCCTAACAACTGCTCCCAAACTGACCGCTCAAGACCATGATCAGATAAAAAAGGTCTGGTGAAAAAAGGAACAGAGGAAGGATTAGAAATTAAATATATGCCGCATTTACCATGGCGACCTTTCCAGCTGGGAATAAACGAGGGGTATACGTAGGTAGTTATTCTGTTAAACGTATAGGCCAATCTCGGTGCGCACGCTGTGCTAGCTGCTAATAGGTTTCCTGTTAAGGCTGTTAAGATGATCTTGATGTCTTGACGGGGTCGTGGCCTTTGACAGACGGGGTTAACTGGGAGGACAGGACCCGGGGCAGAATTTCCATCAATTTCCATGCTCACGGCAAATTTCGACCTTAAGGCCCTGTAGTTCTCCGCTCTATGTCATTGCGCGCCAAGGACTATTTCCTTACTTCAGTCTGCTTGCAGCTCTGTCTATGGCAAACATTATATGGCTAAAGACTCGTCTTTAGGAATTCTGTCGAAATCAAGAGAGAATCCGTCTGCAACCTCTTTTCATTCAGAAAGAAATGCCTTCTCAGTGGCGTAACGAGGGGGCAGAGGGGCGGCCGCCCCGGGCGCAGGGCAGGGGGCGCAAAATTAGGCTTCTGAGAATTTATTGTGAAAGAAATCAGGCACGAATAGTGGAAAAAAGTAAAAAGTAACTATTATACATGAGTCTTGCACGGGGCGGGGGGGCGCAAAAATGAGGCTTGTGACAATTTTCTTGAGGGTGACAATTTTCTTCAGGGAAAAAAGACGGAAAAGCAAAAAAAAGGTCATCAGAAATTTAGGCGGAACTAAGAAAAAAATTTTCAGGGAAATTCTTGCCCCCGGGCGCACGAACCCCTAGTTACGCCACTGTTGGCAGCCTTTTCGAATGACCTTGATCATGTTAGACTGATGCGTTCTGTCCATGAGAAACTCACTTCTGTCGCGACTATTTTATTATATGCTGTCCTATCCTGATTCTACTTCTACGCCACCACACGACCATCATCATCACCGCCACCATCATCACCGATTGCCACCGTAGCACCATGCTGTCTCCTCGGCTTGACCCATCCCCGGATTCTGGCCTGGTGGCTATTGCGGACTTGATTTGATATAGCGCCGGTTAATAATCTGGTCTCCCTGGCGCGGCTTTTGTGTGGCGCTGAGAAATTTCAAAGATTTACATCACATTACATTACATGCTGTCGTACATTGTGCATCTAATCACTTTCGCGGTATATCTACATGGGTGTCTGTACAGTGTAGAAAGCCGCTTGGAACTCTGATACTTAAATCGCTTACACAGAAACTTGGGGTAGGTTTCCGCAGTTGAGGTTTATTCAAATGGACGACGTTGAACAAATGTTGCGTTGATTGACATCATTATTCAGAAAACATGCGCTATAGAAATCATTAAACTTGGAATGGTCATAAAGAGCGCAATTGGATTTCGAGCGCAGTTCATTTTGTCTACTTCACGAACGACGTTTCCTTCTATTCAGCTTGTCTTCTGAAACAGTAAACCACGAATCAGACTTTTCCAGTGGCGACCATTTCCATTGTGCAGTCACACTCCACTCCTCTTAAGAAAACTAACAGTTCGCAAACGCTTTGGCGCCACCTATAGGTCAGAGGAAACGCCTGCAGCAGACGACACGAATACACCACGAATACAAACAGGAGGAGGAGGACGACGACGACGACGATGATGGTAATGTAAATATTGTAACACGAAACTGGTTTTGATTCTACAAACTGGATGATTGTTTTAATTCCTAAGGAAGAAATCCTACGCAAGACTTGTAACTCGAAGCGACTATCGAATTCCGTGAAGTCGTTGTGTAGAGCATGCCTCTTCCTATGAATGACTGTAAACTGAAGCCGTTTACATTCGATTGAATGCCTTCAGTCGCAATTAACGCGCGTGTGCATGCTCGTTATGCAGCTCACGTTCATTCGCAACAACTCCTACAAGATGCCTACGTCAATTTCGTCTTTCTCAATGCACAACTCCCTACCTTCAATTACTACTAACTCCTTATATCCTTCCTCCTCATTGCCTGCGATCATTAAGTGCGTTTTTTAGCTGAGTTACGATGGAGAGCAGTTATGGACTCGTGTGCATGCCATACCTCTGTCCCCAAGGAATGGAATCGACTGCCATTCGATCTTCGTAGCTCAAAATTAACTTTCTTCCTTCAAAACTCATTATTTTTCTTGGCTTTCAAGCACTTGGATATCTAACTGCATCTTTTCCTTGCGGCTGACTACCTGCTCCTCAGATTCACATTTCAGAGTGACCGTGTGTATATTACAAATGTAATTAATAATAATTTATATAAGTATTTGTATTTATATGTAATTAAATCCTTAGATGTCTTCAATTCAAAATAAAGGCTGAGAATCATCAGTTTTTGTCTCTTTCAACATGTGTCCATAGGCCTAATAAGCGTGATACGAACTTTCAACCTGTGAACAATAAATAAGTTCTTATAGCACGTATTTATACAAGGCCTACTTAATCTATTTAAGTTAAACTAATTTAATCTAATTACTTCTGTAACGTTCTTCACACAGACGATCGACAATGTTCACATCAACACGCAACTTGACATCGAGAGAACTGTCTCCCTTTCTATAGTCGAGCAGGTCCTCTAGCGATAGCTTATCGGATGGTTGGTCCGTAGATCGACGGCAGGTCCTCTTCACCAGTCGAGATTCAAGGCCAATGCAGAGCTCAAGACCGAATCTCAAGACGGTCTTCTCCAGACTGACTCTTCTATGGCCAAACTCCGCCTTTTATAGCCGAATTCCCCATGAGATGCATAAGCTTAGTTTTCCCCTATGACTCATCACTTTTCCCATGAGATACTGTTTTAAAATGACACCCACGTATAATTTAATGCATCCAAAATCCTTACAACCCTAAATCGTCATCTCGTGGGTGTCGATTTGCCAATTTCTCTAATGTATTTCGGAGAACAAAATCCCCAAACGACATCAGACTGTATCAAGTCAACGGCGCTCCATAGGATGTCGATTTATCGGGTTACCTTGTGCAATTGCCATGGTACGCTACTCGGAAAAGTCACTCATATAGTTCGCTCGATGTCAGTAATGATACAGAAGTAACAGAACGGACAAATAGATTAATTAAACTAATGGCATGTCCCATACCCTTAGAGTCTCTCAACACTACGCTGAATAGGCAGATGTCGCTGGAAATGTTGTCACGTAAGAGTAGTCTTGAGTTTTTCATGTTGACTATGTCTTGATGACACCGATACTGGCTGAGAAAAATTTCCACATGTGAATGCAAACGAGATGGTTTTTCAGTACCTACTGCATTTCGTCAACTTCAATGCTTTAAAAGCATTTTGTCAACAATTGAAAGTAGTTTTGAACCTTATTGTAACGAAGATATTTTGACAACATCCTTCATAGCCGTCCATGTCATTAAGGTCCATTAATTCCGTAACCTGTTGTCCAACACATAGGCCTATGCCTTATTTTATTCTGACATCGCTTATACTTGGAAACTTCTCTTTCAAGTAATTGAATCGTTTTGCCCTCTTTGTTCATTGCCTTAACAAAGTTTATCATTAGTCTAAGTTTATTGTGAAGAGATTGCATGTTGATGTCCAACTTCCTTCGCTTCTTCTTTTCGCTTGGTACAAAACTTTTTCGGCGTGGTAAATCCTTTCTGACAAAACGAGAATTTCTTGCACAACTGTTTCACTCACAAATGAAGCAGCTGCACTCGTATAATTATAATAATAATTATTATTATTATATGAACTGCAAACCAAGAAGAACTGCGACAGCTTTCAGATCACCACATTCATAAAACGCAATTTACATAAACATTAATGCAGACAAAGAACCAAAAATCGAATTGCAAAAAGGACTCCAGTCTTGGAGTTTCTGCGTAGATTGGGTAGACAGTGTTATAGACCCTTTGGTCGAAGTTAAAATTCTCATGTGATAAGAAAAATCACCTGCATGGGGAAAAGTTGGACAACAAATTGTTCCTACTAAATGTATTAAGGCCAGTTCCAAATGTATCACAACTAGGTCCATACATAAGGCTTATTCTAACTGTATCCGGTTGAATTCATATGATGAAACTTGCTTCAATTCCTACTTTGAGGTGATGTTGTGTTTGTGTGCGCGTGTGCGTGTGCGTGGGTGTACGGCTCTTCCGCCTTACCATACACTTTCCTAAAAATGATTCATACATTCCTGTGAGATGGAATATGCGTAGGCTGATGGGTTGTGAACGTTGTAAGCCCTTTCTGCAAAAACAGTTTTCAAATAAGCCTTGGTTCTGAATCCCATGCTACGGTGAAGTGCCAATTACGGCTCTAAGTGAACGTTCCTGCCATTCGCTGTCGTATAGAAAGCCGCCGCCGACGAGAGACGGCGGTCTATACCTGTGTCACACGTTGGCCCCGGTTTGTCCAGCT
>JACEVL010001011.1:130000-427928 GCA_020284085.1 Aporrectodea caliginosa
AGTGGTGGTGGTGGTGGTGGAGGTGGTGGTGGTGGTGGTGGTGGTGGTGAGGTAGTAATAATAGTAATAATAATAATAATAATAATAATAATAATAATAATAATAATAATAATAATAATAATAATAATAATAATGATAATAATAATAATAATAATAAAAAATAGTAGCACCTAAAAATTAATGTCTTTTAATTCATTATTTGTTACGCTTTTGTCAATTAAAACCTACATGAGAAAAACAATTATATAATTATTGCAAAATTCGGAGGGGCACGCGACGATATTTTCACAAATGTTTTAGCGGCATTTTAGCACGCACCTTAAAAGGTTCGCCATCCCTGCTGTAATCTGTCAAAGGTCTAATCATGTAGGTTTAATAGGTTTATACCTGCAATAAAAGAACTTCCTAGTCTATCTAGAACTGACTGCGAAAAAGACCCGACGGGCTTACGCTCATTGCATGGCGCAGTAGCTGCAGTTTGAATTGGAATGCTATCGTATCTGACACTGTGGCTGCTTTATACAGAATTGGAGGCATCCAAGAGAACATGAACTATAATCCCCTTCTGCCATTCAATTTTGATCTGCTAGCATTTGAAAAGTCTGGGTCCTGATTTGGGCTTAGTTTAGTCACGGAGATTGGACGCTTTCTAACGGTAGTATCTGGAGACACAAAAGAAGAGACATGTCTCTTCAGGAGTAGACACGTCACTTCCAATCAGATGCGATTCAGTGCCTTGCCTTTATCACATTCGACAGCAATTTCTTTCTACCAGAGATGGTGACGTTTAGCCGATCCATATATGGGCATGTGCGATTATATGTATCGGGGTAAAATAATACTTTAGAATCGGGTTTAATAAAAGAACATTATAAACTTATAATATCAAAAGCAAAGCGAATGATGAAAATTTTAAGCTGAGTTCATTGTTCACACGTCGTATGTTTTTCTTTCCTCTGGCTTCGTATAACGTCAGATTTCTTTGGTAGGGTATCGGGAAGCGATCCCGCGTGAATGTTGATCGTCTGCTCTTCGTACCGGAGTGCCACCATTCACCTAAACACTCTGATGTGTAATCATTTTCTTACTTTACATCTGATAACAGCTCAGAGGTGGTCAGAGGCGCGTTTACCAGTAGGCGAATTAGGCGCGCGCCTAGGGCCCCCAAATCTTGAAGGGGCCCCCAAACGAATGAAAATCTTTTTTAAATAATAAAAAATAACATTTTAAAATTTAGATTATTTTAAATATATTTGTTTATATTTTGTACAGCTTGGCATTCATATAATTTCATAAAAGTAATTATTATTGTAATTGTAAAAGTATATTTTGTCTGATTTATAATTGCTTTGTTCGCATGGGCAGGAATTGGGCTAATAGTTCATTTTTGTGTAAAATAACATCAAACTTATTAGCAACAAGCAGAAACCAGCGTCTGCTGCAGTTTAGGCCTACGTGTGGAAACCTTTAGTCTGATGATTCCGTCATTTTATAGTGTTTAAAACTTTTACTAGTATTGATGACCATAGCAGTAAGTAATATAGTAATCGAAATTTTAGTAGTATTAAATATTTATTAAAATCTGACGCAATGAAACGTTCCTAATTTTCTGGAGCTGCAAAACGAAATAAGTTAGCTCTAATGACAATATATTGGAATAAGTTGCAATCAATCAATCAATTTTCGTTTATCAAAATAAGTTAACAACAACGCAACTTATACAAATAATAAATGCTGCAAAGAATAAATGCCACTAGCAAATTTCTGCACGATTAAAGGTCATTTTTGGCGAATTTGAATTATTTAATTCTTTAATTATTTAACAATTTTGCTCAAAACGTCAGAGAAAATTTCCCCAAAATAGAGACAGAGGCAAAACTGAAACTTGGTATTGAAAGCGATTATGACATTGCATATGAAGACGAACAGCCGTAGAAAGCGTCAAAGAAAACGTACTTTGGTTTTTGTCAAAACTGCCCAGAATGACTTCATATTGAGAGGCCGAGAAAAATTCATTGTTGGCACCTTAAACGTCGTGTGTGTAGGTTTTTGCACATGATAGGCTAAACACCACCAGAGTTTCAGACTTCGAAGTTCAGAAGGGCCCCAAATATTTTTGCGCCTAGGGCCCCGTTTTCTGTAAACGCGCCTCTGGAGGTGGTAGCTGTAATCGTAGCCTATTATTAGCATTTAAGTATCAAGCTACTTATATGGTAGGCCTACTTCAGATTCTCAATTTACTGCCCCTCTCAGCCAGTCATCTTTACTGCATGAAAGAGAGGAACTAGGAATATAAGATACAGCCCTGAACGTCATGCTACTGAACTAGTAGGCTTAAGTTTGGCTAGCACAAAATGCAGTCAATTAAACTATTTAAGTAAAGCAGTCTGCAAGGTCCCGGTTAGGATTAACATACTTACCGCTTCAGTTCCAAACACCATCCACCGTAGCCGTCTATCTGTTTGCGTGGCCCTTGGATCGCCTCCTTGAACCGAACCTAACTATACGTGTACCGTCTCTTCTGGTTTAGTTTTTGACTGAGCGCTTGTGAATAAACTGTTTCCAACGGTTTGTGTTTCCTTAGGCTAAATGTAGAAGTCACAAGATTAGGATACGTCAGCACCTGTACTCAGTGAGTCAGTAACATCGGTGTTTTGGCATCGTTTAAAGTTTAGGATTAGTTTGGCTGAAGCTCATCCAGAGATTCGGAGCTCTACATTTCTGCAAATGTGAAATCTGTTTGGCTGAAGCTCATCCAGAGATTCGGATCTCTACATTTCTGCAAATGTGAAATCTCATCTTATGTTGCGAATATATAGCTACATGTAATACTCGCTATTCGCATAAAACATTAAATGTATGAAACACAATGCCAGACGTCAATCATTGTAGCCAAACCGCTCTAGGCGACGAGTTTCCACTTTTAAGTAGCGGATCTTATAAGGTTCAGGTGACGGATCTCAAATCAAAGGTACCGGATCTAAGATCCAAATGGACCCGTCTGACTTCAACCACTGGCTAAAGCAATGCCTTATATGAGTTCATTTGGGGAATGCGATTAACGCTTGACTTCCTTGGCTTTCCGTCAAAGTTTCCGATTTTAGCGACCATCGGTTAATGCTCTGAGCATTATTACCGTGGCGCTATAAAAGTCCGTAGATTAGTGACATAAAACCGTAAGTTACGCAACGTTTCAGTGACTGCATGCGTAGTAATGTAGGTCTATATCTTTCAAATATCAAAGCGCAACATAAACGCTGCGGAGGGAGACTCGCTTTTTCACCGGCGACACAGCAAATTGATCACAATGTTCGCAGTAAATACGTTCAAGATATAAACACGAATGATTTTTAAAGACAGCTAATACAGGCATAATCAAATCAAATCAAATCAAATCATTTATTTGGTGACCAACAAACAACAGTAGTACACAATCAATGGGAAAGTAGAGTCACACAGGGGACCCTGAAAGGGTCTTACGGCCCCGCTCATGAATAGTCGATGAGCATTTGGTGTGTCGATCGCGTGTAAGGTATTGTGGAGTGGTTGTGTGCTTGGTGGCTGTCTGTTACCTGGTTCGTGTGAATCGTGGTCCGTGAACGATCTTATTGCTTTCGATTGCTCGATCCTGTGGTAATTAATTGCATCATTTAATTTTCAACAGAAATCTTGGAATACGGATTCCTATTCCAATAAACAATTTACCTATAAAAGCAGGCTAAATGCCTTCACAATTTACGCTTAGGCCTGCTGGAGTTTCATGACTGGAAGGCCTAATAAAGAGGTGAGGGGCGAATTAATTATTGATATAAATCCCATACCCGTCTTTCTTAGTCCTGTTGGCAGTCTCTAAGATACGATGATATCATTGTAGAGTGGCAATGTTTTGTCGATTAGCTCTAAGTTCGTGACCTGTTTAACTGATAAGAATTCCGAAATCTTTTGAAAGTTCACTTTTTAGCATAAAAAGTTCTGTTATTTTTCCTGCGTATCAAACAACAGATCCAATTCGGATTTTCAATTTACATATGCTACAGAATAAATGCAACAATTTTCATCAGTCTATCCACATTCAATTGTGATTGAGAAGAGCGGACGAGCCCAGGACAGAGAGAGATGGCTGGCAACGCCTGCAGGGTCTTGGACCCCATTCAGGCCAAGTGACATCTCTAACTACCGTCTCATCTCCAACCTCTCCTTCCTCTCTAAACTTCTTGAAAGATGTGTGGCCTTTCAAATTGCTGACTATCCTATGCTAATTCTCGTATGCCCCTCCCAATCTAAATTTAGGAGTTTGACTATACGCGTATACCTAAGCTGGAAATACATGCCACGTTTCTAGTAAAACTCAACTTCTAGTGAGCTGAAGTTAATTCTGACGTATTCACAAAGCACAGTAAGCCAAAACCGATTGAGTAATTTGGCGATACTGATCACTGAAAAAGAGGCTTTTGATTAAATCGATTTTGACAGAATAATAGATGCGTTTGCATCTGCAAAAGCTAGAAAAATTAGCTTGTAGCCAGTAGCTTTAAACTTTTGAAGTTGCTTAGCCTTCTTAATCTTAAGCTCTTAGAAGATAATTATGACAATATGCTAATGTTATCTTTAAACAAGTAAATGCTTCTGCACGCTGCTGACTGCTTTGTTTCTTAAATTTGTCCTTTCATATATAAAAGTCGTTTGCAAATTATGTTTCACTACTCATTACAGAGCAAAAAACCATTGAATAAAATCTGGAACCTATATCATATTTGTAATTGTAGTAAATAGTACACACTGTTACACAGTAGGCCTACTATGATATGAACAATTAAAAGCCAACCAGAAAATAAACAAGTGGAGCAGTACTTCAATTTTGCCACGGGCACAGAAACCCCTCGTTACGCCACTGCTTATAAGGTACGAGTCACAGTGCAATAGACTAACAGTCTAACAATCATTCGATGTCAGATGACCAGTTACATCTCCGGTATTACGTACTACCTGCCTGAGTGGTGTCTTCCACGTTGCGCGACGTGACAATAATAAACTGTACTTTAATTATAACCAGCAGCAAGTGATCGCAGCGTGTTAAACTCTCTAGGCCCTATGAAACTGGCCTCATTACTGTGAGTTTTTACGTTCTCCCAGTTATTTGCAGTGAACGATCTGAATTGCAGCGTGTTAAACCCTATAGGGCTTTCTCCAGGCCTTCTGAAATTGGTTTCGTTACTGCTAGTCTTTACGCTTATTCAGTTATTCGTACTTGCTCAATTGCTGTTGATTGCTAAATCCAGTGTTTCCCATCTTGGTTGCCGCGGTACCCAACGGTGCGTGAACCTGCTCTAAGGGCGCCGCGGCTGAATGACAGAATAGGTCAAAAACCTGAAAAACTACTGAATATCACTGCTGGCATAGTAGGTCTATTACTGTTTTAAAACAAAAAGTAGTGTAGGAATAGTCTTAATACTGTGTTCGAAATCAAGAAACGGTGCTCGTCGTTAAGATAAAAAACTAACTGGAAGAAAACTTAAATTAAAGCCTGTACCGTTGATTGAATGACTTTCAGTAAGGGTGTCTTGCTCTAAAAAAAGGTTTAGAACCACCGAAATAATCAATAGTGAAAGGATTGCAGGCTGAACGAGCACTGCATTGCACCTCAGACTTAGTCGCGCGTGTTTTATTCCTTTTATAAGCAATCGTATGCGTCTGTAACCTTATGTCGTAAATTCTTATTGGCAATTCAGTCATCGGTCTGTCAGCGCAGTAGGTGGTAAAATGCATTAAGCTTACATTATTAGGTATACCAGATTACCCATAAGAAGTCGATAACAAGTCGGTAAGTCAGTCGACAAGTCTAAGCGACTTACTCACTCAATAGCATGTGACTTAGTTGACTGAGTTGCTAAGTCAGTCGGTAACTCATTAAGTCAGTCGGTAACTCATTAAGTCAGTCGGTAACTCATTAAGTCAGTCGGTAACTCATTAAGTCAGTCGGTAACTCATTAAGTCAGTCGGTAACTCATTAAGTCAGTCGGTAACTCATTAAGTCAGTCGGTAACTCATTAAGTCAGTCGGTAACTCATTAAGTCAGTCGGTAACTCATTAAGTCAGTCGGTAATTCCTTAGCGACTGTATCCGGGTACTATCCACATCCGTCCATAACATATCATGCACTGTTTGTTGGTCTACCTTTATGGCGACCAGTTATTTGACTGTGCTGTTCTATAGTACCTGATGGCTAGTTCATTTTGACAAGCCACTGTTGTAAAATGGCCAATACCAGTAGTAATGAAAGGTATTGGCCATTTTACAACAGTCAATAATGAATGGCCAATACCAGTAAAATGACCAGTAGGTCATTTTACTGGTATTGGCCATTTTACAACAGTCAATAATGAAAGGTATTGGCCATTTTACAACAGTCAATAATGAATGGCCAATACCAGTAAAATGACCAGTAGGTCATTTTACTGGTATTGGCCATTTTACGAGTATTATAGGCCTACGTCTCATTTATGGATACCTTCATTTCACTGGTACGGTACTTGGCATATCACTGGTACTTATTACGTCTAATATTACGGATTAGTCATAATTATTAAGGTACTTACCATGTCAGTGGGACAGGTCATTTTTTAAGCATTGGTCATTTTTAAGTTACTGAATAAATCAATCAATCACTCAATCAACATTTTATTGGTCCAACAAAAGAACATTACAATCTAGTAATTGAAATTTGTAAGAAACAGAAAAAGTTAATTGTTGGGGACAAAAGGAGAATCTGAAGGGACCTAGGTCCCACTAATTAGGGCACCTTAATTACCAGCTAATTTGAGTTATGGCGATTTATGTTACAGTCATTAGTACGAGTCAGCTGTAGGTACAGATGGTACTGGCATTACTCATCAATAAACAGCAAATACAATAATAATCTTTGACTTAACTAAACTTAACAAAGCAGTATAAATGTTATAAATGGTATAATGCATTAACAAACATTAGGCTATAAGCCTATAATACCTTGATTGAGTGCAGACAAGCAATATCTCTTGATCAGAAAGTGAAAGTACAAGTAAAGGGAAGAGTCAGAAGGTAAAAAAGTAGGAACCCTATTATTATCTCTGTGTTCTAATTTCTTCTCAATAAGCCACGAGTGCAATTTTTACGTTACTGAACACTTCAGCTACTTGTCATTTTACCGTTACTAGTCATTAAACTGGCACTGGTCAATTTATTGGCACTGGTAAGCTATCGGGTGCTTAAATTTTATCAACTATTGTACACGTCTGGTCGTCTATACGGCGGGGTTACATGAATCGACTGATCATCGATTATTATTAGGTCGATTATTCCACATCACAGCTTCTTCAGAAAGACTTTCATCTGATCAGGAGTTGAATTGCCTCAGATCTGTCAGGCAGCAACGCACTGAATGCCCTCATATGCAATTTAAATGCTCCATTTATGCAGAAATATTCCGGTAGTTCACGTTTTGGGAACGATCAAGACCTACACTTGGGAACAAATGCTCAGTATTCGACTTAGCATTTAAGAATAGATTAGTACTACTGACATTGGCGTCACTAGGGTTGGGTCACCCAGTGCGGAAACTCATGGTGTCACCCCATGGACCTTCTCCCTTACCAGACCATACGAAATCCTTAGTAATGCTTTTTGTATTGTATTGTATTGTATTTGAACACTTGTTATAGCGCCCCAACCAGATTTCCCATTCAGAGGCGCTCCCGACTACTGCGCGAACGCTGAATCGGAGTTTCACGCCGAAGCGCATGAGCAATTGCGAGTGAAGGACTTGCCCAGGGTCCCTACGCGGCGACTTTGAGGTGGATCCGAACCCGCAACCCTCCAGCTGCAAGGCACCGAACATACCCCTACACCACCGCGCCCCAGTTGTATTGTGATGTGTTGTATTGTGTGTTGTATTGTACTCCACGTTTATAATGCGACCGAGCCACCCGCAGTAAAGATCCGAGAAATTAATCTCTGATAATCCGACCCGACCGGGAAGCGAACCCGGGGCGCCGGCGCGGCGAGCGGGCACCAACCCACTCGGCCACTCAGGATCCTTTATAAGCTTTTTGTACTAATGTTACTCGTAAATCGTAATTCCAGAGCGCTTTCTTAAAACCAATTATTCTCTTCTCTCGGCGTTTTCGTACTGGGAGCGCTACTGAAAGGCCACGGCTGTGAACAGAGCTATATAAATTACTAATTACATTCGAAGGTTTAAAAAAAGTAAATTAGCATTGAGTTTCAGCTTTAGGTAAATTGATACAGAACATGTAAGCTGGGGTTATTAAAAATGTTTCTGTTGCTATATGTTATTGTTAATTTAAAAATAATAAATTTCTGCTGAAGCTCTGCACAAACACTTTAAAAAGACAGTCATTGTGTCATTTTGGTGTCACACCTCTGAACTTTCTGAAGGTGTCACTCGGTGCTACCCGCACCCCTCGCACCCCTTGTGGCGTCACTGAGTATTGAGCTCTATTCAAATTTGAAATTATCACAATGATCCAATTATAGCGCTCCTAGTAATATAGGTACTTTGTATACAGCTTATAATTTACGGGCACCGTCAGTTTACGGTATTTATTATTATGTAGTTATTAAGCGCCGCTCTGCAATGACAAATTATCAATCTATGGTGCTGAGCAATAGTGAGTTAAGGCTTTTCTCAAGGTCCCTACACAGTAAGAGTCTCACGGGAGGCTGGAACCTCGAACCCATGCCTCCGGGTACTGGTCGCTTTTGCGATGCAGGTCATTTACGGGTACTTGTCATTTTTATGTTAAAGCCACTCCATGAGACCACCATCCAAATGACCGGCTTATCGGAGGATAAGAGTCGTGTCTCTGCATTTCAAGCGAACCACTTGGAAGCAATGCACATTCCGTGAACAGCCATGGAGAGGAAGTCATTATAATGGTACTTTAAAGATTCCCGTGTCCTCGATCACTGCTCCACGGAATTATGGTCGTATTCAGCTGGTCAAGTAGACAGAGCTGCCACTGCATTTCTAGACATAGGCTAACCTCATCGACTCGTTTTGTCAAATTTCCTCCATGCACTCCTTGTTTTGCAACGATTCTGGCCTAGAGGGCCTGACTAGAATTCATTAGCCAAGGGGTCCCAACAGTTTGAGAGCAAGGCACCCTTGTTAAAAGTCATTCAGTCAACGGCAGATTGCCTTAATTTCATGCAGTTAGTTCATTCAATATTTTAATGACAAGCAAAGTCCATTTTTGTTCAACCGCAGTGTTGCGATTAAATCTACACTATTTTAATTTGTAAAAGAGTTATAGACCAACGTAAGTAGTGATAAATTGATTATCAGTAGTTTTCATATTTTTGAAATTCTGTCACACATTCCCGGCACCCCTATAGAGCAGTTTCAGGTTGGGAAACACTGCAAAGTCTACACAGGAACGCGTTTCAAGGACAGAACTGTCAATCGTCCGAGAGATGATGAGAGCCAACCGACCGCCTCCCTCCCTTCTTACCTTTCGTTTTTTCTTTTTTTTCTTTTCCTCTCTCTCCCCTCTTTTAACCTCTCCCTACCTCACTCTTTCCCTCTCTTCCCCTCTCTCTATCTCTCTCTGCCTGTCTGTCAGTCTCTCTTTTTGTCTCTTTCTCTTGCTCTGTTTTTCTTCCACCCCCATATCTCCGTTCCTCTGTTTTCTGTTCATCTCTATCTCTCTCGTTTTCTCTCTTGTCTCTCTCTCTCTCTCTCTCTCTCTCTCTCTCTCTCTCTCTGTCTCTCTCTCTCTCTCTCTCTCTCTCTGTCTCTCTCTCTCTCTCTCTCTCTCTCTCTCTCCTCTCTCCTCTCTCTCCTCTCCATATTCCTCTGCCTGTCTTTGTCGATTGATGTATCTCGAGCTAATACATCTGTCCAGATTTGACGAGCCTATAATGAACTTACTGGCAACTTCAACTAAAATCCTTTGCCTCCTCTTCTTCCAATTCCTTACATCTTATTTTCCCCAGTTTTCTCCTCCTCCTCTTGCCCTCCTCCTCCTCCCACTCCTCTTCCACTTACTTCTTCTTCCGCTAGTTCATTTCCTCTCCTTATACTTCCTCCTCTCTTCTCGTTTTGCCTCCTTCTCTCATTCCCTGTCTTTGCCCTTCTAAAATTCCATCTGCGTGTATCTTTCTGCCCCGATTCTTCCTTGTTTCCGCTTCATCGCGAACAAGACGTCTTTGAAGAATCGAACTAGCGATCAATTTAATTCGATGACAGTTTCAGCGTTCGAAAGGTTATCGCCCACTTGAATTGACCCATTCAACCCCTATCCATCGGTCCAACCCTCCTCTGCCCTTCTCACACAGCCAGCGACCTCAACAGAGAAGGCAGGGCCTCATCTATCACTCAGACTGAGGCACTTTATCATAGATTATACGGTTGACCTGAGGACGCAAACGTCAATCTTTGGCACACGTAGACAGCAGGGCAACGCTTTGAGACTGTCCATGGATCGCTGCTCATTTATTTCCATGATATATTATATTCTCTGCTGCTGGTCCTCCTATCTCCTATAATTATATGCTCTGCTGCTGGTTCCTCTTACCTTCTGTGCTGTTCAATTGAAACGCGTTTCCTGAAGCGATTCATATTCGAGACGTTCCGCTATTTCATCGTCATGATAGAATGCAGACATGTTATTAATGTGTTTACGCGTTTAATGTCAGAGTGCATTGGTTGACGTTTATTGAATCAAATGCACGAACAGGCGCCACATAAAGTTCAGACGAAGTTCGCTCCTTGTCATTCGACGAACTTAAAGTTTTAAGAATATACAGAGGACACGCGAACACTCGATCAGTCTATTGGCAGCGGGCAGTGGCGGAGCTACACCAGGGCAAGCCATGGCAGGGCAAATGCCCTAGTAAAAAAGCCTCTGCCCTGGGAGTTGCCCTGCCAGAATTGTTGCCCTGCCGAGAATTTATTTGGGGCATAAACTGCCCTGCACTGGTTACTTGTATGACTACATGTGCACTGGCTATGCCATGGTTACAAAAAATGTCTGGCGCCGCCACTATGGCAGCCTGCTACACTGTAGCATGTATACCAAGGAGGAGGATTACCTAGTGACGTTGATTGTTTTGCAAATGTAAAAGTAAGAGTACAAAGGTTTTGTGTTCGTTTGATTGCTTTGTGGTATTTAGTTACGTAGTTTTTACGTTCAGTTAATATGTAATCGAGTTTTACAATTATCTATTGAACTGTGGAACATATTGAATGCTTTTAAAGGATCCACCAACTAACGGTCTACATCTAACCTAGATGTATACATACGTGCAATTGTGCATATACATAGCCGACTGTACATACCGTAAATACATAAGGGATTTCCATAGGACCACATATATACATACATACATACATCCAAACATACATGCAAACATACATACATACATAAGGGGTTATATAGACCTATATACGTACGCATATGCAGGCATGCATGCATGCATGCATGCATGCATGTATGCATACATACAAGCGTATACATAGACACATACATGTACAAATGCAAACAGGCATACAAGCATAAGGAGTCTACATGGGCCTACATACATACGTAAGCACGTACAAACAAACATCATCTTCATCAGTCCCTGACGCTAGCGATTTGACTAACATACATACATACATACATACATACATACATACATACATACATACATACATACATACATACATCAATCAATCAATAAATATTTATTGCAACCTTTAACAACTCATAAAATACATACATTTGTGCTAATCAATAACAGAGTAATTAAAACACGGAACATTAAAGGCACATAACAGTTATTTTAACAGTATCGAGGGAGGAGTTATTAATGGGAGCAAAGGGAGGCTCCTAAGGGATTGATATCCCGCTGGTTGGAGACACCCAGCTGCGTCAAGTAGCAAAGGTTCGGAAGAAGGCTGGGCTAGGCAAGCCAAAATCTTATTTTATTTTATTTTTTCATAAAAGAACAAAGGAATACATCGGGTAACTTAACTAAACTTATCTAATATAGCTTAACTAAATAACTCGAGGACCGGTGCATCGTGCAACAGGTATAAGCTTAAGTTTATATGTGCCTAAACTTTCAGAATAATAGTTCTTCATAATGTCAATTGGTGTGCGCTCATGAGAAAGAAGCGTAGTTTTTTTTAAAATTCGTGTCGGGTTTTAGAAGAACGAATTTCATATGGGATACAGTTCCAAAATAATGGTCCTGCCGCTCTAATGCTAAATTCTCTTGTGTTAGTCCGTGCTTTTGCTGGACGGTAAGATGCAGCCCTCCTGGTAAAGTGATCATGAATCTGAGAGCCGAGAGTGAAGTACCCTGCAAATGACGTGGGTAGTAAATTGTGTTCGTAGCGATAGATAAATTCTCCCATTTGCAGACTTCTTATCTGTGTTAAGTTTAGCAGGTTCAAGTCGCTAAAAATGGGGGCTGTATGAGCGTCTTTACGGGCTCCCTGAATTAGTCTAATTGCCTTCTTTTGAAGGATTATTAATTTATGGATTCGGGATTCATAATTTGAGGCCCAGATTAAGTTGCAATAACTTAGATATGGGAGAATTAGTGAGTAATATAAGTTCAGCCTAATTGTTAGTGGGAGCAGATACGCGATTCTTGATACTATTCCTATGTTTTTGGCTATTTTTGTGAGATGTAATTAATGTGTGTTTTCCATGATAAATGTTGATCTAGAAACACCCCTAGAAACTTGGTGGAGTCTACTTGACGGATAGGGCTTCCCTCGAGATTTAGGGCCAAGTTTACTGGTTTAATTTTTCTATGTGATTTGAAGTTTATAAAGTTAGTTTTCTCTACATTTAACGTAAGTCTATTAGCAACGAACCATTGACTAATTAGGGTTAGTTCGAGGTTACAATTTCCATAAGGGAGGTGCAGGACTGGTTAGAGTAGAATATGTTGGTGTCGTCCGCGAATAGGATAAAGTGCAGGGTTGCAGACACGTTAGCTAGGTCGTTAATATACAGTAAAAATAGGAGTGGTCCGAGATTTGACCCCTGTGGAACTCCGTATGCAATGTGACCCGAGGTCGAGAGAGACCCATTACATAGAACTCTTTGTGTACGTTCACTAAGGTAGCTATGAAACCATTTTAGTTGTAATACGAATACCATAATTTGCCATCATAACATACATACATACATACATACATACATACATACATACATACATACATACATGCATGCATACATACATACATACATACATACATACATACATACATACATACATACATACATACATACATACATACATACATACATACATACATACATACATACATACATACATACATACATACATACATACATACATACATACATACATACATACATACATACATACATACATGCATGCATGCATGCATACATGCATACATACATACATACATACATACATACATACATACATACATACATACATACATTCATACATAAATAAATACATACATACATACAAAAATAAATACATAAATAGATACATACATACATACATACATACATACATGCATACAATAATGCATGGAGATTTACTGTACATACAAATGTCATACATAGCCTACATACATGCATACACGCTTACCTACAAAGGCTACATACATTAACCTAAACAATATGTCTGTATTTCGGAGTGTTTGGCTTAGACCGCTGTTTGCTTTCATTAGCTGACATTGTGTTACTGTCATTAACCCCTTCTCCCCATCATCTATTTGTCGTCTTCTTCGTAGTATGGCCTTATGTTTAATATCTCTGAATTCTTACGCTACGTCTCGATCCCATTACTGAACCGTCGATAAGGCACTGGCTTCCCATCCTGTCCTCTCCTTCGCCTGTATAGAGAAGCCATTCATCACGTGAGGTCGCCTTCACACGTGTCCTTCAGGACTTGAACCGGTGACCTTCCTCCTCTCGACGATCGTCGTCTCTGCATACGGATCATCTTAGCAGCAGACGACAAACGAATGGCATCCATCTATGAAAATCCGCGGACGCGGTTGACCGTGAATCTCTTTCCGAATAACAACAGCGCCATTATTACTCACTTACAGCTTACTCCACGCCCGATCACAGCGCCCCCTCGCGTCCACTCCTAAGCTCCTCTTCCATTCACAGAGGTCGGGTAACAAAGCCTTTGAGACGATGACCTACATCAGGGATCCCAGATCCAGCGCTATATATATATATGAATATGTATATATAATATATATATATATGTGTATATATATATATAATTATATATATATATGTATATATATATATGTGTGTATATATTTAAAGCACGAACTCGAACATTCTTTTCTCGCGGCGTCTAATGTCTTTGTTGTCGACACGACAGTCCATATGACTCCATAATGACGGTCTGTTAACCTCAGAGGGACTCACACGGATTTCAGCAATTACTCAATTCCTGGATTAGTTCTTGTGTTCTCCATCCACAATCCATCTCCTTCTGGCATCCGAATTTATTGTCCTCCAATATCGATTCACTCATAGAGACATAGACCCTTTAAATGATTTAAGGGGTCTATGGATCCACTATAATATAACTGACAACTGGCAACTTTTTATTTCCAGAAGCACAATGCATATAACAATTAACAACAATTATAACTTGACTAATACATAGCTTATCGGTGCATTTGCTAGGGAACAGGGAAGACCCAAAAGGGGCACAAGCCCCGCTTAATTAGGGTCACCCTTTTTAACAATATTCAATTATGGCTGGTTAGTCAGTTGAGAAGAAAGAAAGGTTCAACTCAATAGTGTTCTTAACTAAATAACAACATTGCATTATTACTAAGAATATATATATATATATATATATATATATATATATATATATATATATATATTGTAGGTCTATTGCTGTTCTAAGCACAAAAGTGGCCTTACGACAACTTCAATAGATTAATTCCACACGCATTAATATAGGGCCTGAAATTACGAATAATGAAATCGCGAAAAATTAAGCTCAAGACAGAAATTGGAACAAGTTAATCACATTATGAAATGTGAGAAAAAGTTCAAACGAAGTAACCGAAGAATTAAAAACTACTATGAGATAAATAGGTCTAGGCCGTTATTAAGACTAATAGGGCCTACGCCTAGGCCTATATTAGGCCTAAGATTAGACATTTCGTTTACCAGCATAGATCCATTTGACAGGATGTCCACGAAATCCTTGGGACTGAGACAAGATACAAGACGTCGCCTACCGTAACATGACTAATGTGTGAAAATTTGTAAATCTTAACTCCAAGGAAACTCGTCAATACAATACAACTGTATATTGATATTGCCCTCCTTCCAACCCTCATAAGTGCATATACGACCATACGACAGAACATCGATGGCGCTGAGCAACTGTGAGTGAAGGACTTGCTCAAGGTCCCTGCACAGTAGTCAACCGCCTGAATGGAGGCTCGAACCCGTACTCTCCGTGTTACAGGCCGAGCGTTCTAGCCAATGGGCCACCGTGCCCATCAGCGCCGCTCTTGACATAACAGAGAGGTCCCGTGATCAAGCAAAACAGACTTCGAGCACTTGCGGAACAAAAAAGTCATAGACTGATTAGCTCATTTCTAATTTTAAAAGGAAGACTATTGCAAAATACAGGGACAACCAACAGTAGTAAAACTTCCGTGCTTGGGTAGTGGCACGACAAGGACACCATGACTGTGCAGAATTTTATTGGCATAGACCTATTAGGATATACAGCTCCACCATTTTCAGCATCCAGTAACCGTGATATCATTGGAACACTGCACTTCTAATTTTAACCATTCACTGCATGTTGAATGACACTTTTCAGAATAGGCCTATCAAACCGCCTATGATTTAATTTGTTTCAGTGTCTTTCTTGAGCCTAATTTTGCGCAATTTCATTATTATTCGTAATTTTAGGACATATATTTTAAAGCGTTTTGAACTAATCCTTTAACTAATTTATTATTGAACAGTCGTTACGGGTCTACGGCATATAGGCCTACCAATATTCTGGATCAGGTTCAAATCGGATTCGATTGGAGAAGAAGAATGACTGATTGGTGGACAGCAACGGCAGAAGACATTTGGAAGTCTGTACGTGTGTAGGCAAAGAGATGGAACATTTCTGTGAAATTCGTCGCAATTTAATTAGAAAACATTGCCTTCGTTTTCCGTTTTAAGAGGACAGATTTGCTGGAGGCGAAGAACTGATGAGCAATATTAGTCACGTCATTACAAAATTGTGTAGACTATAACAGTTTGCAGAGTACCACGGACCGTGTTGCATCATGTACCGTAGCTATACACAGGTAGCCGTATACATTATACACTAATAACGAGAGTCATCTGCATAAAACAAGGCAGAGGAATTTAGTCGGCAGTCCATGAGTGCGTATAACTGTAGTCTAACGGTTAACGTGCTGGTCTGTTAATCGTGTGGTAGGAGGTTCAAATCCACTCCAAGTCAGAAAGATATTCGACATTTCTGTTTCAGCCGAGCGAAGCCAGCTATTAAATGCGTACACGGTGTGTGCACTGTTAATGAGAAGATCAACCAGCTAATGAGAGCGCTTAACACCCGTCATAATACGCTGAGGCCAAGAAATATGAAGTCGCTAACATATCATACCTTGACTGCCTCCTGGGGGTTGGCCCAAGGGATTGACGGCGATTTAAGCCTCATTCTTCTGCTTAAAATATATATACATGTATGAAGATCATTTCGAACTTGCCGAATTTTAATAAAGCTGTTAGTGTTATTGTACACAGGTTTATTAACCTCAAACGGAAGGACTGTGCAGTGTGTATAGTGTCTACTGAAAATAGGCTTTAAATCTGTGGGCAGCGACGGTGAATGCTTTCCTCTTGTCAATAACTGAAAAAGGAGCAAGGGTCGCTATGGAAACACATGTTCATGTTCGTGTAGAGTTAGGGAAGAATCCTAAATGAACATGCAGCCATTGAACCTGCTAATTGCCTTTTCATTAGCAGCTACAAAG
Source organism: Aporrectodea caliginosa (assembly GCA_020284085.1). Classification (NCBI taxonomy): domain Eukaryota; kingdom Metazoa; phylum Annelida; class Clitellata; order Crassiclitellata; family Lumbricidae; genus Aporrectodea; species Aporrectodea caliginosa. The sequence continues at coordinate 147,030 of JACEVL010001011.1, forward strand.
TTTATGAAATACTGATGATGATGAAGATGATGATGATGAAGATGATGATGAAGATGATGATGGTGATGGTGATGATGATGACGATGATGCCTTTAACGATGCTCATAGTAATTGCGATGATGGTAATTATTTCTACGAATATGTTGACTATCTTGCATCAGATGAAGTGATTAGCACAGACGGTGATGGTGGTCCGACTTTACGCTTAGCTGAACTATAGGCTACAAAAAACCCAAAACGCTCTGTCTCTGTCTGTCTCTGTTAATGCTACAAAGTCTCAAATAAAGCCTGATGCTACAAAAGTCTCTAATTAAGCCTCAACCTAGAAAGCCTAAGATCAAGTCTAAAGCTACAAGGCATCAAATAAAGCCTAAAGCCTAACGCTAAAATATCCTCAAATTAAGCCTAAAGATAAAAAGCCTCAAACTAAGCCTAAAGATAAAAAGCCTCAAGTCAAGTCTAGAACCACAAAACGCCCAATTAGCCAAAGTCTATAGCTACAAAACCGGCAAATTAAGCTTAAGTCTAAAGCGAAGTAGCGATGATTCGAACATTGCCTGCAGATGAAAAAGACAAAATAGGAAGAACGTAGAGCAGCACACGACGATTATAATCATTTAAGTATTTATACGTTATTTTGATGTCCAAATTGTCCATATAAAAGTCCGAATTTCCTTTTAAAAATAATTATTATTCTGTGAATCGTGTTTACAACGGAGGAAATTGCAGGATGCGTCGACGCCCACACGTGAACAACAAGGCTCCTTCCTCTCTGTCTCACTCCCCACCTCCCTCTGTCTGTCTGCCTGTCTCTGTCTGTCTGTCTCTTCCTCTCTGTCTCTGTCTGTCTCTGTCTGTCTCTGTCTGTCTCTGTCTCTGTCTGTCTGTGTCTGTGTCTCTCCATGTCTGTCTGTCTGTCTGTCTCTGTCTGTCTCTGCCTCTCTGTCTCTGTCTGTCTCTGTCTGTCTCTGTCTCTGTCTGTCTCTGTCTGTCTGCCTGTCTCTGTCTGTCTGTCTCTTCCTCTCTGTCTCTGTCTGTCTCTGTCTGTCTCTGTCTGTCTCTGTCTCTGTCTGTCTGTGTCTGTGTCTCTCCATGTCTGTCTGTCTCTGTCTGTCTCTGTCTGTCTCTGCCTCTCTGTCTGTGTCTGTCTGTGTCTGTCTCTGTCTGTCTCTGTCTGTCTCTGTCTGTCTCTGTCTGTCTCTGTCTCTGTCTGTCTGTGTCTGTGTCTCCATGTCTGTCTGTCTCTCTGTCTGTCTGTCTCTGCCTCTCTGTCTCTGTCTGTCTCTGTCTGTCTCTGTCTCTGCTGGCCTGCTACTCTTCTTCTACGATCTGCCGCCTTCTAACTCCCTCCTTTCCTTCCTCTCTGCCAACCTTTTCCCTCTTCCACTCTGCCTCTCCTCTACTTCCCTCCTCTCCCATTCTCTCCCCTGCCCTTCTCACTCACTTCTACTGCCTTCCTTCGTGCAAGTCGATATCTTCTGGCTCCCTTCTGCGTGTCGTGTATCATCACGACATCCCACGTTCCTCCCTGCGGACCCTGCCCAAACCCCCCAACTCTGCCTTCCTCCCTCCTTTTCGTCGCGTGCGATTTTAACCCAAGTGCCTCTCTCAGCTGAGGCACGATATTCCAAAGACGCACTCATCTGAGAGAAATCGTAATTGGTCTTTGGCAGCGGAAATTAGAGCTCCACCAATTAGATGAAATCTCGTCTGCAACTGACCAGGAAACGTCAAAGTGACGTAACCTGCGGGGTACAATTCCTCGCCAACCTTATGAATAACAGGTAATGCAGTTTAGACTTAGAGAGTCACGTGGACGAGTGGGCTCAATGAGTGTGGGGCCAGATACACCAAAGGTGCGTTGCTCTTTCGATGACTGTAATTGTGGAACTGTGGCGACGCCGGTAATTCTGCAATTAATATAATCGGGTCTTGTGATGAAGCTCGTTGTGGTGTGTGTGTATCACCCACGATCTTGTATGTAGATACATGTGTATACTATGTATAATAAGATAATACTCGAATGGATACGACATAAAAACACGACCGAGTAAACCAATAGCAGCCGGTGGACACGACAGAATTTAACCAAAAAACAACATATAAACTCACAAACATACATAAGTTTACATAAATACAAACATACATGCATACGTACTTATTTATACATACGTATACATACGTATACATACACACATACACACATACATAATTACATACATACATACATACATATATAGATACATATAAAAATATACATCTATTCATACATACACACATACGTGTACATACATACATACATAATTACATACATACATACATATATAGATACATATAAAAATATACATCCATTAATACATACATACATATGTGTACATACATACACGCATGCATACACACATGCATATTTACATACACACATACATGCATGCATTCATAAGTACATACGTAGGCTACATGGAATATCATAACCGTCATAACTCCAGCCATTATCCTCGGTCAGTTGTCAAGCTTAGTGCTGCTCTGAGTCAAAATGATGTTAGGCCTATGTCCTCATTCATATCGTCTATCCATCGCAGTAGTTGTGGAGAATATGTAACAGCAACAGAAGCGAATCATTTGTTTGATTGGTCAATCTCATTCATTCAACCTTCTTCTTCATTCATCGATCTATTTTATGGTCATTGAGTTAATCGATTGACTGGCCTATTTCTCCAAGAATCGTTTAATCCGTTTACGTAGGTGATCGATTTCTTCTTCAGCTGACCAATTAATGATAACGTCTAGTAAGATGAAATCGGTTCCGTTAGGTCCCTTCACATTCAACTCTCCCTTTATTTTCTGCCTTTGCCTTTTAGAAAAGTCGACAGATCTGCTCTTATAACATGACCGGCAGGCACAGGATAAACACATACTTCTTGCTTTGTCATTCCTGTTGTATCCACAGTCTCATAAATACATACATTACACTATGACTAAGAACACAACGCAACGCGCTCTCGTGCAAGACTTGTCTTGTTAAAGCGAGTTATAAATGTCTAATTGTATTGTATTGTACATACATACATACATGCATGCATACATACATACATACATACATACATACATACATACAAACATACATAGTCGTGGAAAATATGTAATTGCTTGCATTGTAATAAATTGCATTGTATATTATTGCGGTCTCGTATTGCATTGTATTGTATCTTATTGCATTGCATTATATTGCGTTGTATTGCATTGTACTGCATTACATTGTATTGCATTACATCGCATCACATTGCATTGCATTGGTTTTGTTTAGCCTTGTAATGTATTGTTCGCATGAGCCGATGCAGACGCTCTTGTGTTCATCGAGATCTTCTCTTGATGTTCGTTTGTTGTGTCTCTGTGTTTCAGTTGGAATGGGTCGACTGATGTCCATGTCGGTGTCTCCCTTCTGTGCAGCGATCGTCATGCTACTGGTCATCGTCTGGTCATCGACTGGACATGGCGATCGACCGGACCCCCCGACGAACGCTCAGTTCCATCACGGACTGGATCCCACCGTAGCCATCGCAAGAAACCCCGAGAGGTTCAGAGGAGAGGATGGAGCGCCACTCCTGGCTGGGTTAGACCTCAACGGCGACAAGAAGTCCTCGGATGCCTTCGAAGTCAGATCGAAGAAGGAGAAGCGGAGAATGCCCTTTCGGAGCGACCTTGGAAAGCGCTTGTTCGGCTCCAAGTACGCCGTCCAACTTCCGGTCGTCCTTGAGGAAGAGGATTCCGAGTGGAGAGAGGTCAAGGACAACGACGAGAAGCGAGGCAAAAGGTATAGAAACTTCAAGGCCGACCTCGGCAAAAGGTCAAGCCCGTTGGGCCGCGGATTCACCGATGACTTCGACGTCGTTGCTGGATTCGACAGAGACCAGGAGGAGAAGGAGGAGGAAGAACCGGAGGATCTGGAGGATGCCGTCGACCTCACCAAGCGACGCATGTTCCGCAGCGACCTCGGATAGACCTGGAAAGCATGAACACTAATTTAGACGAAACCAGTCGTAACTAATACCTGACTCCATCCAATAGATTCCTTCTTCTCAGGCGTTGCTCCTTCCGATCATATGGAAAAGGCAGCTAGGCGACCCCGTCGCCAAAAGAACGCGTAATATTCCGGTTTATGTTGACAAAACACCTTCGAGATTAGAGACCTAGTTCTCCAAGTAAAGCCTGGTTTCAAATTAGTTTCCTTGAGATCACATCGTCTTAGTATTTATTAGAAAATATTCTAAAACATGATAACAAAATAAAAGTGAAATAAAAAAATGTTATAATTATTTGTACATTGTTACTATAATTAAGACTGGAAGTTGGTCACAAAACTGTAGGCTACGCACGGCACCAGCACCTGATCAAGTGATCATCACAAAGGAGTTAATCAAATCTCAACACATATCCAGATAGCTAGCTCAGGACAAAAGAATGGGAGAATCTATTTCATTTCATTATTTATTTTTTATTTATTTTAAGCGTTTATTACGTAGGCCTACGCAATGTCGATAAATCTGAACCTAAGGCTTCGATGTGCAATCATTTATGTTTGCTGTGAGCCAAGATGAAATCATGGAAAAGCCAGAGTAAATATTTAGTCTTAACTAGACAGCTGAACCCAAATGACCCTGTTTTGCTCTGATATTAACTTCTTTTTATACTTTAGTGATAGGACACTAGGAATACAGCAGCTGAACGTACACGATCCTACAACTGTCTTGAACATTTTTTTTAGTAACAAACTAGTATGAACGCGGACAGAAGAACGCAATAGTCTAGGAGGGCGATATGGAGTTAGCAATGTATTAAGATATGATGGCACTCAAAGTTAACCTTATAGGTAAAGCAGGCAATGTTGAACTTAATATGCAATTCAAAAGAAAGCCCGTAAAGTTCACGCAGACCTTACCAGTCACATAACTCTTAGATCATTCTAATAATGATGCTATAAAGTTCTAACATTAAGTCATAAAATGTAAAATCTGACATGAATAGGTCTATAACACCGCTCCTAGTAAACACTCGATCATCGATGGTGTTCCTGGATCGCCCAACGGCAATTCAAGCTTCAACACAGGGCCATAGTGCAACCTATGTCCATGATAACTATCATCAATCCGGCTTTCGTTTCATCGTGAAATTTTTTCATCAATCCAGCTTGCATTTCGTGAAAAAAATTATCAAACTTCTATTTAGCCGACAAAATATTTTTCATCAATGGAACTTTTATTTAGGCAAAGATCTATTCTCATGGGTCCAGCTTCTACTTAAGGCAACAATTATTTTCATCATTCCAGCTTCTATTGCACCAAAAGCTTAGTTTCATCAATCCAGCTTCTATTTGCGGTAAAAATTATTTCGATCAATCTGACTTCTATATAAAGACAGAAATAGTTTCATCAATCCCACTTCGAGTTAGTGAAACAATTTTTTCCTTAATCCAGTTTCCATTTTAATTTGACGATATATAATAATTTACCAATCTAAACTACGGGTTTAGGCCTACCGTTGGTTGATAGGGTCACTAGGGCGGCAATCTATAGAACTTGGCCAAGTGACGACAGATAATTGAACCAAACTCTGGATAGAGAAGAAGACGAAGGGTGCGTTGTGTCTATAAAGAGAGGAATTGGAAGGTGGTGGAGTGGATGGATTAGGGTAAGATTGAAGAGGAGGGGCTTAAGGCTGCAATTACTGTAGGCCTACGTTACGAGAAAGTTAATGTAATGTGCCGGTAAAGATTTCTCGGATATAGAAGAAACACAGGTAACCCAACCATGACCCGTAAATTGATTTAGCATGAACGCCTGTAAATAGCGTCCTTGATTTAGGCGAATAACAAGACTGATAATACTGATGACGTATATTATAATAAACAAAGCTTTCTTGCGATGACGTCATCTTCTTGCGATGACGTCATCTTTGCATAGAATGCTTTGTGACTATTAGGCTATAGGAAACGAGTCGAGATTCATTATTTTGGAAGGGGTGAGACGAGATTAGACAATTTGAACAGAAAATAATTGAAAATCATCGATTTGAAGAAGTAAAAATTCGAAATTCAACGAAGCCAGTTAAAAAGACACTAAACGAACAAGAATCAATTGCATGCGCGACACGCAGTAGCCGTTTCGAACAGAAAATCATCAAAAATGTCAACAAGAAAAGTTGAAATTCGAAGTTTCGTCGAAATAACTGCATTTTTTAAGACGCAAACCGACCAACAATCGAATGATCAACAAGAATGGCATATCCGAACAGGCGAACTGTCTATCAGAAAAGAGTTAAAACAGACAGAAAGATAGCTGGACCATTGTTTGCAGGCGACATTCACTTAAGCCTTAAGGTAAGCCTCACATAAACAATGTTTAATTAACGGTCACTGTGCTTAACCTCTGTGACCTTTGTATGGATCAATCTGATTATGGTTTGGCCGTTGTGTGCCATCGGCTGATGCCTCGTGCGTTATTAGACACTGCAGTGTGATACATTATTAGCCTACAATAACTAAATGTGTTCAAATGTCTTCAAATCTTGGAAGAAATATACATTTGGTATTGGTAATGTTGCACCATATTTTCTCGTTGGTCATTTTCTTATTTTTTTGAAATTATGTGTTTTCTTTCTCTTTAGTTTAAAAGTTCATCTCGCCTTAAGTTCCAACTCAGCTATAATGAGTACACTGACCGTACACTATCTGTGGGAAGATCAGACGGCTATTGTATTGTATTGTATTGTATTGTATTTGAACACTTGTTATAGCGCCCCTACTAGATTTATTCAGAGGCGCTCCCGACTACTGCGCGAACGCTGAATCGGAGTTTCACGCCGAAGCGCATGAGCAATTGCGAGTGAAGGACTTGCCCAGGGTGCGGCGACTTTGAGGTGGATTCGAACCCGCAACCCAGCTGCAAGGCACCGAACTATTAGGGCCTATACGGGCTATTGCCTATTACCCCCGATTAAACAGACTCACTGCTTCCAAAAGCCCACAATCGAGTAATACCGCATGCTGACAGTTTGGTTCGGAAAACATTCATAATGCGGATGATTTATGATGTAGTTTAAAGCCAGGGATAGTTGGCATGTTTCGACTTTTAAGGTATGTTAGGCTTCCTTCCTTCCTTCCCTAAACCACAAAAGTGACTGCTTTGTAAACCAAAATGCGCTTAGCAATTGGTATAATAACGGATACACTTACTTACTTACTTACTTACTTACTTAGGGAGAGGACTGGCCGTCGACCTTCATATGTTAGGCTAAGAAATATTAATCAAGTCGCTAACACTCCTTCATATTCATAGCTATCTCTCAAGCTATCTGAAGGAACTGCTCTTCTTCATATCTCCTTCTCCTTCATTCTCTCTTACTCCTTCCTCTTTCTTCTCCTCCCTTCTTCCTCTCCTCCTCCTTCTTCTCCTAAGGCTTCTTTTTCCTCTTCTCCTTCTCTTCTCAACCATCTTCTTCTTCTTCTTCTTCCTCCTCCTTCTCCTCCTCCTCTTTCTACTTCTTTTTCTTCTCTTCTTCGTTTTTCTTTCTTCTTCATCTTCTAACTTCAACATTCTGCATGCATCTTTGTCAGATGATGATCTCTCATCTAAGAAACGTTGATGTTCGTCAACGTCGGGTTGTTCAGTCTCTCGGATCATCTGACTGATTTCTCTGGAAGGGCCAAGTATGAGGGTAGGACATGATTGCGTATAGTCAGCCAAGAAGTGCTTGCATGTATGTATGTATGTATGTATGTATGTATGTATGTATGTATGTATGTATGTATGTATGTATGTATGTATGTATGTATGTATGTATGTATGTATGTATGTATGTATGTAGGTAGGCCTACATACATGCTATGTATGTAGCCTACGTATGTAGGCCTATGTATGCAACTATGCACGCAAGTTTGCATGTAAGTATGAATGTTTGTTTGCTTATTTGCCTCAGCCACTTAATACAGCGTCTTAAGTCGGCTACCTCGCAAAGGCGCTGCACGCATTCATATCTAACTCATCTAGATATTGAAGTGCAGTTTAAGCCATTTTTTAATGTTTCCTGAATGAAGATATATATATTCAGCAGCATGCTGAATATATATTCCAAAAGGAAGAACCGAGTCATGATGAGATACAATGCGCGGCACCTACATATACTTACACCCACAGGCAGTTGAGCGCAATGATCACTGACCTGGTTGACTTGAGACTGGAACATAAAGCTTCCTGTTGTATGTCAGCGCGGTGCCGACCAACAGGGCCGCCCCAGAAGGAGACTTGTAGGTATTTTATTCCTTCCTTTTATGATTTATCTGTCGTAACGTGTAATAATAACCTTCGTTGTTTCACTCTGTTTCTGTAGGAGACTGGTGCGGCGCCTGTGAGTTTGCTGCCATGGCGGCGAGTTTTCTGCTTGAGGGGAGATGGGATGGATTCAGATGCATGTTACGGTTGCACTATGGCTCTGTGTTGTGGTGTTTGTATTATTCTTGACCTGCTGAGCCTCTGGCGTGGCGTAAAACCCCGTAAGCTCCTAGAAAGCAGGAGGACCTCTGGCGTGGCGTAAAACCTCGTAAGCCCTGTTTCTTTTGCCCCGGAATGAGCCGAGGGATAAGGAGGATGATAGAAGACTAGATTAGAAGGAAGGGACTCGGAGTCAAGCCACATGGAGTCAACGAAAAAACGCCATGGACAGTCAACATGAACGGTTTACGTTGAATTGAGCGCGCACATTTCGCCGACCTTCATCTCAGCGACCTCAATTCGCCGCCGCAAAACAGAGCGCCGACACAATTCGGCGCCATCAAACACAGCGACTACACAATTCGCCGCCATTCATTTCGCCGCCATTCATTTAAGCGACTCTTATGATAACATGACAGGGGCGGCACAACCAGTTCAAAATTAGGTAGGCACGGAGGGAAATGGGTGCTTACTATTAAAGTAAGAGAATATATGTCATAGTCTAATAGTGCTTACTGACAGTACCTGACTAGTCAGTAGTCACTAATGAACAGTGAACACCGTCATACCGGCTCATCCCTCAATTTGCGTGAAATCTAGGAACACATTAATCAATGAAGACGCTCCGACGGTAGTCGTTCCCTGAAACGAACGCCGTCTGAATGGACTTAATATCCAAGCAGTCTAGTCTATTCTGATGCACGTGCAGTAGGGTGACATGGTTCAGCCTCTCCTGTGACATCGTTGATCGCAAATAAGTTTTTAAACGTCGAAGTGCGCTGAAACTGCGTTCTGCCGTCGCACTAGATGCGGGCACAACCAAGAGTAGCTCCATCAGAAGTTGAAGTTGATCAAATAATCCGCGCACCTCAACAGATTTGACTCTAAAGTGTTCGATTACTGCAGATACAGTTGTTGTTGCAGGACATAAGTCATAAATATAACAAAGCAGGTACGCATAAATAGGTAGGCACGCAGTGGAGCGTGCCTTATGGAACCGTATTTTCAGTAGGCACTGTGCCTGCGTGCCTAATAGGTTGTGCCGCCTCTGTTGTAATGATCATAACAATGTCAAAAGTTTTATTTTAATGATAAAACGTTCATTTAAGCGACTCTTATGATAACAGTTAGGTCTACATGTCAAGAACACGTGTTGTTTACGCCCGGTATTTAGTATTGAAGCAGCGCTGAAATGAATGGCGGCGAATTGTGTAGTCGCTGTGTTTGATGGCGCCGAATTGTGTCGGCGCTCTGTTTCGCGGCGGCGAATTGAGGTCGCTGAGATGAAGGTCGGCGAAATGTGCGCGCTCAATTCAACGGATACCAACATGAACGTGAAGGAGCACTTTCTTTTTTGCTTCCTTAGAAAAGGTCTCGGTTGCCAGTCCTCATAGCTGCAGGCGGCGATGGGTACGAATTCATGTTGGCCTATCAGGTGCTGATGGTCCGAAACGGTTCCGTTCATTCTCAAAAATGAAACCGATAAAGAACAGACTTCGCACGTTAATGGGACATGAGCGGTTGTCCCACCTGGCTCTGATGAGCATAGAAGCTGACATTCTGCGTGAAGAAGAAAACACGCAAAGTTACACTAATTTGACATGACTTCACGTCCAAGACAAACTATATTATAACTTCTGACCATGAACTGTTACTTACTTTTAGATATTTGTGTCAAATTGTATCTGTGCGAATTGCGCACTACTTAAATATTTCATAATCAATTATGAAACACGTCATAAAAATTTCTTGCATTTGTGGTGGAGGCCCCTGTGTGGTGGGGGCCCCTGTTCACTGGCACATAGTACACATGCCTAAATCCGGGCCTGGTGACGACCCTGGACAAGTTATTTGTGGACACGTGCCTTTGTCACCAAACAAAAAATTTGGTACTGGCCTAAGTTGAGAAGTAATTGGCAAGTCCTGCAATGCACCATGACCTTGGGATTTTGTCCAGTCATCTCAAGGGCTGAAGATCCAGAAAACAGCTCCCATACATTCCACCATGAGATACGAAATAAGTCCATGTACATGTACATGGGGCCATCCATTTAGTACGAAAACTAAACAGGAATCTGAAAATAAGAATGATAAAGATACTAGTATGGAGTGTGGTGCTGTGTGGGTCAGAGACATGGACAATGAGAAAAGCGGATATAAGAAGACTGGAAGCTTTCGAAATGTGGACATGGAGAAGAATGGAAAAAATCAGCTGGACAGAACATATAACAAATGAAGAAGTGCTGGGAATAATTGGAGAAGAAAGAGTCCTTATACGCACAATAAGAGAGAGGCAAAGGAAATGGATCGGGCACACGCTGAGAGGAGACTCACTACTAAGAACGATCATTGAAGGAAAAATGGAGGGGAGGAAGACAAGAGGAAGACCAAGACAGATGATGCTGGATTGGATGATGACAAACGATTACAGGAAGCTGAAAGAAGAGGCCCAACAAAGAGAGGAGTGGCGACGTCGGACATTTGAACCTGCCTAAGAGGCAGAGAACCACAAGAAGAAGACATGTACATTACGTTTTCTACATTCACTCACTAACATTGGGGCAAAATGAGACAAACAGTTGGATATCTCAAATCACACTTTTTTAGCCGTGGCTGGGCTGGGAGCGCCTCTGAGTAGGTTTCATGGAGAGGCGCTATATAAATTCTCGGAATGAATGAATGGGGCCATCCATTTAGTACGTAAGCCACTGATGTGTATTAATAGGACTGGATTGATAAAGCTTCGGCTATTGGTCTATGGCCGACGGCGAATCGCACGTGGTTTCCGGTCAGGGCAGCGAGGTTTTGTTTACATACGAAACAATGTTAAAATCGTCAACTTTAAAGACATTTTTCAAGAAATCGGGTCTATGGCCGCAAAATGTAATGAAGCTGATAGTTTTGTATGTCACTCAACTCAAAGTCCCATTGCTGGTTTTAAACAATTCTTTATCATCGATGAGAAATTAGCTATTAATGCACGCAGTGTAGCTGCCCGCTCACGATGCGATTATACATAGAACTCCAGTAGACGGGACCAAAACATTTATTTATCGCCTGTTTATTGCAGGGATAGGATCGCTAAATTTTCTCTGCAGCAAATGAGGTTATTCTCATAACATTAATCTCAAAATTAAAAACGGTTCTCAATGGAAACAGAATACTTAAATATGCGGATGACAGTTATTTGCTGATACCATCATCTAATGCTACCACAGCTGTGGAAGAGCTGGACCACGTAGGGAAATGGGCAGAGATATGTTACCTTAATCTGAATCAGGATAAGACTTATGACATGCTGATTAGACTGCAGGGAGGGGTAGGGTGGGGCAGCCCCCTGTCATACCAGAGGTATCTAGAGTAGGCAAATTGACTGTCTTGGGGTAACACTTACGGAAACCCTTAATTTTGAAGCGCATATAAGTCATAGCTGACTTATATGCAAGGCCAGAAGTCCATGTATGCATTGTGCATTTTAAGTGCTCATGGCCTCAAGGGCCCAACACTTTTTGATGTGGTTCCCGCGACTTCGCTTTTGTGGGCGCTGTAGAAGTTCCGAGTTTACGATTACGATGACTGTGGCACGTCTGCTGTACGCTAGCCCAGCATGGTGGGTTTGCTCGTCAGTGGGATAAAAACAGGCTTCATTCCATCATAAGTAGGATGATTCCGGCGGGGGTACCTCCCCATTGACAGCCCAACCCAGGGCATGTTTTACACAAGTTGCTTCCACCAAGGAAATCAACTACCTATGCCCTTCACCCACGGTATCATGACAGGGTCTCGACTCTTATCGACAATAATAGCTTAAGAGGAAAACATTTATATGAAGAATACTGTACTCCTATTGATTTTTTATTTGTCCTATGATGCACCAGAGTGCAGCTCTTCTGCAACCGGTTTAATAAAGAATATACTTACTTACTTTACTCTTTCTGCACCGAAGAGACATTAGACTGTTTGCACACTTGGTGCTCGTGGTGTCATCTATCCGTGATCGAAGATCTGTGCCGCACAGTGGTGCGTTGACGTGGCTAAGCCTCAAAGTGTAGTTGTTATGTTATGTCTACCAAGTATACTGTTAGTTACAGTTACAGTTTGTATGAAACAATTGTTTGGTTTATTGTACAGTGCTTTAATGTAAACTCCAGATTTTCTGCTAGTTATTTATCACCAAGTATACAAATTCTAGATAATGAACACCTTTATTATACGCCAAAGAGGTAGAACGACAACCAGAAGATACAAAACTGAGAAAATGAAAAAAAGAATAAACGTACAGCATTAATCACAGACTATCAGCTCAATGCACATACAGCATTAACCACAGAATATCAGCTCAAAGTACACAAGATATCAAACTCACTGTACAATTGAGCATGGCATCATGCTTCTTCATGAAAACTAAGGAAAGGCAATCATCATTAAGGTAGTTATTGGATAAGAATGTCTACAACAGATTATAAATAGCAACATTTTCAGAATAGTAAAAATGAAAATACAATTTATAATGACATACTTTCATGAGAAAAGTGAAATTCAGTCTGCCCACACTTTCTCATTTCTTAAACCTGAATATAAGACGGTATGCAGAATTCCGTCATACATTTAATTCATTGGATTGACTTATTGACAAAGTCGGCAGGGAGACAATAATAGCTTAAGAGGAAAACATTTATATGAAGAATACTGTACTCCTATTGGACAAATCACACAACTACAAATCAGTGAATTCATGCCCCACTACAACCTCACTACATTGCCTGGTGCATACAAGAACTGCTTTAATCTAACATCTTATATCCCTTTCCTACAACTGAACGACTGTTGAAGATGTCAAAGAGGCGATCAACAGTTTCAATAAACTTTCGTGTCCCAAAAGTGTTGGAAAATCCAGGAAACTTGTTTAAATCTAGAAATTCCAAGGCCTTAGCAACTGATGAACTGAGAGTTTGTGCTGCCAATCGTACCTTCATCTTCTGATTTTGAAATTCCACGTGTGCATTTGTCAACCTGTTGCCTGCTCGAAGACCATCCTTATCCTGCAATTCATGCAGATGAACAATGTTCGACCATCGAGCTTTGCCAATTTGAGGAATTACGATTTCTTTTAAAGCTTCAAGTGCATTTCTCAACAATTTCAGCATATGGCATGCATCAAAAAAATGTACACATGTTCACTTACGAAAAAAGGATGTGGAAAGCTGCTTTTAATATTATTTGGCAACAACGAACCGCCTAACTGGGAAACCATGCCCTGGTTAGTAGCATGTCCATCCATCACCAATGCCAAACCACGTATTCCTATTTCACCTAGTTTTATTAATGCTGTTTGAATTAATTTGGCTTGGACAACTGAACTTATTCCTGTTATCAAAAAATAACCGAGAGTAACTTTCCAGTGACCTGTAAGACCTACAGCCATTATCACCAAAGCTTCAGTGGCTTCATGCTGCATGTCACTGTCAACTGAACCAGCTCCAAGATCAATGAATCCTACCATTTTCTGAGTTTTCGCATCCCAGTCTACATGTTTCCTAATGGCCATGCCATCAATCATGACAGAGCAAGAATTGTACTGCCATCCTTGACTGCTGTTTTTCCGGTCTCTGAGAGTTGCAAAGACTTGTTCAGAGAAGCCTGGATTGCAATCGATTCTGCTCATCCACTTTCGAAGAGTACTTTCGGCAGGTAGTTTTAGGTTGTTACGAAGGAATGCATAAGCTTTGGGACCATAGAAATGTAATGTTGTTGCGAACTGGCGCTGTTCTTCTGTATATTTGACAGTTTCCTTGGAAAAAAGGTGAATGGGAATGTCCTCGTACACTTTAAGCAACTGTTTTGTCTCAGATGTTAGTAGACGTTCGTGCTCCAGTTCTTCTAAAATATGCTGAATCTTTGATTTGGCACGACTTTCTCTACGTTCCGCGTTATACAGCGCCTGTTTCGTCGTGCACAGTCTTTCTTCAAGATGATCACTCTTACGCTTCAACGTCCGAGGGCTGGCCAGTATGGCATACGAATGCTCTTTGCAGATGAAAGAAGGCTGAACTGCAAACAAGGTGGTAGAACTTGATGAACTTGAAGCAACATGATCTGAAGCCATCGCAGCCTTGCTGGTTTTTGTTGTGCGTGCGAGTGCTTTCGTATCCTATGCAAAAGAAAACATCAGTTGTAATCCAAATTGTAGGCCTATTCATTTTGCACCTACTTACACTCTTGAAAGATTGGCAATGTCAGAGTCACAATCAGAAGCACTAGATAAAAGATTTTGAATGAGCATGAGAAATCCCCAGAACCCACAACAGAATAATACCTAAGACAAACTTTCTATCTCGTAAAACATTTGTCACAATGATGCTTTATACTTACTTTTTTATCTATTTGATGAACTATTTACACCAAAACGCGGTTAGCAGTTGGTTTTTCAATAAAGGATATACTTACTTACTTACTTAGTGCTCTCATTGCAAATATTCAGCAGTTCTTTTTCTTTGGCACACTGTCCCAACGAGACTTCCACCTCACAGATACATAGTAACAGCTTCGATGACACTCTCAAACTGGTTGTTGTGTATAAAAGCAATACAATACAACAGTTACTGTATTTGATATTGCCCTCCTTCCAGACAGGGCCGTTTTAGGGTCGTCGTAGGCCATAGGCACTCTTGCAGTGGCAGTGTTTTTCCAGCAGGTGGTGGGCCAGGGAACCGAAGGCGCCTGAGCAAAATCGGGTAGGGATCTGGGAGGGAACTCGGTGAGCCCGTCCCCAGAAAAGTTCACATAGTCTAGGCTGTTGCACAGCTTAACTTAATTTTAAGTTAATACATGTACCTTGAAGTTAAATTGTTTCAGTACAATTGCAAAAATTATTAAATTAGAATTTGAAATTTCCTTTTTTCATTTTCGCATCAAATTCAATCATTAAACTTATGTTTTATATACCTTGCATTGTGGGAGGAAACTGAACTTTGATGGGACTGCATCCTTCTTCAACACTGTTGCACCACGATAAAGGAGGAAGTCATCCATCTTAAAGTGCTCTGAGCACAATACAGCAGTTCTGCTAGGATTCCAGATTTTTCGTTTGTTTGGGTCGATGCGATTCACTGCTTTGACCCACGCCGATCGTCTCAGTTGCTCAGCAGGAAACCTAAAGAAAGAAAAAATTAATTAATTCAATCATTCATTCAGCATTAGAATACCTAAAGAAAGAAAAAATTAGCACCCTACATTCATACCATAGTCATATCAGAATCTACAGGTATATTACTAGTTCTATAGTGTGTCATGAAATCCTAAAGTACAATATCTATTGTTTACAGCAAACACTGTCTCCAACATGGGCTCGAGGCTGCCGTACTCGCCATGTTCAAGGCTTAAAGCCCCCAAACGAAAAATCCCTAGTTACGCCACAGGTATATTACTAGTTCTATAGTGTGTCATGAAATCCTAAAGTACAATATTTATTGTTTACAGCAAACACTGTCTCACCACAAATATTTTGTCTGTTAAATTAGAGGCTATATTCCAGTCGAAATCCACATTTGCTTGCTTCCAATTGTTGATACTTTATCATTATAATATGGTACAGTAAAATGAAGAAGTGCTATATAAGTTAAAATTCAGAATCTGAAAACAATAATGAGTTATTGTATAGTTTCCTCCAAAATCTGCACAACTGTTTGCTTGTGTTATCTTAATTCCATCACTTTCTCTTGTTCGCAACTCGATTAGCGAGACTGTCTTTCGCTGTAAAGTGAAAACTTACCTCTTTCAGTCTATTTATGGCTCTTAATGGTTGCCCGGCTTCAATGTGCACTTCTGAACTTTGTAAGGAGGGCATTATCATTATTAACTCAGAGGGTCGAAGTGGGGAACAGATGTCGGTATGGATGCAAGAACCATTCCCTTCCCTACCGGTATGAATTTCTCGCCTGGAAAAGTACCGGTATGCTTGATGTTCGAGTGAAGTTTGCTGTTAGTGTTATACACGCAACCACTTGTGTTATTACAGAACTAAGATTTACACAGACTAGTATGATGTAGCTTTAGCCAAGTACCTGTGAAAAGTTATCTTTCGGTCACAACTAGACGAACCAACTCGATTTGTGCAGTCAATTGCACAACACGAAGCAACCATTTCGATGCGTATACTTTATATTGTAAGATATTTCGATAATTTAATTTTAGAGCTGATTTCTAGATTAAATTATTTTAGATAATCAGTTTTTTCAACAGAACACCAACTTGGCCATCAGCTGTCGTCTGTTGGCCTGATTTGCCCCAAGGAATCCTGGGATATGCCCTTACTGAGCGATAATCCGAACTTTAGCTCCGTGTTAGAGCCTTTGTAAAGGAGAACCGAGTGAGGTTATTCCTATAAAACGTCCGATGGTCACCGATTTCGTTTCAGCAATGAACTATTTCATTCATTTTATTTTCATTTAAGAGATTTATATAGCGCCACTTCTAGATTATCTACTCTCGGAAGCGCTCCCGACTCAACCCCGGCTAAAGAGAACAGTCTTGAGGTTAGAGAAGAATGTGGCCGCAAGGGCTCTATGCATTAGGCGTAGATTCACAGGGAGCTCATTTCAGATTGCAGGGCCAGCAACAGAAAAGGCACGGCGCTGCATAATAGTTGTCCGTGACCGGGGAACAAGAAGCTCAGCCTGCTTAGAGAAGCGGAGAGAACCACGACGCTGGACGCTCAGGGTGGTGCAGCAGAGCTCCTGTAAGTAAACAGGGGCCACACCCGCGAGGCAGCGCCAAACCAAGGCAGAGATCCGGTAAGCGATCCGCTGCGGGAAAGGGAGCCAATGCAAGACATCCCGCATGTAATCACTGACATGGTCGAATCTTGCGATGCGGCCAATAAGGCTCTAGTGCCGCCGCTCGCATGACCCGAACCAAGCACCCAACCCGAGCCGCCGGAAGACCCACATAGAGGGCGCTGCAGTAATCAAGGCGAGAAACAACAAAGAGTGGATAAGCGTTAAGGCAGCATTAGAGGTTAAAGAACGGAAGACCACTCTAAGCTGACGCAGCTGGTAGTAGCAATCGCGGCACAGTAGGTTGATATGCCGCGTGAAGGTTAGTGCTTGGTCCAAAGTGACACCAAGGTCCCGGACAGAGGATGAGAAGGTAAACTGCGGGAACTCCTGGGCAAGGGCCTGCAGGTCAATCTTGGCAAGCTTCTGGCAATATATAAGCATTAGGCCTAGGGCTACACTATATAGGATATACTATTTGCCATCATTTGTGTTTTGTTTTCTCCGGATTTTAATAGACCAATTAAGTAATTCATTAAACAGTAGGCCAACAGTCTGTAAACTGTGCAATAAATTTCCAGGTGTCCTATAATAGGCCTGTAAGACATGCTATAGGCACAACTTTCTGAACATGTAAACAGTAAGGTTGCACAACTATATCAGTCAACGTCACGTGAGTTTCAAATACGTCAGTTGCTCTTTGTCTCGAGTCCTTTGCGACCGACAGAGTTCCTCTGTTCAGTAAAGCGGCTGTTAGCTGAACTGTTCGACTGCTGTTCTTGAAAGATGTTGTCGAATGTTGGCCTGTTTTCTTTTCGAAATGTAGGCCTATATTTGTTGTACATTATTCTATTGCCATAATATATTTTGTCATACCCAAGAGAGAGTGTTGTTTGTTGAGGAGAGGACCTTACCTGATAGATCGCTAGTACCCTGTGAGATTGCCTATATCATAAAAAATTGACCTGGTGAAGCCCCATTTATTGTTCACAGTAATTCGATATAATGGTATACTTTAAACCTATAATATCAATTATTTGTATTATTGGCTAATTCTAGCAATTAGGCACCATTAATGACAGTGGCGTAACTAGGGTTTCCCAAAAATTACGCAGTTTCAAATACCTCTGACTGGAGGGGTCTGGGGATGGGCTGCACCCCTCCCCAAGGCAAGAGAAAATTTATTTAGGGGCTTGTCTATTTTTGGGATCATCTTTTTCGCTGAAAAAACACATTTTACATCTGTTCTTTGCTAATTACAGTTTTATAATTTGGTTTTTAAAATTGGCTCAGCTGCAAAGTCCCAGCAACCAACGTAGACAAAAAACAGACAGATTCAACAAAGAACTGCAATTAACTAAAAAAAATTGAATTTTGTTTACTTTGTACAATGTACACGTAGTTGTCAGTTTTCTATGCATGGTTAGACTGTTATAGTTTTAATGAAATTCAAGATAACAGACTAAATGTGAGCAATTCTTGGACCTCACTTTTGCTTCTGTCAGTGTTTTGTCGCTGTGTGCGATAGGCCAACACACTTGTAAACGCTTTGGGGATTACTGTAGGCCTAATTGTAGCCGTTAATTCATATAAGTCTTGATGAAAAGAAATACTTATAATTAATTAATCAATTATAGTCAATATTAAATCTCAACTTATAACTGTAATAAGTCAACGTATGCCTAATTGTAATTGTTGTGTAAGTTTCTTCAATTACTTTTGTTACTCAGTGAATTTGGGGCGTGTGAAGACAAAGTTTACAGCGATTTGCTACAGCCTTATGAATCCTTTACGTAATTTGAACGTGTTAAAAGATTACTGGCAGAGCAGTAGCTTCTGCTATAACTGCCGCCGCCGCAATTACACAGGTATTCATGACTAGTTATGGACTTTATCTGGACTTGCTTGATTACACTTGTAACATAATATAATAGTGTAACCCAGACGACGATATATACTGCATCTGAAACTACGATGAATGGGTAAGAAAACCTTCAACTCAAACTTAACTTATTCATCAGAGCTATGTTTAACTTGATATCTCACGTTACTTTAACTTCACAATTATTTGTAATTGGCTTATTTATGCAGAAATGGCAATAAGCCTTATCTTGGCATTTTAAAAATTGCTCACAAATATTTTACGACAATAATTGTTCAATTCGAGATTAAATGTTCCTAGAAACTCGAAACTGATTAAAGCAATAAGTTCTCAGTCAAGAAAGTTGACTAAAATTACGACGTAATATAACTAATCTGGAAACGCCACGTATTAGATTCCCTTGAAACATGCTTAACTGACAGTTTAGCAGACATTAATTGCTTGATTTCTTATCTGAAATTCAGTAATTTC
The DNA here is from genome assembly GCA_020284085.1 of Aporrectodea caliginosa. Taxonomy (NCBI): domain Eukaryota; kingdom Metazoa; phylum Annelida; class Clitellata; order Crassiclitellata; family Lumbricidae; genus Aporrectodea; species Aporrectodea caliginosa. Next base: position 166,640 of record JACEVL010001011.1, read on the forward strand.
TTTATATAATTAAAACGATTCAACCCTGCCTTTTAAAAAGATATTTCAGCCGAAATATATTTTCCAACTTCCGTGCCAAAAACTTTTGTGCATTTCAACAAATTGAAATGTTCAATTGGCCTATTGGCAGATATGTAATAGACGCAAGAGTATTCAAAAGTAAAATTATTTAGCGATTCGGATTCAGTTAGGCTTAGGCATGCACCATTACCTCAAATTATGTTCCCTCCTAGATCTTTCAGCGCCTATTTACAGGCGAGATCTTTCAGCGCCTCTTTACAGGCGAGATCTTTCAGCGCCTCTTCACAGGCGAGATCTTTCAGCGCCTCTTCACAGGCGAGATCTTTCAGCGCCTCTTCACAGGCGAGATCTTTCAGCGCCTCTTTACAGGCGAGATCTTTCAGCGCCTCTTCACAGGCGAGATCTTTCGGCGCCTCTTCACAGGCGAGATCTTTCAGCGCCTCTTCACAGGCGAGATCTTTCAGCGCCTCTTTCACAGGCGAGATCTTTCAGCGCCTCTTCACAGGCGAGATCTTTCAGCGCCTCTTTACAGGCGAGATCTTTCAGCGCCTCTTCACAGGCGAGATCTTTCAGCGCCTCTTTACAGGCGAGATCTTTCAGCGCCTCTTCACACTGGCGAGATCTTTCAGCGCCTCTTCACAGGCGAGATCTTTCAGCGCCTCTTCACAGGCGAGATCTTTCAGCGCCTCTTCACAGGCGAGATCTTTCGGCGCCTCTTCACAGGCGAGATCTTTCAGCGCCTCTTCACAGGCAAGATCTTTCAGCGCCTCTTCACAGGCGAGATCTTTCGGCGCCTCTTCACAGGCGAGATCATTCAGCGCCTCTTCACAGGCAAGATCTTTCAGCGCCTCTTCTACAGGCAAGATCTTTCAGCGCCTCTTCATAGGCAAAGATCTTTCAGCGCCTCTTCACAGGCGAGATCTTTCAGCGCCTCTTCACAGGCGAGATCTTTCAGCGCCTCTTCACAGGCAAGATCTTTCAGCGCCTCTTCACAGGCAAGATCTTTCAGCGCCTCTTCATATGCAAAGATCTTTCAGCGCCTCTTCACAGGCGAGATCTTTCGGCGCCTCTTCACAGGCGAGATCTTTCAGCGCCTCTTCACAGGCGAGATCTTTCAGCGCCTCTTCACAGGCGAGATCTTTCAGCGCCTCTTCACAGGCAAGATCTTTTCAGCGCCTCTTCACAGGCGAGATCTTTCAGCGCCTCTTCACAGGCGAGATCTTTCAGCGCCTCTTCACAGGCGAGATCTTTCAGCGCCTCTTCACAGGCGAGATCTTTCAGCGCCTCTTCACAGGCGAGATCATTCGGCGCCTCTTCACAGGCGAGATCTTTCAGCGCCTCTTCATAGGCGAGATCTTTCAGCGCCACTTCACAGGCGAGCTCTTTCCGCCTCTTCACAGGCGAGATCTTTCATCGCCTCTTCACAGGCAAGATCTTTCAGCGCCTCTTCACAGGCAAGATCTTTCAGCGCCTCTTCACAGGCGAGATCTTTCAGCGCCTCTTCACAGGCGAGATCTTTCAGCGCCTCTTCACAGGCGAGATCTTTCGGCGCCTCTTCACAGGCGAGATCTTTCAGCACCTCTTCACAGGCGAGATCTTTCAGCGCCTCTTCACAGGCAAGATCTTTCAGCGCCTCTTCACAGGCGAGATCTTTCAGCGCCTCTTCACAGGCGAGATCTTTCAGCGCCTCTTCACAGGCGAGATCTTTCGGAAGCCTCTTCACAAGCGAGATCTTTCAGCGCCTCTTCACAGGCGAGATCTTTCGGCGCCTCTTTACCGGTGAGATCTATCAGCGCCTCTTCACAGGCAAGATCTTTCAACGCCTCTCTATAGGCGAGATCTTTCGGCGCCTCTTCACAGGCAAGATCTTTCAGCGCCTCCTCACACGCAAGATCTTTCAGCGCCTCTTCACAGGCGAGATCTTTCAGCGCCTCTTTACAGGCGAGATCTTTCAGCGCCTCTCCACAGGCAAGATCTTTCAGCGCCTCTTCACACGCGAGATCTTTCAGCACCTCTTCACAGGCGAGATCTTTCGGCGCCTCTTCACAGGCGAGATCTATCAGCGCCTCTTCACAGGCAAGATCTTTCAGCGCCTCTTCACGGGCGAGATCTTTCAGCGCCTTTTCACAGGCGAGATCTTTCAGCGCCTCTTCACAGGCGAGATCTTTCAGCGCCTCTTTACAGGCGAGATCTTTCAGTGCCTCTTCACAGACAAGATCTTTCAGCGCCTCTTCATAGGCGAGATCTTTCGGCGGCTCTTCACATGCAAGATCTTTCGGCGCCTCTTCACAGGCAAGATCTTTCAGCGCCTCTTCATAGGCGAGATCTTTCATCGCCTCTTCACAGGCAAGATCTTTCAGCGCCTCGTCACAGGCAAGATCTTTCAGCGCCTCTTTACAGGCGAGATCTTTCAGCGCCTCTTCACAGGCGAGATCTTTCAGCGCCTCTTCACAGGCAAGATCTTTCAGCGCCTCGTCACAGGCAAGATCTTTCAGCGCCTCTTTACAGGCGAGATCTTTCAGCGCCTCTTCACAGGCAAGATCTTTCAGCGCCTCTTCACAGGCGAGATCTCTCAGCGCCTCTTCACATGCAAGTATCTTTCAGCGCCTCTTCACAACCGAGATCTTTCGGCGCCTCTTCACAGGCGAGATCCTTCAGCGCCTCTTCACAGGCGAGATCTTTCAGAGCCTCTCTACACTGCAGGCGAGATCTTTCAGCGCCCTCTTCACAGGCAAGATCTTTCAGCGCCTCTTCATAGGCGAGATCTTTCAGCGCCACTTCACAGACGAGCTCTTTCAGCGCGTCTTCACAGGCACGATCTTTCAGCGCCTCTTTACAGGCGAGATCTTTCAGCGCCGCTCTATAGGCGAGATCTTTCAGCGCCTCTCTATAGGCGAGATCTTTCAGCGCCTCTTCCCAGGAGAGATCTTTCAGCGCCTCTTCACAGGCAAGATCTTTCAGCGCCTCTCTACAGCGAGATCTTTCAGCGCCTCTTCACAGGCAAGATCTTTCAGCGCCTCTCTACAGCGAGATCTTTCAGCGCCTCTTCACAGGCAAATCTTTCAGCGCCTCTTTACATGCGAGATCTTTCAGCGCCTCTTCACAGGCGAGATCTTTCAGTGCCTCTTCACAGGCACGATCTTTCAGCGCCTCTTTACAGGCGAGATCTTTCAGCTCCTTTTCAAAGGCGAGATCTTTCGGAGCCTCTTCACAGGCGTGATCTTTCAGCGCCTCTTCACAGGCGAGATCTTTCGGCGCCTCTTTACCGGCAACAGTGTCTCGACAGCTCTATGCCGCCCCGGCCTGTGGGAGCTTGCGTGGCGACAGGAGGGAAACTGAGTGCAATCAGTAATGGATAGACTGATCCGTACGCAATTTCTGACAGATAATAGGGCATAACCCCACATCTGAGAAACTGTGCCATATTGCCGCCGATGTAAGCCTCTTTACTGCGGTCCTGGGAACCCAGGCCATGTGTTGAATCGGCTTCTCCCACCCCCCCAGTAAATCCACTTCCTTAATCCTTACTCCTTGCGCCCACGACCACATGACCGTGTTATCCCCAGGTAGATAGGCCTAATCGAACGTGAATATTGTTCATAACGAGAATGCTATATTTTTATCTAATGCATGGACACCAAAGTGCGGAGAGGAAATTGGTTAAAGAAAGGATATACTTACTTACTTAAACTGGTGATGTTCATAAACGGACAGGGTATCCGTACAAATAGGGGTAGGCATTTCGACCTCGTTAACATCAGCAGGGTCAGAGTCATCTCACAGAAAACGCGCCTCGAAATAAGCGTCAGGTATACAGTACCAGTTCCTGGCGAAGTTGAGCTTCCGAAGGCAGCGCTGGACTTCAGTCGTCTTCCATCGGTCGAACTCGACGAGAAGAACGGTCCGTATCGAGGAGCGCCGACGTGTCCACGAAAGGGCGACGCAGCCGATGAAACATGATCTCTCATTGATTTTATCAAGCAGAAACGTAGCAAAAAAATTGCAAATCTGATATCTTCAGATCCTACCAAAAGAAAGATGGTGGACAATGACGATGACGTCATCAACAATCAGACGGGCGGAAATACCGTCAAGGGGCCGTCCATAAATAACGTCACGCGATTTTGGCCGATTTTTGACCCTCCCCTCGTCACACGTCGTCTCATAAAGTAACACCCCTTTGAAAAATGAACGTCACAAAGCTCTGACGGTCTGACCCCATAAAACTAAATTTCAATTTGATAATAAAACATGTTTCAAATCACATTTATTGTCATTGTAATAAGTATTTAATGTGGCACTGCACTCTGATGTTGTATTAAAGGAGAAAGTTAGGTATTAATAAAATACAGCCCGTAAAAACAAATTTTTTACTATATCCATCTAGTATCCTATAACGTGTACTCTGAAAATAGTCCGCGTTCATTTTACGACATAGCGTGCGTTTAATGAGGCAGCGCGCCCGTTTTTTTGCGGCCAATGGCAACGCTGGCCAATGACAACGCTCCGTATCGGAAAAGGGGATTCCCCGATTCGAAAAGTTTAGTCCCCGATTCTATAAGCTAGCCTTTTTTGGGGAGCTGAAATTTTTATAGAATGAAATGTCTGCGAGGGCGAGTCTATCTGCCAAGTTTCAGGACGATTGAATGATTGTAAGTGATCGAATGAGTCGTCGCAAGATTTGACTTTTTAGCCTGTGGCTCAAACATATATTCAAGATTTCCGTAAGTTAAACTAGATGGATAATAAAATACAGCCCGTAAAAACAAAGTTTTTACTATATCCATCTATAGTATCCTATAATGCGTCTTATGAAGCAGTTACCTCTACAAATATATAGTCCGCGTTCATTTTACAACATAGCGTGCGTTTAATGAGGCAGCGCACCCGTTTTTGTTAACGCCAATGGCAACGCTGGCCAATGGCCACGCTGCGTATGGGAAAAGGGGATTCCCCGATTCGAAAAGTTGAGTCCCCGATTCTATAAGCTAGCCTTTTTGGGGAGCTGTAATTTTTATAGAATGAAATGTCTCCGAGGGCGAGTCTATCTGCCAAGTTTCATGACGATTGAATGATTGTAAGTGATCGAATTAGTCGTCGCAAGATTTGACTTTTTAGCCTGTGGCTCAAACATAGTTACATAGTTACATATATTCAAGATTTCCGTAAGTTAAACTAGATGGATAAAAAGGAGTCGTTGGAAAGCTGATATTGGCATAAAACTACGACCATAAAACTAACCTGAATATTCATCGTTTAACCAAATTACTATAGACGTTCAGAATATTTTGTAGTAGAACAAAGCAAAATTGAAAGAGTAGAATTATCACAATAACATAATTATTCATTCCACAGAATGAAAAGCTCTGGCAGAATCATTAGAATTGAAATGCTTAATATAAACAATTTAAATTGTTTAATTGATTATTTAATAATTTAATTGTTTTAATCGGGGGGGCCCGTGGCGCTTTGAATAACAGCTGGCACAGAGACCGAGAGGTACCGAGTTCGAGCCCCCGTTGGGCGGATTTGCTTTGTAGGCTGCTATTAGCGCCGTTGTATTACATGGCTGTCTGTTCTGTTAGTAGTTAAGATTTCAATTGCATAACATGTAAATGTACATCGCAGTGCGTTTGTCAGGCGATTATTAAAGAAAAGATTATTATTATTATTATTATTATCCAAAAATTTTCAGAATTTATGCGTCTCCATTTCCCAAGGCGAAGCAAAATGCTCCTTCCTGGAACAAATAGGGAGAGCATGAATATTTAAATATCTGACGGTGACCAAATATTTAAATAAATGAAAAATTATTAATAACTAGCAGTTTTTACCCGGCGTTCGCCCGGGTTTTCCTCAGCGCCCGTGTATTTGAATTTAACGACATCTTCGTCAGCGCCCGTGAATTTGAATTTAACGATGTGAAAATTTTCGTGTGTCCCTCTGGCGAATTTACGCGCTGGCTTGAAATTTGTTTAATTGCAACTCTATGTAATATATACTCCCGTGCATTTGCCAGAATTCAATGGCATTGAAACTATGACCACATCGAAACTTAAAATGTCCAAATATCGGAATTTAAAGTAAATTTTGAGTTGAAATATAGTTGGGTTGAGATCTAGGCCCTATAGAAATTCAAATGAAAACGTTCGTAAAAAATTTCGTATCGCCAAAGTGTTGCATTGGCGAATCTTTAAGTCCGATGACCTATAAATTCTCCCGTGGTTCCCACTTCTGATGTTAAATCAACGGTCAACGTGATTGGTTGCAAATCAGAGCGTTGACCTATATGCTACGTATGACGTAAGATTGCATATTTAATTAGCATGCGTGACGTAGACAAATGGCCTTACTATGGCCATGGTGTAAGAGACCGGTATTGAGATCAGGCCTCGTCGAAAAATTGGAAATTTAAAATGGCCATATATCGGCGTTTAAATAAAATTGCGAACTGAAAATAGTCGCGTTGAATTAGACGTTTCGTAATAATGTTTTGTAAATTTTTTCAAATCGCTAAACCGTTCCGTTTCGGAGCCTTTAGCCGGACAAGCAAACATACATACATACATACATACATACATACATACATACGGAAGGACATAGTAAACAGACTAAGACTTATAATATTAGATGGTGACCGTATAGCCTATATTAATTTTGGTTAATAGTAATAACATTTTACATCAGTTCTTTGGAAAATTATAATTAACCTATAATTTCATAATTTGGTTTCTAAAATTGGCTCAGCTGCAAAATTCTAGCAACCAACGTAGACTAGAAACAAGACAAACTTAACAAAGAACTGCAATCAACTAAAGAATTGAAATTTTTTACTTTGTAAAATGTAGGCTACATGTAGCCTACGACGTAGTTGTCAATTTTCTATGCACCGTCAGACCTGGGATTATTATTACTCAGTAATAATAGTCCCAGGTCAGACTTACAGTTTCAAAAAATTTAAACTAATAGACTAACTGTGACAAATTCTTGGACCTCACTTTTGCTACTGTCAGTGCTTTGTCGCTGTGTGCGATAGGCCTAGAATAATTACTTGCAAACGCATTATGTAGCCTCATCATAACCTTGCGCTACCTTAACATACATGTATAATTATATATATTATATATATCGAGACCGACCTCAGAAAGCTGCTGCTTGAGAAGTGTCGCAATAGTTTCGCCAGTGTGATATGGGACACGTGAAGGCTGTTAGGGGAATATTAGGCCTACTATGTGGGTTGCACCGGGATGCTGCACGTGTCCTATTTATGAAGTTGCTAGTAGCGATGTCAGGTTTCAAAGTCTAAGCTAATCTAATCTGAGAATACTTCTATGGCGCCATTATTGTATGAAACTGCTTAGTATAACTCATTTTCTGCACATTTGGTTAGTAGGCCTAGGCCTATAGCCTAATACTAAAGACAGAGAGGACAGTGCAACATAGGCCTATATATGAGGAATTGCACTTCAGAGATCTCGATAGGCCCCAGAATGACAACACTTTCTTTCCCGACCCTTTGGATTTTGACCCTCTGCCTATCGATTCTGTTCTGATTAAGGCGCCTGTGAATAAGCTGGTTCCCGCGACTTCGCGTGTTTGGGCGCTGTAGAAATTTATAGATTACGATTACGATACTACGAAAGGCTACCCGTAGGCTATTATAGTAGGAAAGATAATAGGAATCACCTTCCGGCTTATCGTTAGAAGGTTAACCTTATAAAATTAAAATCCATCTAACCTCCTTGGATACAAGTACCTGCCGATACCTATGGAGCCGGTCAGCAAAAAATAGTGCGCGATTTGAATGCATCCTGCGAGCTTTTTATCAATTATATCACGCTAAATGTTTAAAAAAAGACTTGACAAACTTGTCAAAATTTAATTTGAGAGAAACTGACTTTTTTGATTTTTATATTTTGATCTATAACGATACCACAGATGTTAAAGTTTGTACTAACTTTGTCTACATGCGCCAAAAGTTTTCAGCGTAGCAGAAATTCTTCGCCAATTCTCCGAATACCTGAGCGAAAATTTTGACCAAATATTTGGTCAAAACGTCGTTAATCGACCGTAAAACTATTTGACATCTTTACCTGAGTAAGTAATGAATTGTTGTTGGTGTTTAATACGTAGGAATGAGCGTTTTTATGGTCGAACGGGCGCTAAATCGAAGTTGGAAGAATCACATCGTCTGGATACTTTACATAGTTAGGAGATGTTTGGAAAGTTTGCCATTCGAGGCTCAGATGATGGCAGACGGAAGGTTTTCCATCGGTTTTACCAGATTTGCTTGTGGTCGTCGTATAGGACTTCGTCGAATTTAATAAGTTTGCTTCCATAAAATGGCAAGGAGTCCAAGTTTTATTGAGTTTTTGTTGAAATGAACACAATGACTAATGCAGAATCTGGTACCCTGCTGTAAGGATTAGCAGAACCAGTCCATTTAATCTATCGCAAAATTAATTTATTGTACTGCAAAAGTATTTGTTATATTTAGTAAATTATTGACCTTTTGCCTCCGTGTTTGTGACTCAAATGCAGTAAATTAGATAACTTGTGGTTAAACCCCGTTAATGGGAAAGAAATAGTGGACTAGTCCGGTTGCTGGATTCTGGCTGTTGTGGTTATGAAAGGTTACCAGAAAAGGATGTTAAAAACTTTATTCCTATTTGTATAGGACTTCGTCGAATTTAATAAGTTTGCTTCCATAAAATGGCAAGGAGTCCAAGTTTTATTGAGTTTTTGTTGAAATGAACACAATGACTAATGCAGAATCTGGTACCCTGCTGTAAGGATTAGCAGAACCAGTCCATTTAATCTATCGCAAAATTAATTTATTGTACTGCAAAAGTATTTGTTATATTTAGTAAATTATTGACCTTTTGCCTCCGTGTTTGTGACTCAAATGCAGTAAATTAGATAACTTGTGGTTAAACCCCGTTAATGGGAAAGAAATAGTGGACTAGTCCGGTTGCTGGATTCTGGCTGTTGTGGTTATGAAAGGTTACCAGAAAAGGATGTTAAAAACTTTATTCCTAGAGTCCTCTTTGCCCGTAATCACTGACAGAGTTCTGTTAACTCTTTTCATCTATTATTTTATTTGTCTGGTTTATGCTTGACATGTAACTGGAGCGGTGTGCCACCCAGATTTGTCTCTTTTCAAATAATCCTGCGAATATATATATATATATATATAGGCCCTATATAAAAATAGACTTGAGGAGCAGTGTTTAATCTAGTCCCCTTGCTGTCGGAAGGGAGGGTTCTGGGGGAGGTATCCAGCTTATTATAAAAGTTGACAACCGGGGGGTAGTGACGAGTGTTACCAAGAACAAGAGTTAAAAATTTTTCCACAAATTTTCGAGGGGGGTAGTAACGAGAGGTTTCCAAAGGATTTTCAAGGGGTAATAACAACAATTTTCCAAGAATTTTCGAGGGGGTAGTAACAAGACTTTTTCCAAGAAGAATTTTCGAGGGGGTAGTGTAGTATCAAGAGTTTTCCAAGACAATATTCTACAAAATTTCATCTCTTTAATTTTTTTGGGGGGGCGGAAGCTCAATCCTGGGTGGGAACTTTACCCCCCAGAGACGTCTAGATTAAACACTGGCTGAGGAGTTGTAGTGTTGTTGAAAAATGATTGCCATATCTTTTCTTGTACAGTTACAGAGATTTAAAGGTGATGACATTAAGTGATTGGAAGGTTTGGCTTTCCAACTATGAGTCATGGTTTTGGAATTGCCATTAGGCTGCTTTGTGTTATACTTTTACGATCACTCTTAGACCTTAGGTTTTCCATGGTTCCTATTGCTAGCAATTTCAATTTTGGAATGGCTTTCCATAATAGTACATCAGTGTTGTATAGTTACTTTTAACTATAAGGAATGAAAAAGTAACTAGTTGCCTACAGATAGTTACTTTTTAAAAGTAACATGTAACTTCACGATGAAATTAGACTTCGAAATTGACAAATCAAAGGAAAGAATTCAAAGACATGGGCACAAACTTATGTGTCTGGGTCACTTTAATGCACGCGAACTAAAAATTTGCAAGTTAATGATAAAACACTTTGCCAATGGCAATTCCAGAACTATGACTCATAGTTGGAAGGGCAAACCATAATATTGAGATGTTCCTTCCAATCACGTATTGTCATCACCTTTACATAATTTCTCTGTAACTGTATTTATATTTAGAGCACCATAATCGAACTAGATGATGCAAACATAGGTTGATTTAAATGTGATGCAAAGTAAGTACATTTTTTACATATTGCCATTTCCTCATAAAAGTAATCCGTTAGTGCTGTGCGTTACATTTGGTAAAAAGCAACTAGTTACCTCAAAAGTTTCCGCAAAATAGTAACTAGTTATAGTAATGCTTTACAAGTAAAGGCACTACACTGTAGGGCAGTGCTTCCCAAAGTGGTGGTCCGCGGACCGGTGCTGGTCCGCGAGCCCTCAGCTGCCGGTCCGCAAAGTGAGTCAAGAAACTAGCCATAGTGTCTCGGAATCAAGAAATGGCTATTACATTTTTAAAAGTCATAACAAAAAAGACTTATTAGGCTAACATTTAAAGGGCAATAGAGTCATGTAATTGGCTAAACGTGCATTTAAATGTAATTTTAATACACTGAGAAATTTAGGTGATCGATTGCCTCAAAAAAGAAATAATTAATAAATTTGGCATCGGTCCTCCTGCATTGGGAAAATTCCTGCCGGTCCGTGACACTGAAAAGTTTGGGAAGCACTGCTGTAGGGCATGCTTCAACACTGCAGAAGTAACATTTCCAGCAAGTGAATGGTATGACCTGACCAATTGTAATTGAACATTTATATAGTGCCACTTCAAGGGCAAACTTATCAATGATGCTCTCTGAACTAGCTGATATGATGTTAGATGTCATTTTGGAATTGCTCATTGCTTTCATAGTTCAACTGAGGTTGGATTATTTGATGCATTTTTGGATACGTTGACCATTCATGGTTTGTCCTGATAGTCTTTGAACTACTTGTACGTATCGTAGGTTATGCCTTACTATGCATTGGGGCACGGTGGCCGATTGGTTAGAGCGCTGGCCTGTAAACGGAGAGTATGGGTTCGAGCCTTGTCTGAGGCAGTTACTGTATAGGGACCTTGAGCAAGCCCTTCACTCACAATTGCTCTGCACTATAATTGTATCTGTGACTTTGTTGTGTGTGCACTTCTGAACTTTGTAAGGAGGGCAATATCAAATTACAGTAACTGTTGTATTGTATTGTATTGTATTGCTGATACTGGTTTGGTAAACAAACCTGATAAAGTTTAAATTCTACTGAAACAGGTTTGCCTAGGATGTTTGTTTGAGCATAAGCTGATTCTTTTTTCCCCAGGATGATAATTTGATGCAGATTTACTTGTGTTGCTAAGCAGTACAACTTTACAGCAGCTAAGAAGTGGTCTAATCTAATAACTTCTATGGCGCCACTGTAATAATGCTCAAGGCATCAGTCGATATTAGCAAAATCGTGCAAGCGAAATTCTAGGCAAGTCCAGTCAAAAGCAAAAAAGGCATTCTGAGAAGACATGGAAACAGCCTAAGGAGGAAGCAAGTCCATGAAAAGATGAGTTTTTAGTGGAGATCTGAAGGTCAAAACAGACTGTATAGAGTAGAGCAAATGTTTGCCAGAAGAGCATCACCAGATTCTAAGGCCAGCAACAGATGCACACCTGCGAATATTTGTCTTTGTCTGTGGAATAGTCAGATTGAGAAAGTCAGAAGACCTGGTCGAGTATAGAGAATTCTTTGGAGTCAGCTTAGACTAAGGTTGTCTGAAATGTTGTCCTAGGTCTATACAGCCTTAAAAGTTGTTTGCATTTCAATAGGCAACCAATACAATTATTTTAGGATTGGTGATATATGTTCGTATTGCTCTATGCAAGGTATTTTGGACTCTTTGAAGCTTCAAGTTTACAAGAAGTAATTTGCTAGTCCTACAGTACACTGGATTCGTCCTTTACAGCTTACAGGCCCAGCAAGGAAAATATGCCTTTCCTGCTTTACTTGGTTTTACAATTTATGATGACAAAATGTCAGATTTACAGTTATGCTGCCAGTGATATTTTGTTATGGCACTGTGGACCAACTGAGACTGGGCCTAAGAATAAAATGGTAATACATTCAGAAATGAGAATGTACCACTAACCCTAATATAATCAGCCTATGATGTTTAAGTCTGCAACTGAAATGGCATGCAGATGGGTGCAAATCTGTGATGATACCATGGTAGACCTGCTGTGTAAGAGGACCCACAGACTTTTCCTATTAGCTGGGATTGGAAGTTAGTTTGCTGTAAACATGCTATGGAATAGGTTGTAGTCAGAAGCCATAGTAACCAACTTCCTTCCCAGTTCAACTGTGATGTCTGCATGTAAGATAAATCTTAAAGTAGGGGATAAATTGTGCTAAGAAGGAATAAATGGGATATAATGTTGACTTTATATTGTATAGACGACAACATTTCAGTCAACCTTACTGTCTTTAGTCTATAAGGTTGACTTTAAAACTGTACATCTGTGCTGGACAGGAATTTATAGCACTGAGTAGTAGGGGTACTTGGAACCCTGTAGCCATTCATTTGCCTATTTTCATTGTACCGGTATACATGTAAATAAATGGCTTACATTGTATCCCAGCTGAAGCTCAATGAGCTGCACAAGAAAATTAATTTATGTACACTTATTAGTTGGCAGCTGAATGTTGGCATTGTGTACAAGGGACCAAAGTTAAAATGCACCAGGGTCTCCTTATAATTTTGTATGCAAATATGAAAGGCCCCAAGTCCTGGAGCCCAGTTACAGTATGGCTTAGGACATGACCTGATTTAATAAGATCTTTTTAAAACAGTATGTGATATGACTCCTAAAGTAGCTTTGTGAAAAGGTTTCAGAGAATTTTTAAGGATGCTGAACATTTAGTTTATATTGCAAAAGCTTTTGCAATTGAAATGAACTGGTTTTTTAATTAGAGAACTAATTATGCAACTAGATCATTTGCATGACATGTATATATGTTCATATATATATATATATATATATATATATATATATATATATATATATATATATATATATATATGATATATATATACATTATACACATATATATTATATATATATAATATATATATTATAGTGTATATGATATAGTTTATTGTGTTTGATCAGATAGACTTTAAGCAGCCTGATGATTCATTCTTCCTGACCAGTATTTTGCAGTATTAGGTGCTTGAATGAAATGAATACCACTGCCATTGTTTATTTTGACTGTACTAGATACATTTATTATGTGAAATAAATGTGTCCTGTGCAGCCTGTATGCAATTATTATTAACAGTAGCACCAATAAGATACGTTTAGCTGGTAAACTTTCTTTTCCTAAGGCATGTTGATATTTAGAAATTCCACAAAAGCACCCATTTCTATGGCAAAAGTTCATTATCTAAATTCGTTCATTTTGATAGATTTTTTGTGTGCTGGATGCTGTTATTTGAATTGTTTTGTGTTTGGCCAGGTCGACCTGAAGAACCAGTTGACCCTGCTTGTCGATGGAAAGCAGCAATGCATCGGGTGAAGATGACCTCAACGACTGCAGTGGTAACTTGGAATCCGGCTCGGTTGATGACCTTGGGAATGATGCAGAAGGAGTCTGGAGTGCTGACATTGAGCAGAGCTTTCAGGAGGCACTCGCGTACTATCCACCCTGCGGAAGAAGAAAGATCATACTCTCAGATGAAGGAAAGATGTATGGTGAGTTTTGTATTGGGTCCCTTAAGCTAGCTCCAAGAGTTGGCCAGGGGTATAAAGTGAAAGAAGTGGCCATCACTCACCCTTTATGTATCTTTCCATGTACAGTGTACAGTTTGTGGACGCAAGTGGAGCTCTGAAATCCTAAAACAAAGGTCTGCCCTGCCCTAATGGGGACTTTAACCCCAACCTGTCGATTGGTAGTACCCAATGCTAGGCAGTAGAGCAGTGGTTTTTAGACAAGGTTTCGCGGAACCCTTGCGCGTCGACCAGGGGTTCCACCACAGTTCAGTATTTAAAAACACCAACTTGATTCACAAAAGGATCAGCAATGAGCAGAATTCTTCACAGCTTTTAGTCATTCAAGATTGCTAGACATGATTCTATGTTAAAATAATTAACATTATATTATGTGAATGTATTGTTGCATTTTATTTATTGAAAAATTGGATGGGTGAAATGCACTGTGTTATGTGAGCAAATGAGTGCTTTGTGTAAGGTTTCGTCTCTACAAAAAGGTTGAAAAACACTGCAATAGAGTATCATGCACCCATGTGGGAAGTTTTTGGGAATCTAATCTAGCCAATTTAGTGACTTTATAGCACTATTTATCTTGACACACAAGGTTGATGATCACTTCAAGTGAAGCCGTAGTAGAAAGCTGTAATTCGTTGGAGAACTTGGTAGAATTTGGTAAGTCCACATGAATCAAACGAGTTGAATGCTGTGTTCTCAGTTTCAGCCCAAATTATTCTCTTGACTTTTCCACAGTCTCGTCCATTGGAGGGTTAATGGTGATAAAAGCCATGCAGCGAATGAGGTTATCTCTCTAATTTAATCATTTCTGTTGCACCTTTTTCGTAATTTTTTGAATGGCATCTATCAGTGATTGATTGCTGTAGGTGAAACCATTGTTAAGAATCATTATCCGTTGGATAAACACCATCGAACACCAGTGGCTATGGGCTAAATCATTTCTAGCCCATGACCTCTATGAGGAAAATGTTTCTGGAAAACTGAAATGTTGTGTGTGAGTTTTCTACTGATTTTTTACTGATTTCTACAAGCTGATAATTTCACTTGCTGTAGTGGCAGATGGATTTAAAGTGAGAAATGATTAGTCTTTGCCTTTGAATTTCAGGACGCAATGAACTTATAGCTCGCTACATAAAACTAAAGACGGGAAAAGTAAGGTCACGGAAACAGGTCTCCAGTCATATTCAGGTGCTAGCACGTCGCAAATCAAAAGAAATCCAATCGCAGCTCAAGGTAAATTGACTCATTAATGCCTATTGAATATTTTGTGTTCAGTGACAGGACTTTATAGTATATAAAAGAAATTGGAACTATGCTTTTTAGAATAATAAAAATTCGATAGGTGCTTTGCTTAGTTTACATCATCAGCTGGAATTCTGTTGTCACTCAGGCTAAAATTCTAAAGCCCTAAAACTCGTTTTAGTTTTATTGGCTTATTTAATAGAATTTGTTCCCAAATGTCCTTGACTGATGATCACTATAAACATTACCCTGTATTGAATGTAAGTAAGTCAGTAAGTAATGCATATTTTTACACATAATATGGTCATTGGCTGTTTGAGGAATCATGAACATGAGTGGACACTACGGTAAGCACAATAACAGCAAGATGGTACAGATAAGCCTTGAATTGCGTGTTGAATATGTCTTGTAGGGTGTTGTTACGAGTAATGTAAACAGACCTGATGAATCGCGTTGGCGTAATGCAGACCGATTGTCTGTGATGTCATGGACATATAAACAGTTTTGTGTAGGTGTTCAAAGAGATCAGGGTGGCTGGTAGAGCTGTAGGAAGATGACTGGTACGCGAGTTGATAAGTTGAGAGAATCGTGCACGTAAGGAGAGCTATCTTGTGATTGGACATAACAGGCAGCCAGCGTAGTTTTGCCAGTACAGAACTAACGTGATCGTACCTTTGGGTTCCTGTCACCAATCAGGCTCATGAGTTTTCATCTATTGCATTTAGCCAATGTTGTGGTGCCATGCAGCAGCATAAATAGCACAGAAAGTCTTAAACTTGGAATAATTATGTTACAGTGTATTTTCATTTAATTTATTCTTTACAGAATAAAATATCACATGATGCAGTGTACAAACATGTTTCTGGGATACAAAGGTCAGACCCAGAAAGTCCCAATTATTTGACATCAAACCAGTTTGAAATGATGAATGATTAGCACAACAGTCAAACTGGACTTTAAGACAACAGACTCAGAATAAACAGAACCAAAAAGCTTACCTAACAAGAATATTAATTCATATAATTTGTTAATTAATTAATTAAATTAGTTATTTAAAGTTAATTCATATAGTGTTGTAATATGCATGCTGTAATATACGTGAAGTGTAACATGTGTTTCATGATGAAGCTATGCAGGGATGCATCTTTTAAATACCTGCTTGCTGTATTACATTGCTCACCACTGCAGAACCTAACTGAAATGTCTAAGAAATGTCTGAATGTCTTTTGTAGGATCTGAGCTCAAAAGAAAAAGTCCTTCACAGCTTATCCACAATGTCTTCATCTCAGATTGTGTCGTCGACCGCTTTAAGCAAACCAATTGTCATTGGTTCCATTGTTCCTCAGTTGCCAACGTCATTGCCTCCACCGCCTCCCCTTCCCCCTCAGGCCACAAATCTTCCACAAGGATTTGCAGATTATACAGCCCAGGTCAGTGTAGTTTGATAGTAAAATGTTTAAAAAGCCTGACAAATGTACTAGCAAGTAACTAAGCATTTGGAATAACAGCAAAGGTTGATATGTAATAAACCATGGATGATTTACTTTGGCCATGTACTGTATTTTGTGTGCTATAAGTCACAGATTTTTACATGAGAGTCAAGTGTAGCACCGTTGCGACTTATATAAAGGTGCTGAACTGATTAATCTGTTTAATATCTAACTGCCTCTCTCTATTAGTCAATGTATTATCCTGGACCCTTCCAGCTACATGATGTACATAACCAAGTACAAGGAAATTATCAGCAAAGCAAACTGCTAAATATGAGAGACTTATCCTGCTAATCAGTCAACTCAACCAGGTCTTTGAACAGTGCAGGATATAGATTCAGCACTTTGCCCACATATGCAAATTCATAGATTCGATGGTGACATTAGAGAGCCAAGCAGCTCGAGATACCAGTGCTTAACGGGTCTATCGGTGACAACTTTCTACAGTTCTATGACAGCAGTTTGTTTACTGATATTTTCCTTGTACTGCTTATTGCCGAAGTTTAAATTTCTGTTTAAATTTTTTGCAGCTGTGGAATCCTAACGCTCTTGCACCTAAGTAAGTACCGCTAATTGGAGCAATACACTATTTTATTTATCCCAGTTTATATTGTAAGAACTTAATCATGCTTAATATCGAAGGCTGTCGCAAACACCGATCGTAGTGCATCTACTTAGTATTCCATATATATAACAGGCTAACTATAGCTAGAATAACTGGATTTGAGACAAGTAGTGAACATGCTACTAGGATTTACTATTTCTTATAATGAAAAGTCCAGTGATGGATAAGTGAATTAATTCTATCTTACATTGGCATTTAGATTTGTTTCTGTGGATAGCTTTATATAATATAGTGTATGTGATTGTTTGCCTTTTGTAATGCTCCTCTGCTACAACAGGATGCTGCAGAGTGTTTGCAGATGAAACTCTCAGGCAGTTAAAATATTGTGATTTGTGCTTACTGTTGTGCAAGTCTCATAGTAACAAGAGAACAGTAAGTCTGTCTGTTTGTCTAGCATGCGGCCACCTTACATGAGTCCAGGATATCCCTCTGCTAAGGCGCTTCTGCCTCTACCATCTGAGATGGTTGGAGTGGCTCCACCATGGCAGGGTCGCAGCATAGCAGGGCCTAAGCTGCGCCTGGTGGAGTTCTCAGCATTTGCGGAAAAACACAAAGAAGGAGAAGGGGTAAGTGTTTCCTTAAATTCTGAGGGTTAAGTCATACCATGCAGGAAGGATAAGGACAGAACAGCTCTTGGTGTCACATCGTTGACAATGCTATTATGCTTGGCTGAATTTTCCACCAGAAGAAGTTAGTCATAGGTGTGAAAATTACTTGCTCTCCTAAAGCTGCTTCAACCTATATTCAGCATAGATCTGTGTGATGATCTGTTAGATGTTCATCCCAAGAAATTTAGGCAATCTTACTTTGTTGTCTTGATGCTGATTAGGTTTGTCTTGATTTTGGACTTTAAGTTCTGATTAATATAATCAGTGTACATAAGTGATTCCGTTTAATTCTAGCTGCCTTTCACTTTTAGGTTTTGGAAAATAATTTAATTGTTTCTATCATGCCTTTTTATTTATTTCATATATATAGTGATTCTTGACATTCATTCTAGTGTCATGTGACCAAATATTTAACTTGCATTCAAATAATGGCATTGCCTGCTTCTCACTAAAATGCCTTAAAATGTTGTCCCATTCATTCATCATTGTTGATCTAGTGGAAGAGTTTTAATTGCTATACCAACATTTTAAGTGTTTGCTGAACTCGTTTTTATATAAAATGGTTTACATTTGTAGCTGCTTCGACATTTCTATGTTCACATAGGAAACAACGTAATGTACTCTGATCCAATTCTTGAGGTCAGTTCTTGTCATTTAGAAATTTATTAGTTTCGATTTGCTTACTTGATTAAAGTCATCAGCACTTTCAGTGTCATTAGCGTGTTGATTTGGTTTGTTGGTAGGATGGCCAGTCAGTTTGGTGGTCAAGTGAGTTTCTCTCAGAAGTATGGGAAGGCTTTTGAAGAGTGTGACATTAATACGACAGTATTGTAGCAGTTTAAGGTACCCTCATAAGACTGGATGTGAAATGAGAACTTTTCTGTCTTATGTTAATGTTTTTTTTAAATACCTGTTGTGTCAAGACATGTGATTTTTATTAGTTTTTGTTTTAGTCGGTTGACATTGGTCAAATATCCGATAAATTTCCGATCAACAAAGGAGGACTGAAGGACCTTTTTGATAAGGGGCCATCAACAGCTTTTTTCCTTGTTAAATTCTGGGTATGTTGGCCTGCCTGGCATTCCTCTGAAATAGCATTATGTTGCTTTGATGTATTGTACTGTATTTGTCAATTTATATAGCACCTCTTCAACAAGCTACTCAGGGGCACTTCTCGCATGAGACCCTCAAGGGGGTAGGTGAGTTGTAGGGCAACACGTTGCAATATTTAGGCCTGCCTTCCACAACTACCTAAAAACATGTTTAGTAGTTTAGAGAAACTGTTGTTGGCAGAATATGTTAACTTTCCACTGCCAAGGTTTGGGTTTGATATTCATAAAATTGACACTCTGTTGTTGGGGTATATAACCCATGCAGAAATGTTTAGTTGTTGGATTGCTGTTGTGTTGTTGGTTATGCTTATTTATATTGTTTACCACACAACTAAAATTCTGATAATTTTTGGTAATGATAATTGAATATTAAAATTATATTCCATTTTTTTCAGGCTGACATTAACACAACTTTTCCTACAGAAACTGACTGTTTTCATGGAATTTCTAGCATGTAAGTTTTGTTTTTGAAGAATGTTTTTAAAGAGAGAATTTTGGAATTGTTTCTCATAACTGATAGCATTAGAGAAAGATATTGTTTTGGCTTTGTATGTGGAGGCAGAAAATGTGCATTATGGTTTATGAATTTACGATCATGAACAGTAACTAGTCCTTTTTAGCTTTTTTAAATGTGTACACTTTATATTAATACCTGGCAAAAACATAACAGCCATAAATTACCTCGGTAGGCTTCAAGAGGCAATTGAGAAAATTTGACTAATATGAAACATACTGAGCAGTGACTTTTTATTTAGATAAAAAGTCTTTTGAACCATTTAAAACTCGTGTTGTGTTATGTTGTTTGTGCTGTGAATGTCCAAATGTATCAGTAGCCTACAAATGTTCCCTATCAACAGTTTATCCATTGACCCTAACAAGTACTGTTTTTGCCCTCTTTACAAGCTCATAAGATGCCAGAGTTGTATTTAGGTGCCATCTACCTTAAATTTAGTCAAACTTTGACAAGTCAGTGTATTTGGGGCTGTCATGTTGTCGTCTATAAACTTTTATTTCCGTAGTTGGCAACCATCAGTTTACCATGCTATAACATAATATACTTCTTGTAAAACTGTTGGCTGATTATATATTTTCGAAACCTCATAAATAAGTGATCCTGAACAAATATATATACATAGCATCACCTCAAGAGCAACTCACAGAGGTCTCAATGTATGGGGGTGAATATTTTAACGGTTTGAATGTCAAACTTTGAGTTCATTTATACTGAAGTATTTGAAGAGAGAAAATCAAATTTGTTGAAGGTATGAGAGCACAGTGAATATGCAAATCCAGATCTCAACCATACTCTGCTCTTTTGGCAAACAAGTGGTAGAAAAAGTCGAGGTAAGTGTCAATGTCATGTCATTTCTCTGTGCAGTAAAGCTATAATTTATTTAAATAATATGCACTACTCTGTTTTTTAGTGTCTTGCTGAGAACTTGAGTCATAGTTTTGTTATAATCTGCAAGTACTAAGCCTTTATAAACTGTAGCAGATACAGTTAACAGTGACTCTTAATATGCAACTAATCAACTTCATATTTGTAGTTCAAAATTTAATTTAAAGTGTGAAATTTGGTATAAGATACTTGATAAGTGTCAACTAGCAGTGTAATATGCAATTATATCAATCAATCAATCAATCAATCAATGAAACTTAATATAGTGCCCCTTCAAGATATACTCAGAGGCCCCTCAATATATACTAGGAAACCTTAAATTTAGTCAAACTTTTTATATATTGGGGGGGCCGATAATTGGATAACATCTGGCACAGAGACCTTGGCACCGAGTTCGAGCCCCCGTGGGCGGATATGCTTTGTAGGCTGCTATTAGTTGTATTGCAGGCTGTCTGTTCTGTTAGTAGTTAAGATTTAAATTGCATAACATGTAAATGTACAGCGCAGTGCGTTTGTCAGGCGCTTATTAAAGAAAAGATATTATTATTATTATTATTAATTAGAAAAGGCTGAAGAACGGCTAGTACATTTGTTAAATGTATTCATACTTTCAAAGAAAGTGATTTCCTGCCAATGAGACAAACATATCTGCAGTTAAATTTTCACATGAAATATATAATAATAATAATAATATAATGAAACTGCTGAGAGGTCTGAGAACAGGAGCAACTGATACAGTGGACATGTGATCATTTTATGATGATCCTTGGAGATGGTGCATAAGGCTATCGGCCCTTTAAGTCACTGGCTCATGTATTCTGAATGTTCATGACCTAGAAAGCCCTAATATTTTTCAAAACAATTTATCACTACAATATTTCAATGATTTATGCTGACTAGTGAAGTAATCTGCCTCTTATGATGCTCTGTGAATTGTATATAAATTATCTGTTAGGTAGGGTTGGTTTATAGCCTATCTAATGACTTCTATAGCACTCTTGTTATAATGCACAAAGGTCGCTTCAAGTAAGACCATGTCCAGTCATTATGATCTGTTGGAAAGGCCTGGCCAAGAGCTAGCGTTCAAGTAAAATATGAATGTTTCTCTTTTTTAGATGGAGCATGCGGTAATTGAGAATTGTCGTTTTGTATATCGTACGGATCGTTCGCCAATGTGTGAATATTTGGTGAACTTTATCCACAAATTGAAGACGCTACCGAAAAAGGATATGATGGACAGTGTTCTAGAAAACTTCACCATTTTACAGGTAAGATTCTTTGACTCTGTGATTCGATAAGACTCTGTGCATGTGTCATGCTTAGCCTTGTCTTGCTGAGTGTTTCACTGTGGTTACGCTGTGTGAACAATTGCTGGCTCCAAGGAATGTCCTCCAAAGACCCTGTGACAGTAGGATGCCTGTATATAACATCTACCATCTTGATGTCAGGGTTCGTGAGTTGTGATCCTAGTTGCCTCCTCTTAATCGATGCTACCGAGGTGTCTACTATCAGCTCTGGATGGGAATTTATCAGTTCGGCTGTATGTATCTGCGGGAGCATGCCGGTGGTGACTCTTCTAGTTATCCGAGCACTGCACTTTTATTCAACAACTGTTTTCTCAGTGAATTTAGGTTGGTGCAGGCAGTGATTTGTTAAGTATTTAAAAGGAGGAAATGCTGTTGACTGACTGCCACTATGTAGTAGAAGCAAACATTAATTTGTACTGGATATTTTGCATTATAAATGTCCTGTAAAATGTCCTGTACTTTTATTTTTTGTGTCCTGTAAAATGTCCTGTATTTTTAAGTATCATCAAAATAATGGAATATATCTTTTTTTTACAAAGATATGATAATTTTCTAAAGTAGTTGCTGAAACAATGCAGTTGATGAAGACGAAAATTCAAGGCATATGAGTAGCTGTAACTTTGGAACTAATGTAATGTAATGTAATGTAACAAAACATTTATAAAGCGCCACTTAAGAGTCTCTGAAAGCGCTCAACACGTGGCCATCAAACAGCTGAAAAAATGCGTCTTTAAGAGGGATACATGTCTATAATTTCTTATGTGATTTCTTGATAGTTTCTATTGCTGTTTCATAAGACACAGTAAGGTCTAGCTTAGCTATTAAAAACGCCAAATTATTTTTGTTATTAGTGATTTTATTTTTTCTGCTTTAGGTGATCATACACAGAGAGACACTGGAAACGCTGCTCTGTGTTGCGTATGTATTTGAGGTATCAAAAAGTGAGAGTGGGTCTCAGCATCAAATGTATCGACTGATCAAAGAATGAACAATCCGTTTGAAATGCGGTCTCTCTTTCTGTGCCAATCAAGCATCATTTATGGACCAGATTTGATGAAAACTTAGTCTTCTCTCAGACTGCTCTATTGATGAATTATCCCTTACATTTCGTGTTCAGAATATGGAAGGATGAATTCTCTAAGTTCGATTCAAGTTCAGAATGTGGAAGGATGAATTATCCCTGTTTGGTTCAAGTGAGAATGTGGAAAGATGAATTATCCATTATGGTTCATGTTCAGGGTGTGGAAGGATAAATTAAAAAACCGCTTACCGTACGCATTCAGACATTCAACCATGGGTTTACCTTGGACTTCTGACACACTTTGAAATTTGTAATGTTGTACTATTAAACTGAATGAAAATTATCTGCCGCTTGTATATTAACTTTTCAGCAATTGTAAATCGTGTACGTAGTTTTTTATTAGCTTTTGCTGCAGAATTTCAAATCGTTGTTTGTCACTACTGCTGCTGGGCGGAAGCTGTTTATGAATGGAGAATTAATTTACAACAATTACTGCAAATGCATTGATGGCAGTGTCTGCATATTTTATGTAGTGTGAAAGTATTTATTTGTGAGCTGCTAAATTGTTGGTTAGAACGTATGAATTATGTACATACGCCTTTCAGTGATATCTTTATTGGGTTGCATGAATTCTTTAAGTCCCATAGTGTCGAATATTCAAGTCTGAAATTTGAAGACTTTTCTGCTTCAGCATGGGTTAGCCACTATGGCAGGACTTCTGGTTTCCCTGAACTGTGCATTTGCAAAGATTATGATTTTTTACGACAGTGTGCAATCATAGGTTTATGCCTTGTGCATTGTGATTTTGATGCTATAGAAGTCATTATGAGAGTAGATTATGTCGGCACTGGAATTAAACTGGAAATTTTTATGACATGCACTATTTTAGTTTTTTAGGAATTTCTTTGTGATGCAGACCAGGTATTTGATATGCAGCAAAATATTTGCATTTGTAGTCGCTAATTGATTTTCTAATGACCCATTTTGTAGCATGTGGTAAGTTATATGTAGAAGTTGTTGCTTTTTGTTCTTACGTAGAAAATGACTTACTGTTCTTACATAGAATTGTAGGGTTTATCCTATGGGATCTTGAAACTTTTAAAGAAAACTTGAGACTAAAATCTGTTGTGGATTTTGCATGAATCAATTTTGTGATTGTAGTGCTGTCAAGAGTAAATTGGCTGCAGATTTCTGTACTGATTAGTTCTTGAAGCTGTGAAGTTTGGTACTGATTAGTTCTTGAAGCTGTGAAGTTTGGTACTGATTAGTTCTTGAAGCCGTGAAGTTTGGTACTGATTAGTTCTTGAAGCCGTGAAGTTTGGTACTGATTAGTTCTTGAAGCTGTGAAGTTTGGTACTGATTAGTTCTTGAAGCCGTGAAGTTTGGTACTGATTAGTTCTTGAAGCTGTGAAGTTTGGTACTGATTAGTTCTTGAAGCTGTGAAGTTTTGTACTGATTAGTTCTTGAAGCTGTGAAGTTTGGTACTGATTAGTTCTTGAAGCCGTGAAGTTTGGTACTGATTAGTTCTTGAAGCTGTGAAGTTTGGTACTGATTAGTTCTTGAAGCTGTGAAGTTTGGTACTGATTAGTTCTTGAAGCTGTGAAGTTTGGTACTGATTAGTTCTTGAAGCTGTGAAGTTTGGTACTGATTAGTTCTTGAAGCCGTGAAGTTTGGCTTGAAGGATTTTTTTAAAGTGCAGAATGGCAGCTCTGGGGTATGCACTGTGAGGTTATGTGTGGTATCTTCGATGAAGTTGAATACTGGATGGCACTTGGTATTACCACCATTGGCTGTATTTGGATTTCTCCAAAAATTGGAAGTGTTCTTTTCTGATTCTTAATGTGAAAATGTCTTCAATTGTGACAAGTTTCACTGATCTTAATTGCATTGATCTTCAGTCCCTTATTGTTAGAGTAGTAGAAAAAACTATTTCTGTCATGACGTAATTTGCACAAATTTTCTCATGTTTCGCCAAAGGTTTCTGTGTTTCAAAACTTTTATAAATAAATGTGGTTAAAACGAGCCACATTGTTTTCTGAAGTTTCTGTTCTTCCTCTTCTTATTTGGACTCTTCAACAGAAGAGTTCTCTTTCTCTTAGGAAGAGTTGAAGGAGAAAGACTTCTGAAAGCAGAAGAGGTGTTTTGAATGTACAAGAAGCCAAAAATTGTAGTTTATATTCCCAGGTGACTAAGTATTGTGTTTGTTGCTTAATCTTTTGAGGAAGTTTTGGTGTCCTGTAAATATGCTTATGTTAAATGTTGAATCGATGGTATTAATATCTTTCTTTCCTACAATGTTTTTAAAGTATTGATTATTTTGAAGTCTTCTAAATTGTAATTTAAAGCCACTAACTTCCAAAATAGTAACTTATACATATGTTATGATTGTTGTTTGTCTCTTTCAGATTTCCTGTTGACAGGAAATCTCCATGAATTTTTACGAAATGTATTTTGTGTTTTCTTACAGTGATCTGGTTACATGGTGCAGATTTAAGTCCTACACAGTGCAGGTGTTACAGGGTTGAAATTAGGCCTGGATTATTAGTCAGAAGTGCCTTCGAGATTTCACAGCAATGTACTTTATACTACGTATGATAGTGATTAGATTGTATCTTGTTTGTTTTTATGCCAACATTTGAAGATGTTGTGTTTTTGTTTACACATATCACGTCAGTAGATTGAGTTGTTTTCTGATTGCCTTATTGTTGTAGTCTTAACATTGTTGTAGGCCATTTCTTAGGTTTTGTCAGTTTTCTTTTGGCTGAAAAGCAGATTTAAGAACGTGAACCATTCACTGAGTGAATTCGTTGGTTGGGACATCTACTTGGCACAGACTGATGCTATGGATTCTGCTTGCATTTTTTATAAACATCTGAAAACTTCTTGGGAGAACGTTGGAGAAGTTATCTTGTAGAGGTGCTATATAAATGTTGTGAATGAATTAATGAAAATGGAGCTCTTCATCTCTGGAACAAAAGCTGACAAGAAATCCAATACTGGAAGGATGTATGGTATATTATGTTTGGCATAATGGCCAGGGTGATGGCAAATGGGAATTGTAGATCTTACGTGCAATATCCATGAATTTTTTATGAAATATATTAATTGCCTGGAAATTATGGCAAGATGCTGTGCCACCAGAGGGATGTGGTAAATTGGAGATGATGGATGAGCTACAAATTGCCATAATGTCATTGGCAACAGTGCTGTTGTAACCAGTGTAGCTGCCCAAAGTAAATGATAATTTTTAAAAATTCAGTCTGAAGTTGTGTAGTCATTGACTTCTAGCATTTCTTGCAAACTGAATAATTGTTAAATTTTGTAATTTTATGTGGTGAAAATGAACAAGATTTCAATCTGATAAAAAGCTTGACCACATCTTTGATTGTGTTGTATAATTTGTAGCTTCTTTGAAAGCCTTGGGTTTGTAAATTTTTCTGACATAATTATTTTGTTTTAATTTTTTTAAATTTCAGTGTGGGTTTTATTCTGACCATTTGTCATGGCAGGTCAAGAACTTTACAAGGAGGGGCAGGTTAGCCATGAGGTACTTAACTTTGCCTATTTTATATATCACTGGTTTTTATCAGTGTTGTATGCAAGACTTGATAATTCAAGACGAGACCAAGACAGTGGAGTTGCAAGACTGAGACCACAACTAGGGTACCAACATTGAAACCGAGACACAAGGTCCAAGACAGTACAAGGCTGAGGCTTTTTGTATAATTATTCCAGAGGGTAAAGCAGACTTATTTATAAAACAACTAATGTAGGCCTATTGGCTTCCCAGCTGTTCTTACCGTTACATTTTATGAATATGAGATTATTAAGCATAGCATCACTTAGATGTTCGTACTGGCACGGAACTAACAAAGAGCTAAGGACAGTTTGCATGAGACTTGTTTAGACAGAACAAGTCTCACTTCAAGACAGTTTCTAAAATGTCGAGAAATGACCTTGAGACAAAGACAATAGCCTAATGTTGGTTTCCAAGAACAATTGAAACTAAGACATCAAAAAACCTCTCTCGAGATATCTTGATACCAATACCAAGTCTCAAGACCATTCAACCCTGTTTTACATAAGCTTTTTTAGTAGTTATTTCCAAGTAATTTGAAATGTAAGTGCTCATTTATATAAGCACCTATTCTAGAAAACATATTGGAGGTGCTTGACCTGATTACACTTGCCTACGGCCATCAAACAGAATGGTCTTCAACTGCTTGCAAAATAGAGACATTGTATTGTATTGTATTTGAACACTTGTTATAGCGCCCCTACCAGATTTCCCATTCAGAGGCGCTCCCGACTACTGCGCGAACGCTGAATCGGAGTTTCACGTTAAGTAGAGGCTCATATCACAGATTGCATGGGGTCCTGTTCCAAAGTGAGGGACTGACTACCACAAAGCTACCATGTTGCACTTTGGGAGTATGCGATGGAGTCAGTATCCTCCAGTGTTTGTATTTATGTCTTGCAATGGCACTACAGCTATGGCAGAAGTGTATGAAGTCTGCAGATTGCAATGATAATGGATTGCTGACTCCATCCGTATGACTCCATCCAAAGTATATGATGACTGATCAGGATTTTCATGATCTTATGGAAAGTCATCTGGCCCAAATTTTGATGACTTTTCTAAAACTTTATGATCTTTCATTCCTCCCAGATTACGCATGACCTTTGGTACCAACGTTTTTGGGGAATTTTATTATGACCTATAAAGTTAATGTTCATTGATGACCAGTTATATTTTACCAGTTTGTTTACCAGACTGTTTACTTAAGAAGTTTATGACTGCCCACAGAGGCTTGTTTTACCATCACTAACGAGTATGGAGGCTTCTTTTACCATCACACTGACCAGTAGGGAGGCTTTCTTACCATCACAGTAACCAGTAGGGAGGCTTCTTTTGCCATCACACTAACCAGTTGGGAGGGTTCTTTTGCCATCACACTAACCAGTAGGGAGGCTTCTTTTGCCATCACACTAACCAGTTGGGAGGGTTCTTTTGCCATCACACTAACCAGAAGGGAGGTTCTTTTACCATCACACTAACCAGTAGGGAGGCTTCTTTTGCCATCACACTAACCAGAAGGGAGGTTCTTTTACCATCACACTAACCAGTAGGGAGGCTTCTTTTGCCATCACACTAACCAGAAGGGAGGTTCTTTTACCATCACACTGACCAGTAGGGAGGCTTTTTACCATCACAGTAACCAGTAGGGAGGCTTCTTTTGCCATCACACTAACCAGTTGGGAGGGTTCTTTTGCCACCTCTCTAACCAGTATAAAGGTTTCTTTTGCCATCACACTAACCAGAAGGGAGGCTTCTTTTACCATCACACTAACCAGAAGGGAGGCTTCTTTTGCCATCACACTAACCAGAAGGGAGGTTCTGTTACCATCACACTAACCAGTAGGGAGGCTTCTTTTGCCATCACACTAACCAGAACTCCAGAAGGGAGGCTTCTTATACCATCATACTAACCATTATGGAGGCTTCTTTTACCATCACACTAACCAGAACTCCAGAAGGGAGGCTTCTTATACCATCATACTAACCATTATGGAGGCTTCTTTTCACACTAACCAGAAGGGAGGTTCTTTTACCATCACACTAACCAGTAGGGAGGCTTCTTTTGCCATCACACTAACCAGAACTCCAGAAGGGAAGCTTCTTATACTGATGCTTACAACTAAACTGGATGGGCTCCGAAATTCCACAGCTGGTTCACCACCACCTTCCTACACTACCACTGAGTCGGTGTTCAAGGACTTTCGACCTATCCTTGAACCTGAACTGCGTCATCTGCTTTCTACATCTAATTTAAAATCATGTGAACTTGACCCCCTTCCCCGTTTGTTATAGTAGATGTACTAGATGACATTGTTCCCTTCCTTCTCTATTTGTTTAATAGGTCTCTTTCAGAAGGTCACCTTCCAGCATCCCAGAAGCGTGCTATTGTGTTTCCCACTCTTAAGAAGCCCAACCTGGATTCTAGCATATGCCAAAACTATCGCCCTATTGCAAATCTCTCCTTTCTCTCAAAGACTTTAGAACGACTTGTTTCTCTGCAACTTCTTCCTTACCTTGAGCAGTCAGGCCTTCTACCGCCCAGACAATCTGGCTTTAGAACTCACCACTCAACTGAAACTGCTCTTCTCTCTCTTCTCTCTGACATCTATTCTGCTATGGATAAATCCCACGTTACTCTCTTAGCACTTTTTGATGCATCTTCAGCATTTGATATGGTAGATCATGATATTCTATTACATCGCCTTGAAATTTCCTTTGGTCTTAGTGGCCTTCCTCTTCTTTGGTTTCGCTCCTATCTTACTGATCGTACTCAAATGGTTATTCTAGGAGACTCCCGCACCTCATGGGTACCTGTTAAAGTTGGAGTCCCACAAGGATCTGTGCTGGGTCCACTTCTTTATATCTTGTTTACAGCCGATATTCCTCTTCTCTTTGCTAAACACTCAGCCTCTGGTCACCTCTATGCTGATGATGTCCAGGCCTTTGTTCATGGCCCCTCTTCTCATCAGCTTGCTCTTTCCCAATCTATTGAATCTCTTTCTGCTGATCTCAATTGTTGGATGTCCTCTAATCGTCTTTCACTCAACTCTTCCAAGACTCAATTGATCTGGCTTGGCACTCGCCAACAGCTAATTAAACTTGATTACGATTTACTTGCCAAGCAGTTCCCTCAATTTACTTTCTCGACAAATGTCCGTAACCTGGGTGTTACTCTTGACAGTACTCTTTCTTTCTCTGCACATATCTCTAATCTCTCTCGGTCCAGTTTTTTATCACTTGCGGCGTCTACGTGCCATTCGACGATCTGTCCCCTCGCCGATTTTTTCTTCCATGGTTCATGCCTTTGTCTGTTCTCGCATTGACTACTGTAACTCGTTACTTATGGGCCTACCAAAACTCCGCCTGGCTCCACTGCAATCAGTACTTAATTCTGCTGCTCGTTTAATTGCCCGCCTACCTCGTTTCTCCCATATTTCGACTTTCATGACTCAAGACCTTCATTGGCTTCCTCTAACTGCTCGAATTCAGTTTAAAATTCTTTTTCTTACGTGTAAAACGTTTTAGGTCAAGCTCCACGCTACCTCTGTGATCTTATGAGACGGCCTATCTCAGCTACCTCTGGACGTCCTCTCCGCTCTTCTGACCATCATGACCTTCTAGTTCCGAGGTCTCGGACTGCCACAGCACAGCATCGTGCCTATGCCTCCGTTGGACCTTTGCTGTGGAATGACCTCCCTGCTTTAACTCGTGCTGTAATGTTATCTGGAGGTACCACTGTTTCTGCTCGTTCTCTTAAGACTTTTCTTTTTTCGAGGGGCCCTTCGCACTGGAAGCGCTTCTGATTAGGTTGTACTGCGAGAGGCGCTTTATAAGTCCATAAATAGAATAGAATAGAATAGAATAGAATACCATCACACTAACTTAGTATGAAGGTTTCTGTTACCATCACACTAATCAGTTTTAAGGCCACTCTGTGAGAAAAGTATTCAAAATCAAAACGTGGGATATGTCGGCCTAGTTCAGTTACACTAATAATTTGTGCAGTCTAATCTCCATCAGGTGAAATTAGGCTTGTCCAGAGGAGACCACGGCCAGCAATTACTATTTGTTTTCATTCCGGTGGCCAATTGAAACGGGCGTTTCGCCCGTGGGTACATTTCCGTTAGCGTCAGCGGAGATTTCGAGGCGACTATCGTGTGAGGCCGTTTCTATGCAGAAGAGTCCGCCTACGGATCGCAGTAGTTCACAATTCCCTGCATCGATAGCAACGACACGCGTCCCATATACACCAGGCGCCTGTTGCACACAGCGTTCACTGTATAGGCACCGCCGCAATCATAATAGGCATTCCGTTTGACTGAACAACAGCAGGCGTATTGACCGCTGCTCATATCAGGACATATCGTAACTGACGTTTAATGGCCTATGTAAATAGGTGTGTGTGACACGGTTGTCTCCTTGATATTATTATGTTGACTACAGAATCACGTCGTTTTCGTTAAAGTGTCGTTAAATCTAATTTTAACGATTCATTAAGCTTTCATCTGATTTCGTTTGTTACCATGGGACGAGTGCATGGAAGGAATACTGCGTCCTAAAGACGCAAGTTTACGTAAGCGGCAGAAAGGTAGGCAGGTAGGCTACGTTTTCTGTTATTTCAGTGTATTTATTAATAACACATTTATAACCCGAGGTTATTGAATTAAATAGGCCTAGGCTATTAATGCGTGAACCCATGTAACTAGCTATATATGGAGGCGCGACGACATAGGCCTAGGTTTACGGTTTAACATCCGAGCAATTAAGCAATTAAGCTTAATCCTGATTAGCACCGATAGGCCTAATTGCGTTGACTTCCCATTCAAATCGCTGATTCATCGATCACTGATATGCTCGAAGAATGTAAATTGCTATAATTATTATGGCAAGTATATAATTGCAATTAAATGCCTATACAGATCAGTGCAGAGGATTTCCGTTCCAATCACAAGTCCGTGCTGAGCATAACCTATCGACCCTTCTTAATATTTTATTTGTTTACTGGGGTTTAGTGAGGAGATAGACCAGCAGGCCTATCGACCAGTATACATGTATATCGATCCATACGCCACATTGCACCGCAACTCTGAAACGATCTACCTTCTGAATCCCGCAAATTCGCAGTTCCCCCACAAATAGGCCTACGTAGCCTACTAGTGCTGCTAACCTTATGATCTGCCTCAATCAATATTGGGTTCGTCTATATGTTCGTCTGTCCACTTAACCTCGTCAAGAATTCCTATCGTAATGATGTGCGTAATCCGTGCATTCTTGTCTTCAACGAAACCCGCCTTAGCAGTTCCTCTGCGTCATTCCTTTTGTGGCCATCGGACTCAGATCTTCACCTAATAATCGCTGGACAACCCCTCTGACACGACGCAGCGATCGTGAATAAGGTGGTGCCGTGCGATTAGCTCTGAAGCAGAGCTTAAGAATTTATGAGTTACGATTCCATAGATCGTTAGGGCCTACAGGTAATTGAGCAATAGGCTTATACGGTACCATATTATCAGATTTGCCGTCTGCTGTCGCGTTACGCGCAGTTGGCGAGAAACGAAATCTGCCCTTCCAGCATGCACACATAAAGTCCGAGATGGGACACCAATAGAGCCCATATGGGTCCCACCCAATGCCCATGGGCAATGCCGACAAAGCGTGCAATTGGCGTTGTATCTTGTAACCTTGCTGTGCTGATTTTAGTGTCTGGTAAGAACGGACATTCCGATTAACGGTGACGCTAATCAAGTGATCGCAGCGTAGGATACAAGTGAAACTCCGACGACGACCGTCTTGCCATCTGCTTCATCGGATCACACTCCCTCCTATGGGCAACGGCAACGCCAAACCCTCCAACAATGAACCCAACTACAACCACAACGAATGGGACACGGGCCGCACAGACGGGGACCGCCAGTCCCGACGCAACTCAGCCGAGGCACGCCGAGTGAATCCCTCGTCGTCGCCGCGTGCCTCCCCTCGGCGCTCCTTCTTCGCCCGCCATGAGTCGCCTGCGCCGTCGACCGTGCCTACGCTGTCCCGAGAGAGCACGGCCAGCCTCGGCCAGCGAATAGCACGCCATGCCAAGCAGCAGGAGGCACTCGACGGACCGGAAAACTATGACGATGCCACTGACGCATACAACAATAAGTTTCAACGGCCGACGAAAGACGCTGGACGCTTTCGGGAAGAGGATACGGAACTTGAAGAAACGGAACCGGAAGACGAATTGGAGCCACAGTATGGTGGTCAACCACAGTATGGCGGTCAGCCGCAGTATGGTGGTCAGAATAACCACCAGAGGGAAGTCTTTCGTCAGGACCCTGTTGCACCACCACGTCGCAAGGGAGTCACTTTCGATGATGACCTTACAGAAACCTTTGAAGATCCCAGAATCAAACTACCACCTCTCGTAAACAACAATGCCCGACAAACAAAAGGTAAAAGATTTCCGGGAGATGAGCTCCAAGCGCACCCGGTCGCCAGAATTTCTCGTTCAGTCGATGACAGAGAATTTCGAACGGTGACGGAAGCAGACGTTCGAGATAAACTGATGAATGGACACCCTCGAACACGATTTGCCGAAACTCAGAATCCAAGAAAATCCACGTGGGCCATGGATGATGACAATGCCAGCAACTACAGCAGCAGCACAGCATCCTTGGCCAGCCGGCCGAGTCGAATACCTCAGAGAACAACGGGTCCAAGACGCACCGCACCTGCTCTTCCTCCTCTAGATTCCAACGACACCCTGTCATCGAACGGGGGGCAGCTGTACTCCGCACGACCCATCAGACGTCAAATTCCTTCCATGGACACTATTCCAGTTGAGGCAAACTTCTACCATCTCTATCATCACGGAATACAAAAAAAGTTGAAAAGAACACAGCAGCGCCAGTGGTAACATTCATGTATTCCAAGCACTGACGTTAAACGAGAAACGATAGTAGCGGAACAACTGTGAACTAAGCAAAACTGGGGAACATCTTTGACGTCAGACAATGGCCCCCAATTATTTGGGTGTCCAGAATTGTAGCGTTTATTATCTGCTGTTAATGCTCACACCTAATCTTCTCTCATAACTTCTATGGCTCCATCACAATAATGCACACTCAACTTTGAATTCCTTTGCAGCTAATCTAATGTCTGTCAGCTGTAACCCATTCTTTCGTTTTGCCCGTAAAAACACATCAATGGCCAATTTCTGAAGACCAGAAGCCGATAGCAATGCCTTTGATGGGTTCGTAAACTTTTGTTCCTGTAAAAGTTGACTTAATACATACACATACTGTACACACATATGTACCTAATTACATTCTCCGGTGCTATATAAATTTCCTAGCAATACTTACAATTGTAAAATTCAAAAGCCCATGCTTACTCGAAAGCATCTATTTTGCCTAAGGCGATGGAGACAAGCCCTGATATGGACAGCGCAACATATATGTACATAGATCCATTGAGTTTTTAAAAGCATCTTGCATATTTCTTAAACTAAGTTGTAGTAGTAATTTTATGTTATTTTAGCATATTCCGTCACTTGCATAAACCGACCTTGTACATAGTCTTTGAAATCAGAGAAAACTTGCAAAATTTCAATTGTGCCTAACCATGGATAGACGAGTACTATAAGTAGATAACGTAGTGTCTTTTGAGATGTTCTTAAAGACACAATAAAAGTCTAGCAACATAATTTTTATTTAGACATTTTATTGTGTCAATGAAAATTTGTTGGGTTCCATACTTTAGAGTTTCTTTTATGACATTTAATGACTATTTTCATCCAGTGGCGTCATATTCTCTGAAACACACTGCTTAACCCTTTAACAACGAGCGTGTACTAAAATGTATGGGAAACCAATGCAGTTCGTCGTTAAAGGGTTAAACACTAAACTAACTGTTCATACAAATTTCTCTCCATACAGCTATTCAGTCAAATGAAAAATTTCACATGCTCCACAACTTTATAGCCAGCAAAAAAAAATCATCACGAATTAACATGTTGCAGTTGTTTTCAACAGGTCAAATATCTTTTGTTGAAGGCTGGATATATGTTACAGGGATGTTGATAAGGATTTCCAAGTTGTTGATTCCAGGGCGAAATTAGAGGCAAAAAGAGGCAGCAAAAGCCAAGAGTAACAATTGCAGTTGCTGGCGAACTTAAGGTATGAATCATGCTCACATTGCCCAGTAGTCACCATGTCTCACACAAGTTAAATTTGATACTCAAAAATATATCTTAAACTGAAACAAGCGCAAAATGGCAGAGAAACATAAAAAAATTTAAACTGACTTGGTATGAAGCATATACAGGTTTCTGTGGGGTTTCAGTTAATGGCAGCTTCAGATTTCACGCACAGCAAATTGATTTTTGCTAAGCAGTAATACAACTTCGTGGAAATGCTGTTCGGACATTCATCAATAAATTCACATACCATGTATTTAGACACATTTCAATTCTTTACGTCACAGGCCAGACTAAGAAATCAAGCTGTAAAGTAACAAGATACATCAGAACAAAACTGGGGCAAACTAACAAAATGAACCCAAGACTAAGTTTGTTAGTGTAATAAATATTTGACCAAACCCTTTGCCTGAAATTCCAACTGACAAAGACCTGAATTTTCCCACATGAAAGGCAAGCCGTTGTAAACAGTCATAGTCCAATGACTTCTTCCTAGATCTGCATGACCATTAATTATCATTTGAATCACAACGACTCCAGGTACAAACTCGAAAAGCAAACAAAACAGTGTCACTTTTAACAGAGACAAGTTGCTTACTAATTGTCAATTCTATTCCACAAAGCTGGAATCCAATGTCAAATAAATGAAGTTGACCCAGCCACACTCGACGGCAGTCAAACCTTGAAGACATCATACCTGCGAGATCAGTAAAACTAAAATTAAGCGGAGAGGACAATACATGTACTTGGAGAAGTTACTGCATGTAGTTTTGATAAATATCACAATATCAGTCTTACCGGAAGCAGAATGACTTGAGGCAACACAACACGACTTCCACCGAGGTGAAAGTTACTGGCGAACCCTCAAAATCCTTTAACCTATGATAGGCTACGAAGAGAGTGCATCCACAGCATGCATGCATCTACAACGCTAACTCAGAACCTCCTTACAATGCAGTCTTTAAGCACCACATCGACTATCACATACTGGCAGGATTGCTTCTTTACGAGGTTATATAAAGCTGAAATCAATTTGGGATCCAAGTAGCTGATGCACTACATGCATATGATATAAGGCGATTCTGGTACATGCCTGTTGCTGGAAAACTGCCTCCTGAGGTTGGTGGATTTCTCAGCCAATCAAGACCGACATCCATCCTCACTAGCAGGTTGCGACGCCAAAACAGTCTATTATTTATTATTATACATTTATTAAGCACCACAATCTAATGACCAAGCATCAATCGATGGCGCTGAGCAATTGTGAGTAATGACTTGCTCCAGTTCTCTCTACACAGTAGACGTCTCAGAGGATGCTCAAATTCCTTCTCTTCTCGTTACAAGGCGACTGCTAATAATCAATCGGCTACCATGTCCTACGTCTAAGTCCACATGACACGACCGCAAGGTCTGAACTCCTCTCACTGATAAGCATATATTTTCAGAGATATATTCAAACAAAACAAAAACGCTTCAAATCCAATAAACACAGAAGATTAACAGTAAATTGTTCCTTAAACCGACTTTTAATAAACTTCTTAAAGCAGAATTTCACAGGTACAAAACCACCCAAAACCTTTCAGATTCCTAAATGCAATGCATTCTCCTCACTTGCGCATGATAACAAGCCGAAGAAGTGTGATACGCTACAACAAAACTCATGGATGTGCAATTCAGGCTCTGAGATTAATGAGTTTAATTTTGGCTGAAAGACTGCTTTAAGATTTGAGTGTGCATTCAAGTGAGCAGTGTATCACGCGGTTCCGAATAGCACAAGCACGAGTCAGAAGCCACGTCTTTCTTCAGTCAAGATCTCTAGTCTATTTTGGCAGAGAAGAATGCGAGATTATTTCTATATCCCATCAAATAAGGCCATAGCCCATTACTATGAACAATAAAGAAATTTAGGAAGAATCCAGTGACAAAGACATTCCAAAATCAATCCGCATGAAACACCATTTAAAATTTTTTAAGAATATTCAGATTCAATTCTGTTAGATCAGCTACAGTTTAATGTACTGTACCCAATTTTAAATTATATGAATAAACTTGAAAGGTGAACTATGCCATGCAAAGGGCATCAGAAAAAATTATTTGCAGGAGATCTTCACACAATAGTCAACATCATCCAGCAAACAGTTTCTAAAAAATTTCAATCATTTCTTGTATGCATTTACCGGGTATGTATTTAGCTGCACATACACGCATGAATGCATGCACAGCCTTGTCAGTACCTCTTAGAAGTTCTTGAAACATAAACAAGAAGAAAAGATGACGATTTCAATTTTGGTGCTGTGGATATTTTGACTTGAACATCAACAATTCAGTGATCAAGGTCAGTGGTGAAGGATCTAGAAAACGGGTCTGCATCCAAATACACCAGAACTCAATATAGTGCTGTCTTTGACAGTCATAACTTGAAACACCTTATAACGAGACCATGTTATAATGAGATTAATTTCTGTGGCTGAACTAAATTTGAGCTCGATGTTCCTGACCGTGTTGTAACAGAATTTGTGCAACAATGAAATATGTTGTGTATGTATTTTCTGGTGTACCTCCAATTAACCACTGATGCACCTCGAGAGATTCACTCGCAAGGATTTAGTTAGAAAAGAATACAATGCCGTAATTGTTACAGGAAAACTTCAGATTGGCCAAGTCAACAATCTCAGAGTAGATGAGGAAAACTGAACAATTTGTCATTTATTTACTATTGCTGTATTTAATAAAAATTCACCATCACCTCGATGTTGAATTTCTGTATAAGATTTGGAAAGGTGTTGCGCTGAAAGTCAGTTGCTTAAATAAATATGCTGAGGGAAAAAAAGTTTTGATTGCTTACAAACTGTTTGGTGAATTAATTTGAATGTAACAACTATTTTGATTGCCTATGCAACCTTGCAGCAGAATTTGCAAAGCAATACACAAAACAAAGCCATTCCAGAAAAAAAGAAGTCCCTTAAACCAACTCCAAAATGCAGCGATGGGCAGGTAGCATTAGCAACTTCATTTTCTTAGCCTCACATACGAGGGTAGGTGGCCAGTTCTCTGCTGTATTCGTTTTATAACCAAGTTCACTGGAGTGCAAGTGGAACACAAATCTTGGAATATATGTCCTGGCAGGGTTTGAACCTCTGACCTCCAGGCTGACTGCCCAGCTGACCACTAAAATATTGTAATTTAAAGTAACAAACATTTCAAGCCCCTTCCAAAAGCGCTGCTTGCACGGCCATGTAACCGATTCACACAAATTCAACTTTACATAACTATAATTATTATAAACATTTTTAACGCCTGCAGTCAGAGAGAAATGCGAATCTGAGGAACAGTTAGTCAGTGGCCAGATATCCAGATGTTTGAAAGCCAATGATAGACAGAGTTTTGAGGCATTTCTTAAAGGAAGAGAGTTCAAGCATCGAACACACTTTGGTGTGCGATTCCATTTCTTGGGGTCAGCAACATGGAAAGCAAGAAAGCCCAGGACAGTGCTACATTGGTGCTCAACCAAAAGACACATATCCAAAGACTTCAGACAGTGGGGAGCAACGTATGGAGACAATAGTGGTCGAAAGTAGGTGGGAGTGCTCGCTGTACGGGCTTAATAGGTCAAACAGGTCAGTTTAAATCTTATTGTGAATTCTACAGGAAGCCAATGCAGATGCCCAAGCAGGGTAGAGCAGAAAATGTGAGATGAATTAATTCAAACAGAACGTATATTTAAGGAAGTTTGTTTGCAAGAGAAAGCTCCCATTGATGTGAACAAGTGATCAGCGACCAGGCTAGCTTACACAACTGGACCACAAAGCTCTTTGATGTATGCTAGCACAGCACCAACCATTGCACATCATCAATCCATATCAACTGCTGTGTTTTAGCGAGATGGAACATTTTATTCAGAGCAAATCTTCATTACGATATGAGAACTAGACAAAAACGTGTTGGGCATAGATTTCTTATCGTGAACAAGTAAAATCTCACTTAACTTGCAAGCATTTGACAATTAAATTGGCTTTAATTTAAAGATCAAACTGAAAGCAGGCAAAACATGTTCTCGTTCAAAATCATCTTCTTTACATTGACTAAATATCATGCATCACTGCCTCAATTCTTACAATAACTAGCAAATCATCAAAACCTGCAGATGGTTTGTGCGGCCCTTGTGCAAAAATAAGCCAAACTGTTTGTTTGACTGTTTCATACCCAATACTGTACAGGTCATCAGATAC
Organism: Aporrectodea caliginosa; assembly: GCA_020284085.1. Taxonomy (NCBI): domain Eukaryota; kingdom Metazoa; phylum Annelida; class Clitellata; order Crassiclitellata; family Lumbricidae; genus Aporrectodea; species Aporrectodea caliginosa. Next base: position 205,275 of record JACEVL010001011.1, read on the forward strand.
TGCCTTGCACTTGCCCCAACGCAGCCACACATTAGCCCTACAGATTTTCTCCACAAGTCACATCTCGCTGCTTCACAAACCCATTACTCGGAGTCTTTCTCCAGGAAGTCATTCAGCAAATGGCTTTGGTTTGCAGGAATAATTTAGTAAACCCGAACAGGAAATGAACTTTGAACCCCAGAAAGCAGGTCAGTCGTGAAATCATCTCACAACGCCACAAGAATCATTTAAGGTCAAGGACAGAAATCGACAGAACTTCGTGTATCATCTTGTTGTGTCTTGCAACTTCGTCTGGACTGAGCATGACTCGAGTTGCCGTGGGTAGCGGACGTTACTAGGCAACGACTTTCAGGATCTTGCCAATGGCAATGGTCTTTCCTGACAACAACAGACAGCAACAGTTCAAAGAAATCTGCTCATAAGAGTAAACAAATGTATTTATCAAAAACAAGAAAATTAAGGCTTGGAAACCATGGTCACATTTCAAAGTAAACATTTTGCAGGTGCTTTTGCATAAAAGTATGATCACAAAGCAAACATTTTCAAAATACAGTACCATACCTATAATAGTCAAACAATTAGATTTCAGTCATTTACAAAAAAATCACCAAGGAAGCTTGGTCCTAAATAACAATTTGCTTGCTTTCAAATTATGCGTACACAGTTAGGATCCAAGTGACTCTTTACGGCTGATCACAGATGAATAAAGACTGATTGCACAGAAACTACCTTTACAAGCTTTCACTTCAATAAAGAATTTAAAATAGAGAATGCAGTGTAATACTCAAACAAAATCTATTACATCAGCACAGAACAGCACTTTAAAGCATAGTAACTGGAATCACAACTTGTACCATAATCTGAGCAAAGGAGAAGGTTTCAGCCAACAGAAAAGTATAGGTTCCACTATCAGAAAGTTGTAAATACGAGGGATAAAAATTTGAAGTGAAACCGAAGAACAAAATGAACTTTCAATCAGAGGAAGCACATTTATTGTGAAACGGACGGTCATGCAACACCAAAAAAATCATGTGTCTTTGAACCATTGTTCAAAATTTATATGAAAAACAGCTAAAATATAGATAATGAGGCAATGGGTTAGAGAGTGCTCAGTTTAAAGGAAGTGTTCACTGAAAACAGGACATTAAAACGGATGTACATGGTACAATCAACAAAGACAGTCCTATATTTCTTTGAGTCAATTGAAATGCAAGGGTAATATTCATTTACATCGGGGTGTCCAACCTGGACCACATCACCAAATTTCTGGGGCTCCAGGGACCAAAGAAATAATTTTTGTCATTAATCAAAAGAGTGTAAACACATGCCAGTTCTACTGAACAATAATTTCATTATTATTCCCCTTAAGATCAAGTTGCAAATAGTTACATCTTTGCTGGATATTGTCTTCATGCCAATGATGTTTTGCAGTGTTTGCTTACAATATTAATAAAATTTATTTGCTGATGTAGCTCTTCTCTACGTGTTGTACTACGGTCTATACGTTTGCAGCACTCTGAGTTTCTTCTAATATTTGCCATTCTAGGGAAAAGCTGCTCAAAGCAATATGTATCATGTACTGCCAAAATAGTTCAATAAATCCAAGTGCAAGGTTCAACAGATTTGGAAAAGTCTCTGTGGAATATGTTGTCTCTAAAATTTTAAAAGGTCAAGTTCTTGGAAAGTATTCTTGGAAAAATGTTTCTGGAACATTAGCTGGATCAGTTTCAAACAAATCTCCAAACAGCTTCATATCATTGTTGTGTTCCTTGGAATCTGTAAATTTGTGTGAATTCAGTCAACAGTTTTACAAGTAATGTCTACTGGTAGTTAACATCAATTTAATTCTTCAATCCAAAAGCTTTATTGGTCACCAAATTAGGGCTGTCAAAATGTTAGAAAACGTGGCCCGGGTACCCGAGCTCATTTTCAACGGGGGCCCGAAGGCCCGTCAGTGGTAAAACGCTTGAGGAAAGCCAAACCTAGGACCAGCTGTAAAGTTTATATAACAACGCTTCATAACGTAGGAAGCTCTGTCTATATATATATATATATATATATATATATATATATATATATATATATATATAAACGGTTCTTATGATAGCCGGCAATCAGGCAGGTGCCAACCGCCCTCCGCCGATGACTAATCGGCCACTTTAGCTGGCTCATTCATGCTGAACTCCACAGCTTCCCACGCGACAGACAGCCTGTTATTCAACCGCGGAACGAAACAGCTTTTAAAACTTACACCTGCATACCGTTATTATGCTTCTTTGGATGGGTTTTCGGGTATTGACTTAACGGCCCGGGCTTGACCCTACGAACGGGGGCCCGGGTGTGCGGGGGCCCGTTGACAGCCCTAGTGCCAAGATGCCAACTACCCCCGCGCCGATGACTAATACACCACTGTAGCTGGCCAACACATCTTCAAATCCACAGCGTTTTACGCGACTGAAAGTCTGTATTTAAGCTTTTAAAATTTACTTTAAAAAATATGCTGATTCGGACGGGTTTTCGGGCTTTGATTTAAGGGCCCGGGCCGGGCCCTTCGAATCAGGCCCGGAGGCCCGTTGACAGCCCTACACCAAATACAAGTTCATGTTCATTTGTTGCAGTAGTTCATGGTGTCAAAGGGTAAACCCCAAAGGAACAATATCGTTACGCTGGCAGGGTCACCCCTTTCTCATTACTATTTTTATATACAGTTAACATGGATAACTGTTTCAGCAGTCCCAGTCAAGAGTTTTTGGAAATGCAAAATTCTGTTCCAGCTCATCTGCCTTTCAACAAGCTGTAACTCCTAATGAATTCAAGTAATTAATACACTTTGTTAACATGATGATCCTTTGTCTGATGTCTGACACTCAAGTCAGACAAAATGCCAAGTCATTTCACCAAAAAATTATCATCAGACATTAAAATATTCATATATTGAAAGGCTCGGCAAACCGGATGCAGACATTCGGAGGGCCGTATCATGGTCAGCAGAACCATATCTAGGACAAGCCTTGTTTACGTATTACAGGATCAGTTATTTGCTGTGGTGGGTCCCTCCATTTGGAATTACCTTCCCCCTCACTAAGAACTAAACTAATACTTAGTTTTTCCTCATTGGTCTGTTGCTTTTTAAAGGAGTTTCTTTTTCCCTGGGGCTTCCGTGCTTAGAGCGCTTCTGAATAGTTATTCTGCAAGAGGCACTTCATAAATTATGAGATATGACCTGTATCTGTTGTGTCAAGAACATCAAGCGGCAACCAATCATCCCGAAGAGGATAACGACTGACCTTCATCTCTCAGGGTAAATCGTCCCATCTGTGGAAAATCTTTGAAAGGCTCTACGCAGATCATTCCTCCAAGAACTTCGAGCCGAACGATGGCAATCTGGTCCTGTTTGACGAATCGCGGCCGCGTCTTACTCTTCTCGTTTGTCTTTTTGTCGATGAGGCAGATCAAGGCCTGGAGAAACAACAAATAAAATACAAAGGTTCAATTAAAACAGATAAAGGCTCGATAATGTAGTGGTTAGTGCACTGGACCATTCCTCCATTCCTCCAACTGTCAATCGAGAGGTCGGGGGTTCAAATCCCCACCAGGACAGAAAATCTTGTTCGAGATTTCTGTTCCACGAGCAACCCTAGCCAACTCAGCTATGACGGGTACACTGACCATACACTGTCGGTGGGAAGATGAGACGGTGAGGGAGAGGATTGGCCACCCGCCCTCATATGCCGAGGCTAAGAAAATAAAGTCGCTAACACTTCATTTGCCTTCATTGGCCCTGCACTATGGAACCAGCTTCCTCCTTTGACTCGTTCCTGTTTATTAACTGGTGGGCCAAGTGCCTCTTTTCGTTGTCTCAACTTCTTCTTTCTTTCTTTCGCACTGGGAGCGCCTCTGATTGGTGTGCACTGCGAGAGGCGCTATACAAATTGATAGATACAATACAATACAATACCCATGGCTGCCTCAGGGCTAGTTTAAGGGACTGCTTCTTCTTCTTCAATGCCTGGATACAATAAACAATTAATAAATATTGGGTTCAATTAACAACAAATCATTATCAAGGCCTACTGTAACACATCAATACAGTTCGTTTATCAGAACAATCACAACTAAAGCCAGACAGGATGAATGCTGGAATGAACTAAAAAGCACAAGTTTGAAACAATTCAAACAAAAGTAACCAGGATGGTCCTAACAATGTCTTAACGGAACGGCAGAGATACAACATATTTGCAACTCCTCTCTTTCTCATTTTGCAAACAACTGAAGACTCATCCTTTACCAGCTACCACCTGAATTCTGTAGTTGTTGTGATGTGTAAGTCTGATTAATACTAATGGACTTTAACTGTGATACACGTACTTTATATCAAAATGTAATTTAAGAACTCAATCCTCGAGTCGTCTTTAGGGCTGTCAACGGGCCCCCGCACACCTGGGCCCCCGTTCGTAGGGTTAAGCCCGGGCCGTTAAGTCAAAACCCGAAAACCCGACCAAAGAAGCATAATAACGGTAAGCAGGTGTAAGTTTTAAAAGCTGTGTCGTTCCGCGGTTGAATAACAGGCTGTCTGTCGCGTTGGAAGCTGTGGAGTTCAGCATGAATGAGCCAGCTAAAGTGGCCGATTAGTCATCGGCGGAGGGCGGTTGGCACCTGCCTGATTGCCGGCTATCATAAGACGAGCCATGGGCTCCTATTTAATAAGGGTTATTATGCAAGAACAAACTACCGGGACGCCCAAGCCAATGATGACAAACTTTGAATTAGGTCTTAGTGCAACGACCGCTTATATATATATATCTCATTATATATATATATATTATTATATATAACTAGACAGAGCTTCCTACGTTATGAAGCATCGTTAAATAAACTTTACAACTGGTCCTAGGTTGAGCTTAACGACCTCGTATATATATAAAGTGATGCATATATTGAATAAACTACGGTCTTTGCGCAACATAATTTTCTGTTCTAAACATTGGTCACTTGTTGACTCGGTCTTTCGAGATATGGAGATCTCGTTATTTGCCGCCAATCCGCCATTGCAGTGAAAGATTTTAACAAGGCGTCCCAGTTTCCGGGAGGCCTACCACTCCGAAGTTAAAATTTCCGCCAGAAATTCGTCCCTTCTGCCGTCGGTTTTCCTGGGAAGACCACCAAGAGAGACCTATTTCTGGAGCTATGTCACGTACACATTCCACGGCGGCATCCTTTGTTCAACGACTCTCTCCGGTCAGTGTATCTGTCTGTGTGTCTCCGTGTCTAAATCCTATTAGGTATCACTCCCCCTTCCCAATTTAGCGACTCTCGGTGACTCGGTCGTTTAAGCGTGAGAAAAAGACGAAAACCGTGCTATTTGTAGCTTTTGGACGACGGATGTAAGCGACAATTTCTAGACGCTTTCCTTCGAACGGCGATACGAGGCGACGAACTAAGTGGACCGTGATCAAGGTATTAGTACCGAAAATCGCCGTTAGACACACGCCACAGGTCTTGCAATGTATTTAACGAAATCAAATTTTGTAACTTCGTTACACTGTGACTCAACTATTTTTTGCTTTCCTCAAGCGTTTTACCACTGACGGCCTTCGGGCCCAAAAATGAGCTCGGGTACCCGGGACACATCAACATTTTGACAGCCCGTCGTCTTTTCCCTTAACACTTTGACCGATAGGGATGTGTTAACACATTGTGTATGTTCAAAAGGTAAGTTAAGCAGTCAAAGTGTTAAAGAAACTCGCCTTACTCAAGCTTTAGAATAATGAACTGAACCAAATGAAAGTTTTGGAAGACCCTGAACCCCTCAATGAATATCACATTTACAAACAAAAATCGCCTGTTTATCTGACTGAACACAATATCTATTCAGGTTTCAACATCTACTCAGTACAGGTAACATTCAATGGGTCATTGGGTCAGTCACCTCCTAATAACAGGTAAAACAATAGACTCACCTTAATAGTCACCTCCTCAGCACACGTGTGCACATGCATAACTGCGCTATATCCAGCACAGATGATGGACTTGTGCTCCAAGATGACCACCTGTCAACAGGTCGATAACACAATGTTCTGCACATGTTAAATTTATATTGCACTTCCTACAAGAAAATTTAATACTTACTTTTTTAAACATTAAATATAGTTATAAGCTTTGAAGTAAACAGATGAACCATTTAACTATTTCATCACAGATTATCGTCAAGGAATAAAATACGAATAAAATTATATACACTACAGCACTACAGTTTATATTACTGAAGGCTTTTTTAAGTGTTTGCATTCATATCAACTAATAATGGTCGAATTCATCAAACACAATGTAGCTGCAGAAGACTTAATTAAGGTAGTTTAAAAATGTAATTTGACAAGAATCAAGTGTCATCGTTGAGCAGTACTCAAGTGCAGAGAATGAGCAGCCAGCACTGCATCACCTGATTTGGAATAACGTTAAGTTTACTGGTGTACTAAATCAGGCAGTGTTAAGGACAGACATTTTACCTGTGCATCAAAGACTTTTGCAGTATGGCAGAGGTTGTCAGGAGAGCAGAGAATGAATCCTGGCGACACATCCTAGTGAGAAACACAAAATCATCGACGTTCAGCACATAACACAGCAGCTTCACAAAAACTTGCAGCAAACAAGTGACAATGCCATCACCTCTTGGTTACTGTTTCATCGCAGCTGGGGGCTTTAGAGACAACATCGGCAAGTTAATTAAAGTAAGTAATGCATTCAGGTTGAAATGTTGCTAATTTGCTTTATTTGTCAAAGTTCAACAATACACTAACAGTAGAGCAAAATGCACTTACTTAGATCTGTTAGTCACATGTAGAGTGCTTTGCAAGGTACTTAAACTGTGCTATATTAAGTGTCCTGATACATACTTACAAAATAGACTCACAGTAACATTAAATATCTGTAATAACAGGGCCTCAGCGCTTCAACATCCACTCAGCACTTAGATGGGTGAGGAACTGCTAGTAACGGGTGCAACAACTGTTATATTTTGCTTTTCCTTTTACGTGATATGCACTACAACATCTTTTAACATACAACATATCTGTATGCAGTCACTAAAATAGTCCTCTCTACGAAGTGTTGACACACTGGCAGACATTTTGTCTTTCTCAGTCACAGATTCTGCCACCCATTCTCTGCACTGACATTTCATAGAAAAGAAGTTTAATAAATCATGCTAACATGGTTTAACCCCCTAAAGTTCTGCAGGCAGTTCAAAAGGTAAACTGTCCAAAAGAGCATTCAAATCAAATGGAAAACTATTCAAAGTGTAGAGTCCAGAGCACAATCCAAAGGGTAACCTTCGAATACAGCACACTATTGTAAAAGTAACCCATTATATCCAGGATATATTTAAACTAATTCACTACATACCATTTAATAGGTCTGGCACATAAATAGGTCTGGCACATAAAAAACAAAGAGTAAACCATCAAATATAACCCAACAGTAAGCAGCTACTAAGCAGAATCGGGCCTTCTCAGTGGTTGGTCCCTCCCTCTGGAACGGACTTCCTTTGACGTTGCGCTTGCATCCCAGAATCCACTCTGAATCTTTCTATACTTGCCTCAAAACTGTCCTTTTCAGCCGTGCTGTGGTCGGGAGCGCTTCTGAGTAGTAACCTTGAAGGGGCGCTAAATAAAACTTCGTAATGAATGAATGAATTAATGAATGAAAAGCACAAGTCTATTAAAAATATCCACAACGTAGAACCATGCAGAAAATATATGTACCTCTTCCTCAACGTTTTTGAGTTTTAGTTTCACATTTTCACCCGGAAAGACTTGTTCCGTTTCATCATCATCCGACCACAGTTGCATCACCTCAACTGCGCACTGCAAACGAGAAATCATCCGATTCCGGGCGATCATTTCAGGAGTTTCGCCCGTGCAAAAGCACGAAGCTACATTTTGTAAGCGCTTCTAAACACGGGCGAAGTTATTGCACTCAATTCCATCACAATAGATAACCATGGGTGTCCACAAGAATTTGTGTAAAGGAGAGGTGTTGCCATGGGGACTAACGAGGGCGCTCGCTCCCATGATTAGGGAGTCTGGCATGGATTCCAACAACCGCCAGTGCTTTTGCGGCCTGTTGTTAGCATTCTGGGATCCCATTTTCAGTTATTTTTTCTGAACGTGTATTTAAAAAACAAAACTGTGTTGCAATAATCTAATAACCAAAAGATTTTACTTTTTTAAATATGCGCAAATTCCAGGTGGAGCAAAGTTCCTTCCTGCGGACACCCATGTACAAAATTTTTCAATTTCAAAACAGGAACTTTTAACTATACATACACTAGCATTACAATTGTATTCAAACACTTGCAACTGTGACTAAACAAGTGCAGCTGATTCAGAACTTGTAGTTGCAACTGATTTGTTTAAAAATTGCAAGATCCTGTTAGCTTCTACAACAGAACAAAATTGAGAAGTCTAGATATTTGTGAAGATCCTTAATTACTAGCAGAACGAACTAGGTCAAAGCTTATTCTAGTCATGAATACCTACGAAGCATCTTGCCAAGACTACAGTAACGAACTGTCAGCATAAGTCCCAGTATGTAAAATAAGATATTGCGTTGGTAACATTGAAAACAATGTTTGACACAGAACAAGATGTTCAAATCCAAACAAAAAATCCACCAAATCCAGCCATCAGTTCTGTTATCTAACCTTGTTTGGCATCATCATTAGGATCTGGCCTCTGCCAATGCTTCCTGATTCAACCTTCCCTAGAATAATTGTACCCATGTCCTAAACAGAAAAAGAAATACAAAACACACTGTACAATGTAATACTCTTGGCAAATATGCAAGATTATCTGTCATTAACTACTATGGTAGGGTAATAAACCTCCGCCGTAACTACCATTGACATAGGAGGCTACCACAGAGCTATCTTTGAGAGCCATATTCAAAACAGCACCATCTTTTAGCACACAACATATCTGTATGTTAAATTTAAACTTTTCATCAGCAAGGTTCTCTTATGAGGTTGTTTCCCACACGAATTTGGGGTCCATGTTTAATAATGAAGCACTTCATAAAGAGGTTTTGGTATGTTTGCGATAGTAACGGAGTCGTAATTGGAAGCGTCCAATCGTAGTAGAGATTAAAGTGCAGCCACATGACACAATACATAGGTACACTTCTTATGCACTCCTTCATAGATTATCAAATGCACTGCAGTGTCAGACATGACAGACATAATTACAGTATAAAAGTTGCATAGACTACCATTCCCAACTGCCAACAGGATGTCATGCTCTGCATTTTAACCTGGGATGCAGAGATAAACAGATAATGACCACCAAGCTGTCTAAAATATAACCCGATAAACACGACTGAGGTCTCACTGAGGACTTGAAGAGATAAAGTGATAATGACCATCAAGCAGTTTAAAATATAACCAGATAATGACCACTTTGCAGTTGAAATACAAACAGATAATAAACACTGAGGACTTGAATAAGTAAAGTAAAAATGATCATCATACAGCTGAAAATATAAACACATAATGACTATTTAGCAGTTGAAATACAAACAAATAATGACCACTGAGGACTTGAAGAGATAAATAAAGACCACCGAGGACTTGAAGAGATAATTTAAGCAATAATGACATCACAGTTTAAAATATAACCAGATAATGACCACCAAGGACTTGAAAATGAAACTTGGCAAACCTTATATCGGTCAACAATCGGTACTCGCACTGGTCCCTCGCTCATACGACTAACGGGAGGAAGACTATCCAGATACTGTATCAAAGATGGCCCACTGTTCAAACAAAATCAACTTCCTTAACAATTACTATTAAAGGTAACAGATTATTCAAATAACAGAAAAAGGTATTCATCAGCAGGCTGTCACGCACATCAATGGATATTTGCTCATACTATGTCAAGTATCAGGCATACGACATGATAAAAACAGAAGCCCAAAGTGGTATGCAAACAAATTTTTGGGCAAACAGAACTCACGAGTGTTTCCCACAGTTCCAAATTTCGAAATACACCATCACTCTAGGAATCCACATTTTATTTAATCAATGATTTTATTTTAACACCATACTAAAAGCAGCTCTGAAATAATATCTTTTATTTCATTTTTAACTTTATTAATTAAAACCTTTAGGACTGGCCACTTGACCACATCTGCCCAGGTTACTGATGTCACTAACACATCATACTCATGAATGCCTCTCAGGCTAGTTGAAGGGACTGCTCTTCTTCTTCTAACAGTCATCTTACCCACGAGGCCACATCTTTCAGTCCACCAACATGACAGTGCACTAATATCTATTGATGCCAAGGACTAAAGAAATTTGTTATTGTATATCCTCTACTGACTGATAACTCTCAACTTCAATGCAATACACACAACACAGCACACTATTAAGCATGAGCCTGTGAATAATTATAGCAATCTGCTTAATATAATATAATAATAATAATATCTTTTATTTAATTAAGCGCCTGACAAACGCACTGCACTGTACATTTACATGTTATGCAATTGAAACAATCTTAGCTACTAACAGAACAGACAGCCTGCAATACACGGCGCTAATAGCATCCTACAAAGCATATCCGCATATATTTATGCTTTATTGGATAGGTTTCAATCACATTATTCACAGTCCAGATGTTACACTCAGGTGGTTGCCTGGGTCTCCAAATGCCCAGTGCCCACTGACAGGCTTAGTGGTAAGACCATGGATACTTACTCATACCAGGGACACATTTCTCGTGCACAGTCTTTAAGGTTAATACCAGTGAGGCCAGAAACAGGAATATAGAAGATGTCGCTCTTTGGATTGAAGCCGCACTTCTTTAAGTACGGCGTCAGCTTATCACGAATGTCGATGAATCTGAACAAACAATCCAAATCATCATAAACGCCTCTTATCATAAACAAACCTTTCACAAGCTTCTTTACAAGTGCTACATACTGTATATATAAAAAAAGTATATCATACACACATGCATTCGTTATGGAACCTAATGAAACAGGCAAACTGATAAGCAGCACTGGAAAGTACGCATTGGCTCAACATGCCCTTTGTTTGATTTGCATGTGAAAAACAGCGTCCTCTTGGTACTTATAGGTGCAAGAGGCACATGAGAAATGCAGTGTTCTCACTATCTGTAGGGGTATTTTAAATTTATCAAACCACCATTCTCAGTGGGATATCGCATAAGGCCACAAATGCCTGATTCTGCAGTTCAAGTGGGACAAATATGGAGGAGGAAAGCAAGAAACAGTCAGTGTTATCTGGAAAACAGCCTTTAACAATGTTTAACACAGAACACAAGTTGAAAACTACAATGAAACATTAATCAGACCAACTTCACACCTTATTTAATCCTTCCTGCTGGCCTACATTGTAAACTTGCCCCGGATTTTAAAGATAAAAACACAGAAAAAACTAGCCACCTCACCTAGCTTCGTCCCATTCTACTGTGGGATCGTCCATCTTGTTAACGACAATGATCAAGTGTCGTACACCAGCAGTCTTTACCAACATGGCATGTTCGCGCGTCTGACCTCCACGTTCGAAGCCCGTCTCAAACTCACCCTTACGAGCGGATATCACCTACGACCAGCACACAAAATAACCATTTGTCAAATTCCCTCTGCAGAGACAACAGAAATTCAAAAACGTATGTATGTATAAGTACACTTGACAGCACATTTTAATGTAGGCCTACCTCACAAAAGCAATGCACCTATGACCATCTAAATGGAATCTCTAAGTTCTTCCAAAAGGGCCACACAGATAAATTATACCGCCTTACAACAGCAATGCTGTTAATGAAAATTTCATGGAGACAGATTGAAGCAACTTAAATGTACATTTCAATTTCAGTTCTGCTTTGAAATCAGCTAACCACACATTGAGAAAATGTAACAATAACACCTCACAATCACATTTGATTCAATCACTCATTCACTGCCTGCTCAGCTCCATTGACAGAACAGTTTTCAATTGTTAACAGACAAAACTTATATGTCAGTCTATTGTAAAATCAACCTTACTCTCAACCTTTTATTCAGTTGTCTGTCTAAATTTCTGTTGGTCATAATGTCACTGTGTAATTTACCAGAACTGCAACGTCGGCTTGTGAGGCGCCTCCTATCATGTTAGGCACGAAGCTCTTGTGACCTGGAGCATCAAGGATTGTGAAATGTTTGCTCTCCGTTTCAAAGAAGGCCCGACCCACTTCAACCGTCTTTCCCTTGTCCCTCTCTTCCAGGTTTGTATCGAGAGCCCACGACAAATACCTTAAAAAGCACACACAATTTGCAAATCGTGCCAAGTCCATCCTTAATAAACAACACAAATAAATAACTACTACTCACACAAGTTCTTCAAAGACAAAACCATTAAACCAAAAATAGATCTGTTTAACAAATCACCCATTTACAACAAGCATAATTTCACCACTTGAAATTATTACCAGTAAGATATGTCAATACATTACTTCTCCATAAGATGTTATTTCCTATTCTTCTTTTTCTTCTTCTATATGCCATGGGCTCTCACTGTCCACTGTCATTGATTGCACACTTTAATGTTCAGTTCTGTCTTATGTCGTCTAGTTCAACGTGTGCACATGTCCTGTGCCAAATGTTACTATATACAGCAATAAAACACAGTGAGTTCCAAGTAGTTCCATCAGCTGTGAAACAACGACAAACCCTTACACATCAATTTAAGAGTAATAGAACCGAAACTCACCAACTCTCACGATTCTTTTCCTTAGCTTCTCTCTCATATTTCTCCAAGGTCCTTTTGTCAACTTGACCAGTCAAGTACCTATAAAATGACAATTAATTATTTGTATTATGTAAATTACTAGTAATCAAAACATGGCATCAGTTATACATGTCAAGTAAGCCCATTCAGAAAGCTGCTGCTGCTGCAGAACTGGAGTCAGCTACCTTGACACACACTAGAGGTACAAACCTAGATGAGAAACTGGTAATCCAGGCATTAACCTAAATGAAATCAGCAAACTGCACACTCAAGTGAGATACAATTTAAATCCATCAAAGAGATTTATCAAAAATGTAAACCGAGACCTTAAATCCAATGGTCACTTCTAAAGAAACAAACAGCAACCAAACTGTCAGCAAAAACAATTTACCCGAGCAGTATTCATTATGGATAATATTATTAGTCCACTACCGCCAAAAAAACGTTTTAGGGAAGCTTTTAGCCTTCAGCAGTGTTCAGAGTTGGAAACCCACTGCATGACATTGTGGTGTTTTGTTACAGACCTTTTAGGAAACAGACTGCTGTTGTTGTATTGTATCTATAAATTCATATAGCACATCTCACACTGCACACCAATCACAAGTTGTAGTTTTAACTCATGGACGAACTCTAAAAACTGTATTAGCAAATGAACAGAATCTACTAGTCTAGTATACATGTAATATATGCATTTGCATGCATATATTTGTTCCCGTATATGTATGTACAATTTGTACATGTCTAAAAATGTGTCCACCAGAACCCAAGAATCGTCAAATGTTGGTAGAACAATTCTCAAAACATGAAGCAAAGATAAGATTGAAATCTGCATTAAGCTGGACATGTACCTCAGTGTTCATTTCTTGCATTCGAGAGCGTCATATTGTTCGGCACTTAATCACTGAACACTTGTTTGTGAGTTCAAGAACTCTGCAACAAATATGTTCTCACCTTTCGTCACTTGGATTATCCGCCAGAGACTCGGTTTCAGCAGACTGACATTCTGCATAATATTGACCTGACTGCAGATTGATGTTTAGTGCACCATCAGTTGATGCCTCTGCATTAGATACCGGCACTATAGAAGTTGTTAATTGTAATTACAATGCTACAAAGTAAAACAAATTGCACAAATCCACTTACATAATATGACCACCAATGGTTGACTTGCCAGCATCTGAAAAATTCAAAATACCATCACGTAATGTTGTATGACATAAGTGCAAAGAATAAAATGGTTTTTTAAATTCATTAATATCAATAACAATTTGAACTGGTTACAATTCAACAACACAATTAACTATGATCTTATTAAGATGGAAAATAGAGATCTCTCTATTCACCAAATTGGGAAAAAAAAAAAATTCTGTTAATGCCATCCCATAAATGCTTATCAGAAGTCAGCCCATGTCCATTCAGTGGACAGCTGAGAGCACAATTCATTCATTCATTCAGAGGACTTATATAGCGCCCCTCCAAGATAACCTACTCAGAGGCACTCCCAGCCCAACTACGGTGATAGAGAACAGTTTTCAAATTCTTGTAAAAGGTGTATGCAGAGTCTCCAGCTAGAAGAACACGCAGATCTGAAGGAAGATTATTCCAGATGGTCGGCCCAACCACTGAGAAGGCACAAAGTTGCATCTTTGAAGTGCGCGCAAAGGGAACAGCAAGTTCGCCACGAGATGCAGAACGAAGATTTCTGTGGGTAGCTAAACCTGAGGTAGGGCGACAGAAATGCATATACAATGCATATACTGACCGACGTGTCCAATGAAGACGATGTTGAGATGGTCCTTTCGTCGTGTTGCCACATTCTGCACCTTGGGCTGTTTCTTGGGCTTGCTGGAAGCAGATGCTGAGCAGGCAGCGTCAGGATCTAAGTCTCCGAAGCCTCCTCCATCATCAAAGGTGCTGCTATTCTGTGAAGCTTTGTCTGACCACTCATCTGATGAACACAAGAAATAGACACCACTACAACTGTCAATAAGTCATGCTGAAAATGCCATTATATCCTTTTTATTATTATTATGAAAATTTACAACATACAAGGACACTGTCCCACATGAATCTGAGGTTCGACAGAAATGTAAATACGAGGATACATGAACACTAAATGTGTAAATTGAATTTTGAGATACACATCCACATACATTTCAACTATGTAGCAACTTCTACATCAGCTGCACATTGTAGTTTGGCAAAGAAATTTTTTTGCACAGTAGCTACACTGCAGTTTATGTGATGTCACTGGAAAGTAACACAACATCCTTCACAGCAAAGCCTCAATGCAGCAGAGTGCTTATGCAGTTACCAACATTTAAAGTCACACCTACATCCTCAGATCCTTCTTAACTTTAGATTCTCCCCTTTCCTTGGAAAAGAAGACTAACTGAAAATGCAATTATGTACCCACTGACAGAGTTATGACCTTCAGTGGAGTTCCATACGCTTTAAAGGAAATGTCATAGTACTGTAACTATGAATAAATGTCTGTTTTATCCCATTTGTTTGCCTCAGGTCTGATTCAATCAGAATTACCTGGAGGTTCGTCATCTTCCATTGGTTCGGCCTTCTCTTCCTCACCACCTGATAAAATGCAATGCGTAAATATATAATCATGAATACAAAACCAGAAATACTACGAAGCATACTCCTGCAAAGTTTTTGCCTTGCAAACAATTCACCTTGCTTGCTTAAATATTAATAGAACAGGTCGCATCAAAAACTGAAATTGGCAAAATTAATGCTGCAAGCATTTCAAATACAGATAAACATTATAAAAACGCATTATCTTGAACTACACCACAGCAAACAATTTCTTGACCAGATTCTTATTATTATTATTCCAGATTCCAAACACACACCCAGTTGTTCCTCCATGCTCATACTTTCCCTGTCTTTTAATTTACCTCTAATAATTCATATACCCTTCCCAGGAATTTACCCATTTCAACAAGATCTAAAAATCTCCATTTAAAACTTGGAGTTGAGCCTGAGAAAAATGCTGACAAAGTAGCTATGGTAGTCCAAAACAAATTTCCCCAAGAATCACAACAAACTACTGCAAAACCTCAGAATCAGTACTGAATGCTCCTAAACACCAAATATGCACACTATGTTTTACCATTTATTACTTATGTATTTTCAAGCTATTATTTGTGTGATTTACAAACTTGTAACTACTTTAACTGAACAATCAACATTAAATTCAAACAAAGTACAATTCAATTGTGCCATACAAGTAATTTTTCTTTTACTACTTTCTAGCAATGCCCTTTCAGTTCTAGCTATGAACTTTTGAACCAGAATATCAGGTCAGCCATGAAAGCATTAAGCCATTCTTGATACAGCAGACAGCATCAAAACATAAATTCATTTTATAGCTAGTAACAAGTGTCAGAAAAATTCTAAATAGACTAAAATGCAGACAAACTATAATTCAAAAGACTATACTCATGAAGCATGACTAGAGGTACATCATCAGAGCATCAATTAATTTTTGAGGCCTACTATGTCAGGTATACACTAGTGTGGAGTGTTGTCCTAGCTCTGAGACATGGACAATGAGGCAAGAAGACATAAAACGACTGGAGGCCTTTGAGATGTGGATATGGCGCAGAATGGAGAAAATCAGCTGGGTGGAGCGAAGAACGAATGAGGAAATCTTAGCTGGTGGAAGAAAGAAGATCACTGATAGGCACTATACGGGGCGGCAGAAGAAATGGATAGGACACATCTTAAGGAGCGACACCCTACTAAGAGACATCATTGAGGGAAGAATGGAGGGGAAAAAGATGAGAGGTAGGCCAAGAACAATGCTACTGGACTGGATGTAATTTTTGAGGGATACAGCGGACTGAAAAGAGAAGCAGAGAACAGAGAAAAATGGCGTCGTTGGACATATGAACCTGCCTGAGGGCAGAGAACGTGAAGAGAAGAGATTAAGGTATGTTAAGGTTGCTGCGCATTTAAATTATCATTTGCCCCTGGGAAACTATTTTCAAACATGTGTGGTCATTAAAGTCAAAGTCTCTCTCTCTCAGTGAAATGTCAACAGTAGAACACCCTTTCCTTATGGTTTAGATGGCTTAACCTTTTAACGATGAGAATGCTTAGTGACTGGGGAACCAAAGCAGCTTATCGCTAAAGTGTTAAGAAGTAGTTGACTGCATAATTATGATGGACCATGTTTTGAACCATGGAAGCAGAGCATTTCAGTTGGGTTCTCCATTGGAACATGATTTTTTAGTACTGTTTCATTTAAAGTGACTTCTGAAGATGCTTTTTACAAGTAATGGTGCTATAGAAGCAATTAGATTTAAGGTAAATGGGCAGACACAGAAGAACAGAAACAAGTGAAACTAACTGTTACATGTACAGATAAGTAAAATGAGAATCTGGAGTTGTCTGAAGTCTGTATGCTGATCTCTACTTTAGTTTCTCATTTCCTGAGCTTGGACACTTTTAACTCCACTTTTAACTTTTAGCACAATGTCCAGAATAACTTATAATTTAAACTAGACTTAGTATTGTGCTGCTACCACAACAAAGTGCTAAATAGCAGCAGAATAATTAATAATAATAATAATAATAATAATAATAATACGACTCACTGCATGAGGGTGTAAAATTACAATCAAAGAAAATAATATGGTAAAATGTTAAACCTGGTCCATTACCATTGGCTGCTGCAGCATTGCCGACGATGACAACTGGAGCAGCCGGTAAAACCTCCTCTGGCTCGATTTTAGACAAAGCTTCTGTGCTGGAAGGTTGCACTGGAACAGCAGAGTCGGCTAGAAACAGACAAGAAACAAAATTTCATTACTTTCAACATGCAGGCAAAGCTGACCTCGTCTCTTATTGAAGATCACCACCATAATAGAAAACAACATTAACTACAAAACACAAGAAAATAGCACCAAGACTAGACAATAACAGTAGTATTAGTTACAGGGTTTAACAACTCTTATGGCTAGCAGGGTCGTTGACATTGCCCCTCTTTTTTCCAGGCCTGGGACTGGCAATATCTGGCAACAGCAGACATCAATTCACTTTACTATCAATCTCAAAAAGACTCAGAAAATGTGGAATTCAACACTTAATTACAAGGGACATCGTAATGCACAAGACTGAGACATACCACAAACGTAATTTAGAAGTCAATAAAAAAACACCTAGGCTCTCACACTGTTTTGAATCATAGTCCAAAGAAATAGATATCAGACCAACTACAGCATCAGCTGATCATAAAAGAGGATGCCTTGAATCCTCCATTTGCAAAGAACTGAACAGGTTCAGCCTATTGTACTTTCATCAGAGCAATTATTGAAAGATAAACAATAAAAAAATTATTACTTTCTATAGTACAATATTATAATAAAATATGCCTTTCTGCAAATGTTTAAATCATGATTCACAACCTGCTTATCCTAGATTTGTCCATAGACTTATTTACCTATATAGCTATAATCTATCGCTTTACAAATACTTGCAGTGAAAGTTTTTATTGCAGTTTATGGATTTATTCCCTTTAATTATACACGAGCCTGTAATTTTTCTCGTCAAAATGATTCTTTGACACAAAAAATTTACAGGATTCACAAACAAAACAGGTACACTAACTCAGTAAAAGAACATCTACAGGTATTAATAATGAGGGATGTCAAAGTGCTACAGATTATAAATAACATAATTTGGGATACTAAAATGATAAATTACAGTATTTGAATATACCCCAATGACCCTCATGTAAAAGTAAAAAGCAAAGTTTCCATGACCCATAAGCAACACAGAGGAGGCACTCCTCTTGCTCTTTAGGCCTCTTCCTTGCTCTTCAGGCCTTGAGCTAGCAAAATGGGCAAATTCCAAGGTTCTGGACACAGGGTCAGCCATTCCCAGTAACACCCATACCAATTTATCCTACTTTCAAGCATCAAGCTCATAAATATTAGCAGGAAATTTGTGACACCGTTCATGTAATGCATAGCAACGAACAGCCAACATAACCGAGTGATAGATTTGTGTCCACATTCCCATCCAACTTCTGATTCCTTGTCTATGTATAAAACAATCTCCATCCATACGGTAGGATCGAAATTCTGTTAAAATAAACATTACTTTTAGCGAAACGATTAGCCAACCGTATTCATTCTAGCGCTACATTAAGATCTGGCAAATACTGGTCGTAGAATGCCCGTCAGTGCGGAAATATTCCATATTGCGCAGCCGTTAGAAACAAACGAATGTAAAAACGTCCGATTTCAAGATTCCTCGTCCACTTCATCCCTCAAATTCTACAGATCTCTAAGGAAACTTCAACCTACTGGACGATGATTCTGGTTTTGAATTGAACGAAGCCGTCGAACCGGGCGACCCCCCGAACGAAGGCACGAACTCCTTAGCGAACACGTTTTTTCCTGGTACGAAGGGGGTCGCGTCCACATTCAGAGACTTCGCAGCCGCCGTTACTTCATTCATTTCTGCATCTAAGCCATTCTCGTCGACGCCGGTCTGGTCCCAGCTGTCGGGGCAGTTGGTCTGAGCCATCCCGAGAACCCGATGGACTGAAATTTTGTTAAAATTAATCAGAAATGTCCGTCTCTTCCAGTCGCACGCGTGGATCAGACACGATATACGTAAAATGGCTCCAGATTTACGGACTAGCCTATTGCAATTGCAAAATCAACGGTGATTGGTTGAAATTGCCAAGTAAGTAAGTATATGTTTTAAGGATGTTGACGCAATTTCTGCACGCGTACAAGTAGCAAATTACACGTGATCGTATACGTCAAATTATTAAAGCGCTACTTAAAAGCCAAGCGCAGCCACCAGCTTATACACGAACGCTGCGTCGTGTCACAGAGATGTTCTGAGATAGGCCCACCACTGGACCAGACGTCTAGTCGGTCTAGGCCTAAGTCCGTTTGCCAGAAGACCCGAGAGAGAAGACAGGGCTTTTTTTAGCGAGCTATACCAGGTAGTTCTAAATGTTGTAAAAGAATATTTGAAACCGAATGCGCACATTCATACACAGAATCTGTAAACTGGCTTTAGGCCTGGAATGGTTCACCAGGGTATACAGCGCAGTTGAACCAATGAATTAAGTTCCTTCAAGACATTATTTTGTGGCATGACAGCCTGTAGTAGCCTATGCCTTTGAATGGAGCCAGCATTATGATCTTGCTCTAAACCTCAAGAGCTCGAGAAGGATTGATGTAGCAATTATTCTCTTCACACGAGATTTGATAAAAAGAAAATTGTGAACTTTAACCATCCTGACAATTAGGACTCACGAAATTTTATATCTCGTATGTTATTCCTGAACTCTTACTAAGCTTATGTGTTAATTGTTGCATAGGCACTACCTTTATTATCTAGATGTATTTTTTATGTAGCCTACACCTACAGCGTTATGTCTGCTGTTAACACATTAGGCCTAAACGAAGTTAGGCCTATGATGCGGTAGTTTAAGAGAATGAATAACAGCTACACACGTGGTATTACAGCTTCACCTTCAGGTAGATGTGGAATATTTGAAACCGAATGCGCACATCATCACACAGAATCTGTAAACTGGCTTTAGGCCTAAATGGTTCACCAGGGAATAGCGGTTGAACCAATGGAATTCCTTCTTTTATTAGTTTGTGGCATGACGTACAGCCTGTCGTATGCCTTTGAATGTATACAGTCAGCATAAATTATGATCTTGCTCTAAACACAAGAGCTCAGAAATTGATGTAGGCCTAGCAATTCTCTTCTCACGGATTTGGTAAAAATCGTGAGCACGGTTGTTTAAGAGAATAAACAACAGCCGACGTGGTATTACAGCTTCACCTTCTCCGTTGCCAATGGCAATTTCAGGATCAGTGTTAGACCTACATTAATTCTGTATGACTAAGCATAGGCCTAATTAACGACATTCTTCTTATAGCTACCGAAATTAATATTTTAAAATCACAACTAATATTAATAACTCACAAATGAGTGATTGGACATACATATATCAGTAGGCCTAGTGGGACAAATCCGAGCAGTGGTGGGAAGGTTTTGTCCCACCAGTTAAACAAAATAATGTCCCTTGGGTATTTTCGCCGATCCCAGGAGAGTACAGCAAATATTATCTAATCAGAAAATTTATCGTTTTAGCGTTATAAATTATTTTGTACACATGGCATTTTAATATGAATGTCCAGGATAATGTAAATGTAATGTAAATCTTCGGAAATTTCTCAGCGCCCACAAAAGCCACGTCAGGGAGACCAGCTTATCCACCGGCGCTGTATCAAATCAAGTCCGCAGTAGGCCCTAACCAAACTCCTGTTCGTTTCGGTGCCGGGGAGGTCAAGCCGAGGAGACAGCATGGTGCTACGGTAACTGTCATCAATTCAACTTCTATTTACCAAAGAAGTATTTTTCATCAATACAACCGTTCAAACGTCTATTTAAGCAAGAATATCTATCTTTGGACATTCCTGATGTGGAGACGATGGTTACTAAAGCTGAGGATACGCTGCTATCTGCGGTCCAAAGGAACAGTTCACACGTTCTGACAGAGCTTTTCCCACCTACTAACATACGCCAATATATAATGCGACCCCGACCTCATGATTATGTAGGACTCCCCTTTAAGGACAATAGAAATTTTATTCATCGTGTCCTTTACCGGAAATTGGTACCAATAATCTGAGAGTCTTTGTCAAAATGTACCATTTAACACTAAATTCAATCTTTTGTACTTTCCTGTTAACATTAGTTTTATATTTCGATTCTATCTTTATTATTCTTTTCAATTAGCTGTAATCAGTTGCGGTGTGTCAGCTGTTTTTTGTGTGCCAATAAATGAAAATATAATAATTATTTTTCATCCATCTAGCCTATTAGGCCTATATCTGCTCTCTTTTATTTACGCAAGAATTATTTTCATTAATCGAACTTCTAATTAAGCAACAATTATTGTCATCAATCCAACTTCTATTTAAAATTGCCCTGTAAGCCTATGAGTGTAGGCCTATAATTTAAAACTCTAATTTCGCCCAATGATAAATTACCCTGATTGGGCTAGTGACTAGTCGATAATATTTGCTGTACTCTCCTGGTATCAGCGAAAATTCGGCTTGACCTGTAATAAGCGCTGAACCTGAGCGCAAATTTTAGCGATGACGTCTACAATAATTAGACGTCATCAAATCATCGCTGGCCCATTGTCTTTAGCCAGTGACGTCATTATAGCTAGCGTTCCAACTTGTCATTCGTGCCGCTGTCTGATCTTAGGTTAGATGCATTTGAAAAATTTCCGATTTTGAGAATATTTTTGGTAGTTTATCATTTGAAATGCTTCGATCTCTTTCTCTTGTCTGCGGACTGGTGTGCAGGACAATCAGGTGAGCTGAAAATAATCGCCAATAATCTATCTTTTTACATCGAATTAACCAACTACCATCGTTCTTGCTTGCAAATAACGAGCCTCGCCTTGTAAGTCCTCAACATAATGTTCTATAAGGCTACGAAACACGATAAAGCCAGCTTTATTCAAGTAACTATTTCAAAATGAAATATCTTGCGTGTCTTTTCCATGCGTTTTGTTAATGACAGCTGCATAGATAGGATAAAAGGTTTCAAAATCTGTGTGGTTTAATTTGCGTAGAGACTCTAGAGAGGTCGTCGAAGTCCGTTCGCCCGTAGACGAAACGCGGTTGGAAAGGCACAGTGTGATTCTCGTTAACGATAACGATAACGAAAATGTTCGTTAACGAAAATAAAATGATTTCGTTAACGATAACTATAACTATAACTAAAAATATCATTAACTATAACTATAACTATAACGAAAATAACAATAACGAAAATTCATCTTTATTTTCGTTAATACAAAGAATAAAAATAGGAAGTGCAATATGGACGATTCGACATAAATGAGAACGAAAAATGCGATATTTTTATTATGCAATTTGTCAGTTACTTTAGAAACTCGTGTATCCATGAAGCTGAATGCACCCATGCTTCAAAGGCTTTCAAAGCTCTGAGCAAATTGTGAAACAGCGTGTTAATACGCACAATTTTGCTTATAGCCTTAATTAGTGTAACTAAGTAGTAACTAAAATTAACTAAAATATAAAAATCCATTAACTATAACTATAACTATAACTAAAAAATAATACTAACTATAACTATAACTATAACTAAAATAAAACCATTAACTATAACTGTAACTATTGTAACGGTCCCCTATATTATAGTTATTAGACTATAATAGGGTATGTCCTGATCGTGAACACGTGTTACCTTTAATGTCTCTATCAATCGTGATTGGTTTAATGTGTGTCATGTTATGCAGTTCAACCAATAAAATCAAGTCAACTCAGCTCGTTTTGAATATTAATGATAATTAAATGAATATGTCAATTATTACAAAATGGTCTCGTTTAATCAAGTCTAGGGGTAATTTAATGAGATCGTTTAATATTCTAACTTAACCTTACTTAGACCAGCGCAGCCTACTTAGGGACTTAAGTATTATGGGGAATCTAAAATACCTCCCACGTGGATATTTGAAGCAACTTCTGTGCACTCCAAATGTCTTCACCTCGGATACGCGTAGAGCTTTCACCACTGTTGGATGACGATCATGGCGATCGTTGACACGGTTAGCGAATCCTTTCTGTCTGTAGTTAATTTCATGTAGATCCACATCTTCTCAGGAAAGCATAAGAGTTATGAAGAATGAAGACAGTACTTTGAAGCTTCAATGTTAACTCCACTATATACGATTATTCCACCGTTCAGTTCGAATAAGTTCCGACGACGAACTTAAGCAACGCTCGTAGATTTAAACTCCTGTGTGTAGCGAGACGACGTTTGACTTCGCTCGATCTAGAGATTCCTTTGGCAGAATCTGTTACTACCGCACTGTTCCTACACTCTTCGAGTATAGTTCAAGTCGTAACCGTATCGACTTACGACTATTAAAACTTTACAACGCTCTATTGCTTTAAGATCGCAACTAGAAGCGTCTCACAACGTCCATCCTCTCTAACGACGGATGAAGAACTCCGTAACGGTCCTTTGCCACCTCACCTGTCCTTCAGTGCGCATGCGCGGTTAAGGTCTGTTAGGCAACCGTGACTACTTTTAAATTCAACCAATGGCATGGTTCCAACGAGATTGCGTCGTTATGTCCTTCAATTGGTTCTGCCCAATTAATATTATATTAAACCACTAACACTGCGCTAATCGTACTGCTCTGGTCAATTAATTATTACACATCAAACGCTACAGTTAATTGGTATCTGTATACTCTTATATAATATCTACATAGGCCTATACACGTAATAGATGGGAATGTTTGTATTAATTCAAAGGGAATCGTTACAAATAGACCCCTCCAATAAGTAGAATTTGCCAAAAATTCTTTATTCAATGACCTTTTTATATTATACAAACTTCTTATCTATTCTTATGTTAAACATATAAAACTAATATTCTAACTACAGCTATCGCTATAATTCTTACAACACTTAATTACTTCCAGAGATAGATATTCTCTGATAATTACCATTTATCTTACCTATACTCCAGTTTTACCTATCATCTATCTACATCGGATTCTGATACACTAACTATTCCTGTCCTCTGCTTAGATAGTCTGCTACTACATTGTCACTACCTCTAATGTATTTGACTCTGAACTTATAGTTCTGCAGGGCTAAGTACCAACGCATTACCCTTGCGTTCCTAATACTACCAGTTTTCAAGTACTGCAATCCGCAGTGGTCAGTCTCCATAGTAAATTCTTTACCATACAAGTAACGGTTAAACTTTTGAATCCCCCACACCATCGCAAGGCACTCTCTCTCTTCCACCGAATACATTCTCTCTCTCATTCTTCTTGAACTTCTTATAATAATTTACAGCTCCTAAGAAATTCCTTGAACATACTAACATTATTTCACTTGTAGATCACCCAACTCTACAATGACTACTCTTATGCTCAATAAATCAATAACATAAACTCTTCAAACAAATTAACATTACACAGTTTAACTCACACTGTGTATATTACTTAACATTATAACTACACTTTGCAATTTTGCTTAACAACAGCAATTATCTTAACGACTTAATATCTATATTACTTAGCTAATCCTTACATCTCAAACTAGTCTTACCACTACTCTGGTTTTGCTAATTCTTAACTGCTATTCATCTTCTTAATTTAATGATGATCTAGCCATCGCTCCCAATGTGGTTTCCTCCACCATTGTTCATCTCTATAACATCTGGGAACTCCTTTCCATCTGTCAAATCCACTGGATCTCTTCCGATCAAAACTCCTTAAATTTCCATCCTCACCTTTCTCTCTACACAAGCGACCATTACTATCAGCGTAATTATCATCCTCACGCCTTCTCCAAAATCCATCAGAAGATCTCTCCGGTCTTCTTTGACTTTCTCTCCTAAATGGTCTTCTCGGTTGCGGATTACCCATTCGGAACGCACGAGCTTCAACGTTTTCTCTACCAAATGATTTACCCTGTTGCGCACTATTTTTCCAGTACGCATAGGTCTC
The DNA here is from genome assembly GCA_020284085.1 of Aporrectodea caliginosa. Taxonomy (NCBI): domain Eukaryota; kingdom Metazoa; phylum Annelida; class Clitellata; order Crassiclitellata; family Lumbricidae; genus Aporrectodea; species Aporrectodea caliginosa. The sequence goes on from JACEVL010001011.1 coordinate 230,636, forward strand.
ATCATTCACTCTTGATTTCCAATCATTCTTATTCTTATCTCTAACTCTCGTTTCAACTGGCTCCGCCCTATCTACACCACTATTCCTTTGTTCTGGCCTTTGCCACTTCCACCTGTTCGCTTTATATCTCACATCTCTATCGAACTTATCCTTTATCTGATAATTCGCGCCATTCCTTGTGTCAGGATTTCTCAACTTCTTCTCTAATCTGTTTCTTTCTCCTAAGTACTCCTGTTCCACACTTTTCGTAGACACCTCTTTTATAGGCCTTTCCCTTTTCTCTCTTTCGCCCTGTAACTTAGAGTTGTGCTTAGGTTCTTTGACCTCTACAGCAATCTCCTTCATAGCCATGTTGCTATTTCTTACCAGCTGGGGAATTTCTTCTCGACTCACCGTCTTCATACTATTATCAATATTTACATCAGTATTCGTTCCCACATCAACTGTGCTTACCACTGACTTATTCGTGACACGACCTTTCTTGTAAAAGTTCGGTCCCACAATCAATTCTTCGACTAGATTTTCAACTACCAGGGCTTCGGCTCTACCCGCAAATTCTTCTCCTTGGATATCTATCCATGCCGTAGGATATTTATTTTTAATACCATTGGCTAGTACACAGGTTACCTTTCTACCAGTGTATGATCCAGGTTTCTCTAAACCCTTCCTAATAGCAACACATGACGCACCTGTATCGTAAAGACAATTCACTGTCTGTCCATTAATCTTAACGGTGCTCATGTTATCTTTTCCAGTGAGGATCTTATTCTTAGCAGCATTTGCACTCTCATGTTTATAACAAGCTATATGAACGATCGGTCCTTCTTCTTCTTCTTCTTCCTCTTCTTCTACGCATAGCATTGTAGCCATCGTGTGTACCTTAGCGGTTTGGCCTACTTTGTCACACCTATGAGCATGATGCTGTAATGATCCGCAATGGTAACATCCCTTTTTCTCATTCTCAGCATCATCTCTCACTGTTCTTCTTGTTCGGAAATCCCATCCATTCTTGAACTGGTTCCTCTCTTTAGGGTTTCTATATTCTCTGGTCTTACTCTTATTCGGACCACCACTGTGTCTCTCAACGTCTTCACAATCAGACTCTCTCGTATGATCCATGAGATCTTTATCTCGTTTCTTAAAAGTGGGGACCCACTTCTTCTCTCTGCTTTCTTTTGCTTCAACGTAATTCTGAGCCTGCACTAGCGTATCTGCTAAACTCAATTTGCCTTTCTCTTTTATGAAGCATCTCATATCATCATCACAGGTGACAAAAAACTGATCTTTCAATATCAACGACTCTAGACCCTCATAGTCATCGTTGAATCCCGCCATCAACAGCCACTGTCTTAAATATCTCTGGACTCTCATCATAAACTGTTCCACTGTTTCATCATCCTGCCTTCTAGCAGATTTGAAAAGCTTACGGTATCCTCCCTCTGTAAGTTTAAATCTCCTAAGCAACTCCTGCTTCAACTTAGCATAATCATGGGCTTGTTCGATGTCTAGCCTCTGGTACACCTCCAGTGCTTTACCTTCCAATGACCTTGCTAGTGTCATTGCCCAAAATCTCTCTGGTACCTCATACACGGTACATGCCCGTTCAAACCGTAGTAGGTAGGCGTCGAGGCAATCCCTTTCTTCCCGAAACATTGGCATCTTCACATTCTTAGAGTGATCGCTTGTACCTGTGTGTTCTCTACCTACACCATTTTGAACGAAATCACCTCTTTCTGCCTGCTGCTTATCATGAGCCGCTCTTATCTCCAATTCTTTCAGTTTAATCTCCTTCATATTTTCTAGCTCCATTTGTTTCAGATTCGCTTGTCTGTCTTCGGCTCTAAGTCTATCCTCTCTTTCTAGCGCTTGCTTCTTTTCTTCTCTCGCTATGTCCTCAACGCGTTTCTTTTCTTCGCGTTCTCGTTCTGCTAATCTCTCCGCTTTACATTCTTCTTGTTTTACTCGAACAAACTCCCTCAGGTCTGTTCCTTCGTATCCCATATCTGACGCAATCTTCATCCATTTTTGGAATTCAGCTGCCATTGAAATGGTTATTAATTATAGGCGAACGCGCTATAAAAATTCGATAGACACTGTTTAAACTTAAACTTTCGTGAACTACCTTGACCTGACCTATTTCACACCAATAACAGTTGGCCTTATAAGTACTACTTTTAACCTGACCTTACGATAACCAATAAGCGTCAGCGTTTCAACTTGCAGCTACGTCACTTTTAACCTGACCTTACGATAACCAATAAGCGTCAGCGTTTCGACTTGCAGCTACGTCACGCATACAATTAATACGTTAGTCAATTTCCAATCGCACCAGAATCAGTAATATCTATTACTAACGCTACTGTGGAGCTAATCACACTAATCCGTGGCTTATATCCCCTAATTAATTATCTAAATTAATTGTTCTAATCCCGGACGTGGCACCCAGATTTGTAACGGTCCCCTATATTATAGTTATTAGACTATAATAGGGTATGTCCTGATCGTGAACACGTGTTACCTTTAATGTCTCTATCAATCGTGATTGGTTTAATGTGTGTCATGTTATGCAGTTCAACCAATAAAATCAAGTCAACTCAGCTCGTTTTGAATATTAATGATAATTAAATGAATATGTCAATTATTACAAAATGGTCTCGTTTAATCAAGTCTAGGGGTAATTTAATGAGATCGTTTAATATTCTAACTTAACCTTACTTAGACCAGCGCAGCCTACTTAGGGACTTAAGTATTATGGGGAATCTAAAATACCTCCCACGTGGATATTTGAAGCAACTTCTGTGCACTCCAAATGTCTTCACCTCGGATACGCGTAGAGCTTTCACCACTGTTGGATGACGATCATGGCGATCGTTGACACGGTTAGCGAATCCTTTCTGTCTGTAGTTAATTTCATGTAGATCCACATCTTCTCAGGAAAGCATAAGAGTTATGAAGAATGAAGACAGTACTTTGAAGCTTCAATGTTAACTCCACTATATACGATTATTCCACCGTTCAGTTCGAATAAGTTCCGACGACGAACTTAAGCAACGCTCGTAGATTTAAACTCCTGTGTGTAGCGAGACGACGTTTGACTTCGCTCGATCTAGAGATTCCTTTGGCAGAATCTGTTACTACCGCACTGTTCCTACACTCTTCGAGTATAGTTCAAGTCGTAACCGTATCGACTTACGACTATTAAAACTTCACAACGCTCTATTGCTTTAAGATCGCAACTAGAAGCGTCTCACAACGTCCATCCTCTCTAACGACGGATGAAGAAGTCCGTAACGGTCCTTTGCCACCTCACCTGTCCTTCAGTGCGCATGCGCGGTTAAGGTCTGTTAGGCAACCGTGACTACTTTTAAATTCAACCAATGGCATGGTTCCAACGAGATTGCGTCGTTATGTCCTTCAATTGGTTCTGCCCAATTAATATTATATTAAACCACTAACACTGCGCTAATCGTACTGCTCTGGTCAATTAATTATTATTACACATCAAACGCTACAGTTAATTGGTCGTTCTGTATACTCTTCTATAATATCTACATAGGCGTAAGCTGGGATGTTTGTATTAATTCAAAGGGAATCGTTACACTATAACTCCAAAATAAAATCTGTAAGGAGAATCACACTTATTGCAGCTGATGAAGTCGAAGTTCGTGTTGATTCCGAGTCGACTCTGGGATGTTTGGGGAAACGGCGAGTGAAGAACGGCGAGTGAAGATCGTGAGCTCTGGACGTGTTCCACTGGACGAGGACCTCGCGACGGAAAGTAAGTGGTCATGCGCCTTGTGGTCTTAATTTAGCTTAGTAAACTGACGGAAATAAGAAGACTTAGTGAAGAGATTATTTCCAACATGACGAGATTCACACTGAGCATTTGCATGATGGCGCGCTGTTCATGTTCACAGTTTATCTTAGTCCACGCACTCAGTCAGTGTATTTAAATGGTAATTATTCATCTGATGCTTTGTTGACATGCGGTGTACCACAGGGATCTGTGCTTGGCCCTCTTTTGTTTACATTATACACCACACCACTAGGAGCATTGCTTGATAATCATTCGCTGAGATATCATTTCTATGCTGATGATACTCAAATTTACATTTCATTTGACAGTCTGTCATGTAACTCATCTGTACAGCTGTTGTCTGCTGTCTTTGATGAGGTACAGTCCTGGATGGCATCCAATAAACTCCTCCTTAACCCATCAAAGACTGAATTTCTGCTACTGGGTACTCCACAGCAACTTAAAAATTTGATGGGCTTAAGTCATTGAAACTGGGTGACTCAATTGTTCATTTGGCCGATGCTGCACGTAACTTAGGTGTTGTTTTTAATTCTACCATGTCTCTCAGTGGCCATGTAAACAGTATTTGTAAGTCATCCTACATGTTCATTCATGACATACGCAGAATTAGGCGTTTTGTGCCAATGTCTGCAAGAATATCTCTGGCAACTGCATTGGTGGCCCCTGGATCGCCTTAGCGCTTGGTCTCTCTAGCGCTTGGTCTCCCTAGCGCTTGGTCTCTCTAGCCCTTGGTCTCCCTAGCCTTGGCCTCTTTTAGGCTCCGCCCCCTTAGCCCTTGGTCTCCCTAGCCTTGGCCTCTTTTAGGCTCCGCCCCCTTAGCGCTTGGTCTCTCTAGCCCTTGGTCTCTCTAGCCCTTGGTCTCCCTAGCCTTGGCCTCTTTTAGGCTCCGCCCCCTTAGCGCTTGGTCTCCTTAGCCTTGGTCTCTTTTAGGCTCCGCCTCTCTAGCGCTTGGTCTCTCTAGGGCTCCGCTGATTGGCTGGGCTATCTATAAATAGCGGCGCTTTTGCGTAGTTAAGAGTTAGACAAAGAGTTGAGTTTTGAAAGAGATAAATACGTTGGAGTTCGATTGATGGCTAGTAAAAGCAGTGATTTGTGATGTTTGATTTCGGACGTGAGAGTGAATAAAGAGATCGTTAATTCAACTTCCTGTGTTGGGTTCTTCGGTGTTGGACATTGATTGCGACGGCTCATCGGCTGGCAGACGCGAAGCCCACCGATAGACGACGGTGGCCGTACTTGTGCTCCCATCCTGAGCAACACGCGCCTTTCACTCGCCTCCTGAGAGAAGAAAGACGGGCAGAACCCAGTTTCTTTACAGTGGTACCAGAGCCGTGGGGTTTTGTCCGAGAGTTCCTGCCGCCGACGAAGCCAGAATCGACCGAAGATGTTCCAGGGAGACGACGACGATACGATCGCCTATCCGATGCCTAGTCGGATCCGCACGCCGGCCGAGACGTCGACGCCTGCTGCCGGGAGAGCAACCGCCGGGACGCGACCGGACAGAAGCCGCTTCCTCGAAGATCTCGCTTTCCCGATGCCTAGAGATGTCCGCACGCCCGCCGATGCCTTGACGCCAGCTGCAGGGAGAGCAACCGCCGAGACGCGACCGGACCGAAGCCGTTTGCTGACCGAAATCGACTTCGATGATTTTGCGGAGCCGGTGAGATCGAGCCTCCGCGAAGAGATGAAAGAAGAGACGACCGTGAAGCCGGAGAGATCGAGCTTCCGAGGAAAGACGGGCGAATCGACGACGGAGAAGATGAAATTGAGACCGAGTTTCCGCGAAGAGACCGAAAGACCGGACGCACGGGAGACTTCGATGCCGAATTTGCTGGAAAGTGTCAGCGGTTTGCTGCGAAGCCGCCCGACGCCGATGAAGCCAGGCAAGTTCGATGGGACGGGCTCTTTGGAGTCGTTCCTGGTCCAGTTTGAGGTCTGCGCGACGCACAACCAGTGGACGGCCGCGGACCGGGTCGACTTTCTGCGATGTTCGCTAGAGAAGGCCGCTACGCAACTTCTCTGGGACTTTGGCGCTCAACCGAGCGTAAGTTACGAAGAACTCGTGGAACGCCTCCGCCAAAGATACGGGACGGAAGGCCAGGCAGAAACCTTCCGTGCCCAGCTGTACTACCGACGCCAACGCCCGGAAGAAAACCTGAGCGACCTGCTGCATGAAATCCGACGTCTGGTTGTCTTGGCCTACCCGGTGCCCTCCAACGAGACTACGCAGATCATCGCGAAAGACGCCTTCCTGGAAGCCATGAGAGACCGGGAGCTCTCGCTCAAAGTACGGGAGCGAGAACCAAAGAATTTGGACGAGGCATACCGGACGGCGCTGCGTCTGGAGGCCTATCAACGAACGAACGACTCCGACGATCGCCGCAGACAGCCAAACCGAGTGCGCGGGACTCAGGAGACTGATCTGAGTGCCCAGCTCCAGGCGCAAATGGACCGGTTTCTGGCGACGCAGAAGGACGAACAGCGGAGATTTCAGCGAGACATCGAGAGAAGAATTGACCAGCAATTCCGGGAGCTCCGCCAGGGAAATCCGCCTGAAGAATCGGCCCGAGACGCCCGGCCTGAGCGAGACCGCGCGGGCCCTCCGGAAAATCAGCGACGCTCAACGACCTGCTTCAACTGCGGACGAGCCGGTCATATCGCCCGCAACTGCCGCCAAGCTCGCCGATCCCAGAACCGCCAGAACGAGACAGCGACGACCGAGTCCGATGCTTCGACGCCACCGGACCCGGTGGCCATGAACCATACGACACGCCCGAAAGTGCCGAACCGCGCCACTAGCAACGCCGTCTACATTCGCGGAGAGATCAACGGACGACCGCAGCTATGCCTGATCGACACTGGATCGGAAGTCAGCCTGGTGCCTTCATCTACTGTCGACGGGTTAGAACTTCGCTCTTGCAATCGCTTTTTGATGGCTGCTAATGGGTCCGATATAAATGTCCTGGGAGAGGTGCGGGTGCCCATTAAGGTAGAGAGGGATTTTTATATCCATACTTCTTTCCTTGTATCCGATCAGATCACAGAGCCCATGTTAGGCATGGACTGGTTACGGGAACATCGCTGCCGCTTAGGGTTTGGTATGGGATTCCTATTTGTGAGGCGCAGGCGTATCTCTTTGGTGAGGGGAAATGGGTCCACGTGGTGCCGGCGCGTGATCGTCGCCGAGGAGGTGTTGGTGGCCCCTAAATCCCAGAGGGATATTCCGATTAAGACAATGTACGGGGATCTAACGACCATAGCGCCAGCCTGGATGACGGAGGCTAGGGAGATTCAACCTGGGGTCCATCTTGCCCGCGTAGTTGTCGGTGATCACGCAGATGCCCAGGTAAGGGTGGTAAATTTAAGCGAGGATCCGGTCAGGCTGCCTAAGAATCAGCCACTAGGGGATTTGCATCCGGTGCAGGTAGAGCTGAGCGAAAGGAACCGCGCGAATGGAGACGCGGTTGGCCATGCCTCGCCGAGCGAGAAATTGCTTGAGGATTTGCCCGAAGAGGTGACGCCCGAGATACGGGAACGATTGGGCGCTTTGCTTGTTGAATATAATGATGTCTTTTCCGCTACTGACCGGGATTTAGGCAAAACTTCTGTATGCACCCATAAGATAGAGACCGGCGATGCGAGCCCCGTAAGACAGCCATTCAGACGACAGCCGCTGCCGCATAGGGTCACGATCGATACTCAGCTAGACAGCATGTTAGCCGACGGAATAATTGAACCTGCTGTAAGCGAATGGGCCGCGAACGTGGTGTTGGCTCGCAAGAAGGACGGCTCGCGGAGATTTTGCGTAGGTTATCGGCAATTGATTGGGATGCTGTTCCCCTTTCTCCTGATAACCATGAGCGGTGTCATTAAGAGTGGAACGGTTATTCCGAGGGCCAAACAGGGGGTTTCCTTGGTAGCTGGGGCCCTCGAGGGAAACGTAGTTGTGAGGTCTGGGGCTCCGCGTCCAATACTGGCCGATCAGAGTACGGGATTTCGGGGAGGCCTGTTTCGGGAGGTTTATGGGATCAATCGGCGAAGAGCGTTTAGTTATCATCCCAGGGAGAATAGCTTAAGTGGGATCCTACCCAAGACCGTGGGGAAGTTATACGCAGCCATCAAGGGGTGTGGGTTGAGGTTCTTTCCCTTGTCCTGGCCGCCTCCCAATTCACGGTGATGGAGCGCTGCGGCCTCGTCACCTACAGGCTCCGCAAGTCTGCGCACTCCAAGCCATTCGTCGCCCACGTCGATAAACTGAGGCCTTGCTTCGAAGAAGGCCTACACGACGCCGACGAGAACGCCGCTCATGACGACGCTTCAATAGACGATCTGCCGGAGGCCAGCCAGAACTCTCGACGCCCGAAGAGGACGATTCGCCGTCCTGCCCGCTTTCAGTAAGCGAGCTGCCGTCAGTCTGAACGATGACTGAAACGCTGGAACTGTGACACTCTCGGCGCTTGTCTTCGATTGACAGAAAGACTTTGCCTTTTTTCTGTACGATAACTCTGTCGCCCGCCTTTCCCGTACGTGAAAGACTTGGCCTCTCTTATGGACTGTCAGATGAATCTTGGCTTTGATTGCTTTGTTGCCGAGAAACGGCGTGATTGATTTAGTTTTATGTGCCGAGCTTTCGGGCCCGTTGGCCGCGACTTTTTATTGAATTGTAGACTTGATGGACCGCGTGCGTTAGCCAGACACTGGCAATAATTTTAGGCAGAGGACATTATCCTGAGAGACTTTGTTGGTCCCTTTGACCACTCTCGTGTTAGCCGGACTCGGCTGAACATTTTGGCTTTGTTGGCTCGTTGGCCTCGCGAAATTTTAGAGAGACATTTGTAGGGACTTGTGTTGGCCCGTTGGCCGCGTTATTGCATTGGGACATTGTGCGCTGGGGTCCTTGGGGAGCTTGAGGTATGGGGGCATACCCATTGTAGCGGAGGGAGGGTGTGGCGACCCAGGGTGGCCCCTGGATCGCCTTAGCGCTTGGTCTCTCTAGCGCTTGGTCTCCCTAGCGCTTGGTCTCTCTAGCCCTTGGTCTCCCTAGCCTTGGCCTCTTTTAGGCTCCGCCCCCTTAGCCCTTGGTCTCCCTAGCCTTGGCCTCTTTTAGGCTCCGCCCCCTTAGCGCTTGGTCTCTCTAGCCCTTGGTCTCTCTAGCCCTTGGTCTCCCTAGCCTTGGCCTCTTTTAGGCTCCGCCCCTTAGCGCTTGGTCTCCTTAGCCTTGGTCTCTTTTAGGCTCCGCCTCTCTAGCGCTTGGTCTCTCTAGGGCTCCGCTGATTGGCTGGGCTATCTATAAATAGCGGCGCTTTTGCGTAGTTAAGAGTTAGACAAAGAGTTGAGTTTTGAAGAGATAAATACGTTGGAGTTCGGTTGATGGCTAGTAAAAGCAGTGATTTGTGATGTTTGATTTCGGACGTGAGAGTGAATAAAGAGATCGTTAATTCAACTTCCTGTGTTGGGTTCTTCGGTGTTGGACATTGATTGCGACGGCTCATCGGCTGGCAGACGCGAAGCCCACCGATAGACGACGGTGGCCGTACTTGTGCTCCCATCCTGAGCAACACGCGCCTTTCACTCGCCTCCTGAGAGAAGAAAGACGGGCAGAACCCAGTTTCTTTACAATATCTCTGGCAAATGCATTGGTTTCCAGTCGCCTGGATTACTGTAATTCACTTCTTACTGGCATCAATAAGTCTAACTTGCTTAAACTGCAAAGGGTTCAGAACTCTCTGGCTAGAGCCATAACTAATACATCCAAATATGAACATATAACCTCTGTGCTTAAATCTTTGCATTGGCTTCCTGTTCAGCAGAGAATTCGTTTCAAATTGGGGCTCATAGTATATAAAACTGTAAATAATTCTGGCCAACCACAATATTTAAAATCAGTTCTTATTCCCCAGACTTATCATTATTCAATGAGGTCATCTGATCATCTTTGTCTGGTCATACCAAAATCAAGAACTGTTCTTGGCAAACGAGCTTTTTCAGTATCTGGACCTACATTTTGGAACTCTCTTCCTGTGTCTGTACGCTGTGCTCAGTCGCTTGGGTCATTTCGTTCGCGGCTGAAAATTTACCTCTTTCAAATTGCTTATCCACCGTAGGCTGTCTCTCTGTCTCTTACGGACTGATCTTTTGGATGTTGACCTGATTACGGCTTGGTTTTGGTGTGCCATCGGTTGATGCCTTGTGCATTAGACACCGGCGCAATAGAAGTTGCTAATTACATTTTTTTACATATTTTTATTAGAATCGATAGATGTACTGTTATGTAAATCTTTGAAAATTTCAAAGCGCTCACAAAAACCACGTCAGAGAGACCAGCTTATTCACCACCGGCGCTATATCAAATAAAGTCCGCGAAAGCATGCTGCTCTTTTCTTTCCGAAACCAGATCAAAATGAGGGGAGGTCGAGCCGAAAAGAAAGCATAACTGGTTGCTACGGTGCTTATCAGCGATGATGGGGTTCATATGTAGTGACGCTGCTGACGCACTGACGCAGGAGTAGAATCAGGATATGATAGCTTGAGGAGTTCGGTTTTCAGTCGTGAGTAACTTGAAAGTAGCAGAGGTGAGTGCAAGCGGAGGAGAGGTGAAATTCAGAGGCGAGATAAGAGGATGAGCAAACTGGCGGAGATCTTTTGGAACAAATATGTAGTCTATGCTTTGCAAAGTTGTGATTATTTTCTACAGAGGGAATTTGTGCAAAATTTTTTGTATATTTCAATTAAAACAGTATTAATTTCGAATGTTCTTATTTTAATTATTGATAAACTTGGTTCGTACAGTTCTTGCGCGCCAAACACCCAAAGACGCCCATCATCTTCGTTCTACTAATCGTTATCGTAAACTCCACATTTCTAAAGCGCCATTCGAAAGTCAGGCGAGGGGTTTTCCAAAGGGTAGGAGGTCCGAATCCGGTTTCCAGAGGGTCCAGATCAACAGAGGAGGCAGACCAGCTGCTAAGGTGGGTGTCTCTTCGGTCGAGAAGATTTGGAAGGCGGAGGATCAGATGAGTCAAGGTAGCAATTCTTCTTGAGTGGAAAGCTGGGTGGGGTGATAGATAGAATGGCCTGAGGCGGTTGATGGAAGGCGGGTGACAATGATGTTGGAGGAACCGAAAGTATGCGGAATTCAGGAGGCAGATCGTTCCAAAGTCGTGGTGCAGTGTTGGAGATGGCTCGGTTGGAGAACTTGAGACGAGGTTAACGCTTGTAGTAAGCTTAATGATGGTTTCCGTTGCAACGTTTCTTTGGCTCATGTCTTTGGCTCGTCATATCTCTTTGGCTAGTTAAGTTCTCTTTAGCTAGTCACGTTCTCTCACCTCCGCCTTTGTAGGGTGTATAAGGCAGAAGAGAACTAAGATTTAAAAAAACATGGACTGAAGTCTAAGCTACGAGCCTACGAAGATACCAGTAGTTGAGTTCTAGACATTGAGATTTGATGTTCAATTACTGTTGCGTTCTCGTCGTTTGTTAATTTTAAGAAGTTACTGTTGAACCGTGTCAGTGTAATCCTCCATCACATATATATCCTCAGTCCGTCAGTCGGTGGTGTCTTAAGACCTCGGCATGCCAGACCAGAAAGGCCTGACCTCGTGGGCATCGAAAGGAGGAAAGGATCCTAAACTCGCCATCCAAGGGTATCAGATGATAGAAAAGAGCGAAGGGTCCACCAGTCGAATCCCTGTCGAACTTCCAACCGGGATTCGCCATAGTAGTGACCGGGGTTGATAACGCCTTAGATAGGAGGAGTATCGTGTGGAACGGGTTGCCTAGATGGTGAAGAGTGCACAAAGATACTTTGGCTGGGAGTGTTGTAGGAAGTTATAGGTTAATGATAGGACTTTGAAATGGATTCGCTCTAGGATTTTTAGCCAATTGAGTGATTACAGCTGGTGGAAGAAAGAAGATCACTCATAGGCACTATACGGAGGCGGCAGAAGAAATGGATAGGACACATCTTAAGGAGCGACACCCTACTAAGAGACATCATTGAGGGAAGAATGGAGGGTAAAAAGATGAGAGGTAGGCCAAGAACAATGCTACTGGACTGGATGTTGGCAGAGGAGGGATACAGCGGACTGAAAAGAGAAGCAGAGAACAGAGAAAAATGGCGTCGTTGGACATATGAACCTGCCTGAGGGCAGAGAACGTGAAGAAGAAGAAGAGTGATTTGAGGATGGGATTGATTATGATTATGTTTGGGCGTTCTAGTGACAGCTGGGTTCTAGTTAGTTTTTAGATAAGTTACAGACGCTTAATTTGGGTGGATTCAAGGTTGAGAAAAAGAGAATTGCAGTAATGGAGCTTTGAGTGGACAATGGAGGTAGCAATGGTGGAGGCAGTAATGTTTTGAAGTCGAGCATGGGCCGCATGCGATGGAGGTCACGAATGTGCATGAAACAGAAGCGCAAGGAGTTGAAGATGTGGTTAGAGGAGAGATGTAAATCAAAACTAATACCAGGATTACGGGCAGGGAGTTGGAGCTGAAAGTAAGAGATAGGGTATGGAAGGGTCAGAGATTTTCTTGATGTGATCAGGAAGGCCTATGATCAACGTTCTCTCTAAGGCAAAGGGATGCAAGTGCGCAAACCTTGTCATCTTCTGAGCGGTGAGTATAGCCTACAAAAGAAATGGGTAACAATTTTCATTTTAACGGTGACCGCGTGATGCAGATGAACAAAATTTATCTGCGATTGTTTTTAAAGCATTGTATATTGTGCTGTGCGGTGTCGCTGTTCCACTTAATTTGTAGGCTATTTAAATTTGAACTTAGAAAATGTTTGCCTGATTTTAAAGCATAAAAAACTCCCACCTTCGACGTCCACTGCGCGGTCGCCATAGGTGCTTGTGCGGGGATGCGACGCTTAGAATGGACACTGGACATTGAGACTCAACAAGTGTCTCTGATTCGAGATGAAATGAATGAGACTCAGCAGGTCTCTTGACTCTTGCATTAGAAACTTAAAACACTGAGACTCAGAACGAGAAAAGTCTCCACAGCTGTACGTTTAAATACTGCACTTCGGAGCGCTACAGCAGATGTGCTATTCACTTCTGAGGCTTTTGAACAGCCCTTAAGACAATTGCTTGGAAATACCGATGCTGATAATCTGAGTGTCCAGAGATGTACACGTATCTTTGTTAGTCAGTCATTGCGAAGTAGTTTGATGAGTGTCTACTTGACTCTCGAGATAATTGTCTACGGGAAGATCGAGAGGAGAAGATACAACAAGTCTCATCGACTGAGGCTGTGAAGCCTCAGAACCAGGATCTGCATCAGTGCAGTGAACCAGAAGAGGCCGTGCCCTTCGATCCTCTGCGGAGAAGACGCAAACTACGCATCTGCAACTGCTTCTGTTGCTGATGTTAGGAAATATGAAGTGATGTTTGCTGATGGAGAAAGCTCAACTACACCGTACTCTAAGAACCTGGCATGTGGGATCATCAACCATTACACCTGAAACATCGATCATTGACAGTAGTTGGTTAGGATAATGGCAGACATTCTGCGTCCTGCATTCAGATGGACTTAAGTTAAATGTGAAGTGGTGACGCCTTCCTTTGTTGAAACCGAAATCCTGCTACCCAATACGATCTTTGGGTTTTGTTTTTCGAGATGGCTTCGGGTCGATGGCACTGCTGACGTCTTTGGGATTACGTTTTACTGACTGTGTTTTGTAATCTCTTGAGATTACGTTTTACTGTTTGTGTTTTCTTATCAGCTGAGATAATTGTAACTTATTGTGTTTTGTAATCAATTCTGATTATGTTTATCTGATTGCGTTTTTGTAATGAGTTGAGATTAAGTTTAGCTGATTGTGTTGTTTAATCATCTGAGATTAATTTAACTGATTGTGTTTTGTAGTCAGCTGCAATTAAGTTTAACTGAATGTGTTTTGATATCAGCTGAGATTATGTTTTACTGATTGTGCCTTGTAATCTGGTGAGACTAGGTTTAACTGATTGTGTTTTGTAATCACCGGATATTATGCATAACTTATTATATTTTGTAATTAGCTGAGATTAAGTTTAACTAATTGTGTTTGTAGATAGCTGAGATAAAGTTTAATTGATTGTGTTTTGTAATCAGATGAGATTATGTTTAACTGATTGTGTTTTGTAATCAGATGAGATTAAGTTTAACTAATTGTGTTTTGTAATCAGATGAGATTAAGTTTAACTGATAGTATTTTGTAATTAACTGATTGTGTTTTGTAATCAGCTTTAACTGATTGATTGTTTTTGTAATCAGATGAGATTATGTTTAACTGATTGTGCTTGTAGTTAGCTGAGATTATGTTTAGCTGATTGTGTTTTGTAATCAGATGAGATTAAGTTTAACTGATAGTATTTTGTAATCAGATGAGATTAAGTTTAACTGATAGTATTTTGTAATCAGCTGAGATTAAGTTTAACTAATTGTGCTTGTAGTTAGCTGAGATTATGTTTAACTGATTGTGTTTTGTAATCAGATGAGATTAAGTTTAACTCATTGTGTTTTGTAATCAGATGAGATTAAGTTTAACTGATAGTATTTTGTAATCAGCTGAGATTAAGTTTAACTAATTGTGCTTGTAGTTAGCTGAGATTATGTTTAACTGATTGTGTTTTGTAATCAGATGAGATTAAGTTTAAATGATTGTGCTTGTAGGTAGCTGAGATTATGTTTAACTGATTGTGTTTTGTAATCAAATGAGATTATGTTTAACTGATTGTGCTTGTAGTTAGCCGAGATTACGTTTAACTGATTCTGTTTTGTAATCAAATCAGATTATTTTTAACTGATTGTGCTTGTAGTTAGCTGAGATTACGTTTAACTAATTGTGTTTTGTAATCAGCTGAGATTATGTTTAACTGATTGTGTTTTGTAATCAGATGAGATTATGTTTAACTGATTGTGTTTTGTTATCACCTGAGATTAAATTTTATTGATTGTCATTTGTAGGTAGCTGAGATAAAGTTTAATTGATTGTGTTTTGTAATCAGCTGAGATTATATTTAACTGATTGTGCTTGTAGTTAGCTGAGATTATGTTTAACTGATTGTGTTTTGCAATCAGATGAGATTAAGTTTAACTGATTGTGTTTTGTAATCAGCTGAGATTAAGTTTAACTGATTGTATTTTGTAATCAGCTGAGATTAAGTTTAACTTATTGTGCTTGTAGTTAGCTGAGATTACGTTTAACTGATTGTGTTTTGTAATCAGATGAGATTATGTTTAACTGATTGTGTTTTGTAATCAGCTGAGATTAAGTTTAACTGATTGTGTTTTGGTAATCAGCTGAGATTAAGTTTAACTAATTGTGTTTTGTAATCAGCTGAGATTAAGTTTAACTGATTGTGTTTTGGTAATCAGCTGAGATTAAGTTTAACTAATTGTGTTTTGTAATCAGCTGAGATTAAGTTTAACTCATTGTGTTTTGGTAATCAGCTGAGATTAAGTTTAACTGATTGTGTTTTGGTAATCAGCTGAGATTAAGTTTAACTAATTGTGTTTTGTAATCAGCTGAGATTAAGTTTAACTGATTGTGTTTTGGTAATCAGCTGAGATTAAGTTTAACTGATTGTGTTTTGGTAATGAGCTGAGATTAAGTTTAACTGATTGTGTTTTGTAATCAGATGAGATTAAGTTTAACTGATAGTATTTTGTAATCAGATGAGATTAAGTTTAACTAATTGTGCTTGTAGTTAGCTGAGATTATATTTAACTGATTGTGTTTTGTAATCAGATGAGATTAAGTTTAACTGATTGTGTTTTGTAATCAGATGAGATTAAGTTTAACTGACAGTATTTTGTAATCAGCTGAAATTATGTTTAACTGATAGTATTTTGTAATCAGCTGAGATTAAGTTTAACTAATTGTGCTTGTAGTTAGCTGAGATTATATTTAACTGATTGTGTTTTGTAATCAGATGAGATTAAGTTTAACTGATTGTGTTTTGTAATCAGATGAGATTAAGTTTAAATGATTGTGCTTGTAGGTAGCTGAGATTACGTTTAACTGATTTTGTTTTGTAATAAGATGAGATTATGTTTAACTGATTGTGTTTTGTAATCAAATGAGATTATGTTTAACTGATTGTGTTTTGTTATCAGCTGAGATTAAGTTTAACTAATTGTGTTTTGTAGTTAGCTGAGATTAAGTTTAATTGATTGTGTTTTGTAATGAGATGAGATTAAGTCTAACTAATTGTGTTTTGTAGTTAGCAGAGGTTATGTTTAACTGATTGTGCTTTGCAATTAGATGAGATTAAGTTTAACTGTTTGTGTTTTGTTATCAGCTGAGATTAAGTTTTATTGATTGTGTTTTGTTATCAGCTGAGATTAATTTTAACTAATTGTGTCTTGTTGTTAGCTGAAAATTAAGTTTAACTGATTGTGTTTTGTAATCACATGAGATTAAGTTTAACTGATTGTGTTTTGTTATCAGCACAGATTAAGTTTTATTGATTCTCTTTTGTTATCAGCTGACATTAAGCTTAAGTAATTGTGTTTTGTTGTTAGCTGAAAATTAAGTTTAACTGATTGTGCTTTGTAATCAGTTGAGATTAAGTTTAACTGATTGTGTTTTGTAATCTGCTGAGATTAATTTAACTGATTGTGTTTTGTAGTCAGCTGAGATTAAGTTTAACTAATTGTGCTTGTAGTTAGCTGAGATTATGTTTAGCTGATTGTGTTTTGTAATCAGATGAGATTATGTTTAACTGTTTGTGTTTTGTTATCAGCACAGATTAAGTTTTATTGATTCTCTTTTGTTATCAGCTGAGATTAAGCCTAACTAATTGTGTTTTGGTGTTAGCTGAAAATTAAGTCTAACTGATTGTGTTTTGTAATCAGTTGAGATTAAGTTTAGCTGATTGTGTTGTTTAATCATCTGAGATTAATTTAACTGATTGTGTTTTGTAGTCAGCTGCGATTAAGTTTAACTGAATGTCTTTTGTTATCAGCTGAGATTACGTTTAACTGATTGTGTTTTGTAATTAACTGATTGTGTTTTGTTATCAGCAGAGGTTAAGTTTTATTGTATGTCTTTTGTTATCAGCTGAGATTACGTTTAACTGATTGTGTTTTGTATTTGGCTGAGATTATGTTTTACTGATTGTGTCTTGTAATCTGGTGAGACTAGGTTTAACTGATTGTGTTTTGTAATAACCGGATATTATGCATAACTTATTATGTTTTGTAATTAGCTGAGATTAAGTTTAACCGATTGTGTTTTGGTAATCAGCTGAGATTAAGTTTAAATGATTGAGTTTTGTAATCAGATGAGATTATGTTATACTGATTGTGTTTTGTTATCAGCTGAGATTAAGTTTAACTGATTGTGTTTTGTTATCAGCTGAGATTAAGTTTTATTGATTGTCTTTTGTTATCAGCTGAGATTAAATTTAACTAATTGTGTTTTGTAGTTAGCTGAGATTAAGTTTAACTGATTGTGTTTTGGTAATCAGCTGAAATTAAGTTTAACTGATTGTGTTTTGGTAATGAGCTGAGATTAATTTAACTGATAGTATTTTGTAATCAGCTGAGATTAAGTTTAACTAATTGTGTTTTGTTGTTAGCTGAAAATTAAGTTTGACTGATTGTGTTTTGTAATGAGATGAGATTAAGTTTAACTGATTGTGTTTTGTAGTTAGCTGAGGTTATGTTTAACTGATTGTGCTTTGCAATCAGATGAGATTAAGTTTGACTGATTGTGTTTTGTAATCAGATGAGATTAAGTTTAACTGATTGTGTTTTGGTAATCATCTGAAATTAAGTTTTACCGATTGTGTTTTGTAATAAGATGAGAGTAGGTTTAACTGATTGTGTTTTGTAATCACGTGATATTAAGTATAACTGATTATGTTTTGTGATTTTGTGTAACTGGTTGTATTTTCTAATCAGGTGAGATTAAGTTTAACTGGTTGTGTTTTCTAATCAGGTGAGATTAAGTTTAACTGGTTGTGTTTTCTAATCAGGTGAGATTAAGGTTAGCTGATTCTGTTTTGTAATCATCTGAGATTAATTTAACTGATTGTGATTTGTAATGGGCTGTGATTAAGTTGAACTGATTGTGATTTGTAATGGGCTGTGATTACGTTTAGCTTATTGTGTTTTGTATTCAGCTGAGATTTTTTGTAACTGGTTGTGTATTCTAATCAGCTGAGGTTGATTTAAGCTGATTGTGTTGTTTAATCATCTGAGATTAATTTAACTGATTGTGTTTTGTAATCAGTTGAGAATAAGTTTAACTGATTGTGTTTTGTAATCAGGTGAGATTAAATTCAGCTGATTGTGTTTGTAATCACCTGATATTATGTATAACCGATTAGGTTATGTAATTGGCTGAGATTAAATTTAACTGATTGTGTTTAATAATTAGCCGAGATTACGTTTGGCTCCTTGTCATTGTCTTTTGTAATCAGCAGAGATTAAGTTTGACTGATTGTGTTTCGCTGTCAGCTGAGATTAAGTTTGACTGTTTGTGTTTTGTTATCAGCTGAGATAATTGTAACTTATTGTGTTTTGTAATCAGTTCCGATTATGTTTATCTGATTGCGTTTTTTAATGAGTTGAGATTAGCTTTTACTAATTGTGTTTTGTAATTATCAGCTGAGATTAGGTTTAAGTGATTGTGTTTTGTAATAAGCTGAGATTTGGTTTTTCTGATTGTATTTTGTTTCGAGCTAGAGATTAAGTTTGACTGATTGTGCTTTATATTCAGCTGAGATTAGGTTTAACTGATTCTGGTTTGGAATCTGCTGAGATTAAGTTTAACTGATTGCGTTTTGTAATCAGCTGAGATTATATTTAGATGACTGTGTTTTTAATTAGCTGAGATTAAGTCAGTTTTACTGATTTTGTTTTGTAATCAGCTGACATTTAGTTTGTGTTTTGAAATCAGCTGAGATTAAGTTTACCTGATTGTGTTTTTTGGTTAACTGAGATTAAGTCAGTTTTACTGATTGTGTTTTGTAATCAGCTGAGAGTTAGCTTAACTGATTGTGTTTTGTAATCAGCTGAGGTTAAGTTTTACTGATTGTGTTTGTAATTAGCTGAGATTAAGTTTGACTAATTGTGTTTTGGTAATCCTGTAGTTTCTGTTGTGTCATTGTCATGGCAGATATATAACCCAATGGTGAAAACACTCTTTTAGATTTTGAAAATATATAGTACGCTGTGGAGCACCTGTGACGTCTATAGCTCTGATATGCATTAATGACTTGTACACTGAGTAAAAATGCACCATATTATGTGCTTTCATACACACCTACACACTTACATACGTGGAATCTATCTTTATAAGCTTGTTGTATTTGAAAGGTGATGACCAAATGCATACACCATCAGTGACTATCAGTATCAGTGACTTCTCTGCTGCCATTGAATTCTGTAGTGGTTTTGCTTACTTTTATCCTTCTGTTTGTCTTGTCATACCTGTAGCAGTGTCCGTCCTCTTGTGTCTTTCTATTTGGGTCATGCAGGTTCTCTTCCTCCTCAAGGCCACCAGGTAGCAGTGGTGTTTCCACTTGGATTTGAACCTGTGTCTGTGTGGTTTGCTGTTGACTTATGTAGCATCATGGCTGTTTTGGCTGCTTTCATCCTGGCCCAGGTTTTCAATGAGAGTACAGCGAGTTGTACGGGTTTGTAGGAGTTTTGTTGCGAATGTGGCGAATTGTTGATTTGTGGACGGATTTTAAACAGCGAGTTTATTTTAGAAACATGTTCTGTGTTTTGACTAGAGACTCACTTGAGATGTTGAATGGACTCACTTTGAGCATTGAATTTATCTTTATATGCTTGCTGTGAGAGAAATGTGATGCATCGCCTTTTCGCCTAATGTTGTGTCATTTGAGTAGTTCATTCATCTCGAGCTTGAGGCCATTTAATTTACTTTATATCTATTTAGTTTTCAAGGGGGTTGGTCTGCTGTGTCCTTTCAACATGTCATTGTGCTAATTGAGGGGTACCGGCCCGCTATTCCGGGGGGCCGCTATTACGGGGGTCCACTATTCCGGGGGTCCGCTATTCCGGGGGTCCGCTATTCCGGACTAATGAAGACAAATATATATGTATATAATTATGTACAATTGTACATTATATGTATATATATGCATGTATATATATGTTTGTATATGTTTATATGTTTATATATATACAACTGTTTTTATATCTATATACATGTTATATATTTGGATATTAGTGTATATATATATATATATATATATATATATATAGATATGCATATGCATATGTATATACACATATATATATACATGTATATATTGTACATATATGTTTATATATGTAATATATATACATATGTATGTAGCCTATCTATATGTATATATGTATGTATATAGATGTATGTGTTTATGTACATGTATATATATGTATATATGTATGTATATATATAGATATATATATATATATATATATATATATATATATATATATGTATATGTGTATATGTATATGTAGGCCTATAGGTATGTGTAAGTATACATATATGTATGTATATACATAAATTATGTTTGTGCATGTATATATATACATTATGTATGTATATGCATGTATATGTATCTAGGTATATATGTATATATTTATGTATTTAAATATGCATAAATACATAAATACATGTATACATACATGAATACATATATATATATATACATATACACACACAAACATATATATGTATATATACATATATATACATAAACATACCTATACATACATATACACATATACATATACATATATGTACATATATTTATATATACACACATATATATATAAGTACATATTGTTACATACTGGTCGTAACTCGTGTCCTAGATTCTCGCAAAGAGGTCCAAGCCAGTATGAACAGCACAACAAGTCTTGTCAAAGTTCAGTATTCTTTGTAAAACATCAAACGATCAGCAACAGACTTCAAGCTGCACTCCAGAGTTAGACGGAACTTAACTCCAGAGTTCACATATCAGCCACTTTTATACAAATAAAACAAGGATGGGTAGATTCTCGCAACCCACTGTCTACGCACTCATCCCTTTATCATCCCAACCAAAGGATTACTTGCCGCCAAACATGCAGCTGCTACAACTCTAACCTTCCAGCCCATCCTTCCATGAAACGACCAGCAAGAAAGACAGGTGCCATTCTACCTGTTACATGCAATGCCATCTATCACCCAATATCCTCATAGGTCTGGCATGTAACAATATATACGTAAATACATATATATACTTATACATGTACATTGTACATATACACATACATCTATATACATGTATAGTATACACATACATATATACATAATTATAGATACATACATGTATGTATATACATACATTACATATACATATATATATATATATATTCACATCTACACACATAATCATATATATATATCATATATATATATATATATACCTATATCCATATATATAGGCTAACATATGTACATGTATATATATATATACATATATATACAAACATATACGTATGCAACTATGCATGCATATATATACATATAATGTACATATACATAAATATGTACATATACATATATGTTTTCCCATGAAACTTTCGGACTATCGAACCTTCGGATTATCGAACCTTCGGACTATCGAACCTTCGGACTATCGAACCTTCGGACTATCGATACGTAACCAGTCACACAGATATATTATATATATTTTTCATATATATCCAGATGTATATACATATATAACATTTGTGCATGTATATAGATCTATATACATATATATATATACAAACATATGTATACATATTCAAACATGTATATATATATATAAATCGATACATATACATGCATATATATACATATAATGTACAATTGTACATATATACATATACTGTATGTTTGTCTTCATTAGTCCGGAATAGCGGACCCCCGGAATAGCGGACCCCGGAATAGTGGACCCCCGGAATAGCGGACCCCGGAATAGTGGACCCCGGAATAGCGGACCCCCGGAATAGTGGACCCCCGTAATAGCGGCCCCCCGGAATAGCGGCCCCGAACCAATTGAGGTTTACCTTTTCTCTGTTTCTTGTTTGCTTCTCCATGTCTGCTCCCTTGTTTCACATGTTCTGCATCCAGCGGCCTTTTTTGCCTAGTCTTCTGTTTCTACCGTCTCTTCATTTTATCTCCCTCAGCTTCATCTCTTTTCCCATATCGGTTTC
The DNA here is from genome assembly GCA_020284085.1 of Aporrectodea caliginosa. Classification (NCBI taxonomy): domain Eukaryota; kingdom Metazoa; phylum Annelida; class Clitellata; order Crassiclitellata; family Lumbricidae; genus Aporrectodea; species Aporrectodea caliginosa. The sequence continues at coordinate 252,652 of JACEVL010001011.1, forward strand.
TTTCTCTCTGTCTCGTTATTGGTCTCCGTGACATGGTTTTGTGGATGCTGAGAAATATTCGAAGATTCACATTACATATATGTTTTTCTTGCTGCGTGGATATTCTTCTTCTTTTCATGCTTTGCCTTGTTGCTGGTCATGGAATCCATTGTTGCCATTTATCTCTCTCCAGAGCCTCGTCTTTTTTCTGTGTCCGGGTGTTCTATGTCATAACTACTGTCACTTTCGCTGTTTGTCTTTTGCATTAACAGAAAATTTAAATTTTCAAAATTAGAATTTAAGAAAATTGGCATATCGGATGCTTGTTCGTGATGATTATGCTGAAATTATTTGCTTCAAGGCTTGAGATGAATGAACTGCGGAGTCCTTTCCCAACACCAGTGTTATTTCAGTTATGTTTTTTCAGTTACAGTTACAGTTATAGTTATCTAATTTATGATTTTTCAGTTAAAGTTATAGTTACAGTTAACTGAAATCAGATTTTTCAGTTTCAGTTATTTTTTATTTTTCAGTTACAGTTTCAGTTATTTCTCTTTATTTTTCAGTTATAGCATCAGTTATTTTTTCACAAGTCATGACTAATGACACACTGACCACAAGTATTCTGAACAGTAGCCTAACCAGAAATATTTAAGCCGAAAAATCAATGCGATTTAACGTATTGTCGGTTTACTTCAAGGAAAACACGACGTTCCAGATTAACATTTGCTCTGTTCCGACAATTAGCGTGCCTCACTCGTGGTTTTCAACGTCCTTGCCAGCAACGGTGTGAACACAACATCGACATTTTGTCTTCTGTGGCTTCGTAAACAAAATGTTCCCACACGCCACTTTCTACTTTTCGACCACTACTTGGCTTAAACATCATTCTCGTAGTCGTGGATTGTTTTACGAATTTACGGTTTAGCGCCAACGAAAACACAACGAAAAGGAACCGGAAGTGAAACGATCATAGATAACTGAAAAGGAACCAGAAGTGAAACTAGCATAGAAAACTGAAAAGGAACCAAAAGTGAAACTAGCATAGAAAACTGAAAAGAAACCAGAAGTGAAATGAGTATAGAAAACTGACCGTAGACTAGAGTAGGATTACCATTCAAAAAGTAAGTAAGAAAAACACTCATGTTTTATTTTTCAGTTAACTTTTGTTATTTTTCAGTTATACAGTTTTCGTTTTTCAGTTACTATTACAGTTTCAGTTATTCAGTATTTTTCAGTTTCAGTTACAGTTACAGTTAACTGCAAGACATTTTCAGTTATTTTGCTATTTCAGTTACAGTTACAGTTAATAGAAATAACACTGTCCCGATGTGCAGACAGTGCTAGCCCGAGAATGAATGAATGAATGAATTCTAATCTCTTAAATAAGCCACAGTTGGTTGATGAACTGACATCCTTACACACTCATATCTGTTTTGGGTGTCATGACCTTTGATAAGACTAAGACTAGCCTCTTGACAGTTTGGACTTGGATTTGCGAGAGTTAATACACGTCGTGCCAGGGAGTTTTCCAGAGATACCAGATAAAAATCTTAAGTCCGTTTGCCAGAAGATCAGAGAGAGGAGGCAAAGAACTATTGCGTATACGTGTAAGTAAATATTTTTATTACATTCTTAATTTAACTTAACTATAATATAGGCCTATAATAGTGCTTATCCGATCTACAGTTGTGACAGCCTTTCACAGCTCTATCATTTTGTTCATTTACTTTTCTTTTATACAGAAATAATGAATTTGTTTTTCTCTGCTGTTGCTATCTTCGATCAGCAACTGTACCCCAGTAGAACTTTATAGTCTTGTCTTTTGGCGAAACGGAAAACAGCTATAGTTGCCGGTCCCTACATCTGGAACACCCCCTCCTCATGTTCGCAACTGTCTCAGCGAAACAACTCACATAATAAACGGATAATGCAAAAAAATTCCTCAAATCAGCTGTGAACATGTGCAATCAGTCAATCAATAAAATTCGATTTTGAGAATTTGGCTGACAATATCGCACCTTGTCACAACAGTAATACAGAAAGTAGCTGTATAGGAAGGTGACTGCAGGACAGAATGATATTCAGTAGATATTTTTAAAAAGTCACTTGTGAAATAAAATTGCGATAGTCTTTAGCAGGAACTTTAGCATACGTATTCCTCTGTCATAGCCTGCGTCTTCTTGGCATCAACAAATCTACAGCCTACGTCTCACGATTTTAATGTCAACTTTTCAAAGGAGGGTCCGCGACTTGTAGCCTACCATATGCTAATTAAAGCCTAATCTGTCCAAAGCTATTCCAGCTTTTGTGGACATAGAACAATTTATGGCACTGAAGATAGAGTGCTGTTCGTCTACACGCAGCAAAATAAAGTGACACCTTCGTCATAGGTTTATAAAACAGAGTTTTTGGTAACTTTTGCTTCATTGCATTGACCACCTTCTTAATGTTGGCCACCGGTTTGATATTTCTTTCGTTTTTCTTCCCGTTCTTTTTTCGAGAGAAATATGAAGGCTGCGGAGTGCATGAAGCAGGGCAAGGATAGGCTACGTGAAAAGGTTGGGGCTATAGGTCTAGTTTTGAATGGAAAGAGGAGTTTGAGACAGACGATATATATATCGCTCAGTGTTATTTCTATTAACTAAAACTGTAACTGAAATAGCAAAATAACTGAAAAATGTCATGCAGTTAACTGTAACTGTAACTGAAACTAAAATATGCTGAATAACTGAAACTACATAATAGTGACTGAAAAACGAGAACTGTATAACTGAAAAATTACAAAAGTTAACTTGAAAATGAAACATGAGTTTTTTCTTTTCTTACTTTTTGAATGGTAATCCTACTCTAGTCTACGGTCAGTTTTTTATGCTCATTTCACTTCCGGTTCCTTTTTTCGTTGTGTTGTCGTTGGTGCTAAACCGTAAAACAATCGACGACCACGAGGACAATGTTTAAGCCAAGTAGCGGTCGAAAAGTAGAAAGTGGCCTGTGGGAATATTTTGTTTACGAAGCCACAGACGAAAAGAGTCGATATTGTGTTCGCACTGTTGCTGGCAAGAACGTTGAAACCACGAGTGTGGCACGCTAATAATCGGAAAAATGCGACACATCTTCGAAATCATTTGCATGGCGAACATAACTTAAGGATGTGTATGCGAAAAAAAGACCTACTATCTGCGCGAGCTTCACATAGCATACATGTATATTGAACTTGTTTTCTTAGTTTGGATTTATGCTCACGAAAGCGGAACAGAGCGAGTAGTTAATCTTAAAGTAAACCGACAATACGCTAAATCGGATTGATTTTGTGCGTAAAAATTTCTGGTAACTGTTCAGAATATTTGTGGTCAGTGTGTTAGTCATGACATGTGAAAAATAATAACTGAAACTGTAACTAACTGAAAAATAAACAAATTCCTGAAACTGAAAAATCTGATTGCAGTTAACTGTAACTATAACTGTAACTGAAAAATCATAAATTAGGTAACTGAAACTGTAACTGAAAAACGATAACTGAAATAACACTGCCATAGATAGGACCCTTACGCAGGATGCGGTTTATCTAAAAATACCAAGCGCATCTATTTCTGGATCTCTTCACTGGTCTGTATAGGTTCTCATCTATAGGAGCGATGCACCCGCGTACTTGCGGCAGTCTCTTTCGTTCCGTGGTGCACGGACGTCGTCTACGTCACTCTGTTGTCCATGGTGACTGGATTGTTCCTTTTGCCCGTACAGCTTTACAGTAAGCTTATACAATGCTGTTTTCGGCCCAGTGACGTGGGTGGTAAGGGCTTCCTAGTGAAAGAGGTGCGTTTCCTTTCCTCCCTCCGGTTCTTCCTTCACCGTTCTATCAACTCCTCAAGACTGCGTTTTCCCCTCTGGTCTGGATCGGGAGCGCCTTTAAGTAGAGATCTTTAAGGGGCGCTATATAAATTTCGACTGATCGATTGATTGATTTTAGTTGTGGTTGTTGCGAATCGGCCATGTATACTAATAGAAATATAATTATTATGATGACGGTTAACTCTAATCTTGACTATATGTATACAAACACAGACATCTTCAATTGTGGCTTTCTTATCAGGCAAGCTCGGCTTCCAATTCTGAGCTCAGCCTACTCGACTTAGGCCTAGGCCTACTTCTGCTTATACGCTTAGAATTCACAGGGCTCTAAGCAATGGAAGGACTATTAGCCGTAATTACGGCGTGAGAAACACAGAATAGAAATAAATGGTGGCGTCTACGTAATGTATGACGTATGCGGGCCAGTGTTCGAGCTTATTTGTCAGAAATACACCTGCGACTTCAATGGTTCATAGACTTCCAACGTCTACAGAATTGATGTACCGGGTACACAGAACGTTTCACAGGCAGCTACAACATCATTGTGTCGTCCTTTGGGCGTCAAAGGTCGTCAGGCTATACGACATAGGCTACCCGATAAAATTTATTGGCTATGATGTTGACGTCATCACCGAAATTTTGTCTAAATGACCGAACTATAGGCCTACATATTAATTAAGTAGGCTATCGCTTATTAATTAGGCTGTATTTTGTTAAAGAAGACATAACAAGACTTGAACCAAACAGTAACAGTAATAAAGCCGTCTAATAAAAGTATGCTAACCGTCTAATAAAAGTATGCTCACCGTCTAATAAAAGTATGCTAACCGATTAGCGAAAGTATACTCACGGATTGTAGCTTCCCATCAAAGAAAATAAATGAAATTAAGGCCAGGTGACGTTGACTGGTAGACACTTAATAAGGTTGCCTTGCTCGGAAAAAGGTTGGGAACCACTGCTCAGCATGCGGCGACACTTCGGGAGAGACGCTATGGAAGCTTGTGAATGCGGTTATAAATCAGAAATACAAAATCATCAAACTTATACATATAGTCTGTGGGGGCGGTGGTGTAGGGGTATGTTCGGTGCCTTGCAGCTGGAGGTTTGCGGGTTCGAATCCACCTCAAAGCCGCCGCGTAGGGACCCTGGGCAAGTCCTTCATTCGCAATTGCTCATGCGCTTCGGCGTGAAACTCCGATTCAGTGTCCGCGCTGTAGTCGGGAGCGCCTCTGAGTAGAAATCTTGAAGGGGCGCTATAAGAAGTGCTCATACAATCATACATACATACATACTGTCTAATTCTATCGCAAACTGACGATTGGACGTTTTCAAATTCATTGAAAAATGAGCAGGGTGCATGCCGTACGATCACTCTAGCACGGTCCGTAGATGGGTACCTTGAATGGCCTGGCACCCATTCAAACGGGCGAGCGGTGGTGAAGGATCTCTCTCGATAAATTCATTGAAAAATGAGCAGGGTCATTGAGGTCATACGGTCGCTATAATAGAAAAACATTTACATTTACAGGTGCAAAGTGCCATCACGGTCGCAACAAGCTCCTCTGACCTACATTTATAACAGCACGCACCCATTCGGATTTGACTTTGCACCGATAGGAACTTCTTATTATTTACACGGTATATACTTGACCTGCAATCATGAGAGAAACATCTCGACACGGAGTCCTAGTTAGTAGCAGTTTTCTTTCTAGGGCAATCATCTCTTAGACCCTAAATCCGTAGGCCCTACTTTGATCTGAGGGCTTGCAGAGCTACGCCGATTAGTCCCATATATATATATATATATATATATATATATATATATATATATATATATATATATGCTCCAAAAATCAGGTCGCATATATATATGCTCCAAAAATCAGGTCGCATATATATATATATATATATATATGCTCCAAAAATTAGGTCGCATATATATATATATATGCTCCAAAAATTAGGTCGCATATATATATGATCCAAAAATCAGGTCGCATATATAGGCCTATGCTCCAAAAATCAGGTCGCAGCGTCAGTGAGCCTATCTGTTTGTTTTCTCTATTTAGGCCTGCCTGCCTCTGTGTCAGATGCAGACAAGCCCAAATACATGTGTTTGTACATGTACGTCTTTTTGTGTTTGTTCTGTATGGTAGGCCTCTGTTGTATATATGTATTGCATCAAGACACTTAATATAGCGCATTTTAGTATCTCACAAAAGCGTTTTTCTCTACCCTAGCCTATACGATGTTAAATGTCACTTTCAACTAGACTATTACACTAGGTAGCAAAACAACGCACTGTAAACTAGCAAATAAGTCACCAATGATGGACCCATGCACACAAATACATGTTGAACCAACCAAAGGTCAACAGTACATTTGAGTGTTGACAGATTGTTGTTCAGAGTTTCTGGACCAAGTTGTGTGCGTCAGTCTGCCCCAGTTCTTGTATATATGTATATATAAGGGATATTCTTAATGGATTTTGAGCTAAGGCCTTGAAGACAGAGAAGAGTTCAGTTCAAAGCTGTCGAACGGCAAAAGGCATTTCGAAGACTTTCAAAGATAAGACTTTTTCTTGAAGACATTTTAAAGGAACTTCTAAGCATTTTGAAGACATTTTGAGTAGCGAACTTTTAAAGACAGTTTCAAGGTAGGCTTATTTCAAAGCATCGTTAAAGCCTTTACACTGGGCAACAACAAATTTTTTTTGTTTGCTACTGAGATCTTTAGAAAAGTTCTTAGTTACATTTTGGACGCTGATTTAAGATAATATGAAATCTAAATTTGGCTAGCACGTAAGGTTTTCCAGACCTGCCTATATACATAAGTGAAGTTCTACACAATTGCGAATTCTCAACTCATACTATATATAAGCGAAAAAGTGTATCAGGCATACGCTTTTGCGCTTGTTCTTAGCTAAATTCAGATAGACTTCTGACTGTCTACCAACTATACGTGCTTCACGCTTTATCTGCCAAGTATGGTTTCATCGCGCTTAGGCCATTGTTTCCGACTATATTGTTTGGCGTCACCATGACTGTTCCAAGGCGTCAAGGACACAAGAAGGACATGTACTTGGTATATCCCAGCTGTAGGCAAAGGAGAAGTGACACAATTTTGAGGTCGCCACAGAGGTTCCACTTGTGATAAGCATTAGGCCTACATGCCAGTTTCAGAAAGGTTTTCATGGAGTCGTATGCTTCCATTAACCCAACTGCATAAGCTACAGGGTCGGAGGTCTTCTGGTTGCCGTTAAGTAATAGCATTGCTTTAAGGCTTGCTTTGCTAGAGTCGATGACTATATACTAGTCTCAATTCATCAGTCACATGTTTATATCTGAGTTCATGCATGAAACCATAAACATCAGCACATGTATAAACAAATGCCACCTTCCATTTGGTAAAAGGAAGCCACATTGGTATGACGATTATTAAAAACACAAATTTTAGTAATTTCTGGATATAGCAGATTCCATTGCTTCAGTCTTGAACCAAACACTTCTGCTCTCTCTCTCCTATGATAATGACAAGTCTGTCACAAACTAATTCATATCATCCTGAGTCAACAGATGAGGTTCTTCTTCAGCCATATAAGGCTCATGCGACTCATCCAGATCAGCTGTTTAACCTAACTTAAAAACTGGACGTGATAGACGAAAGCCTCGTCGAAAGGGTAGGCTACTCGGATTTGGAGTCAGCATGCCACATTTATTTAGATACAGCTGAAAGAATCCCTTATAGCTTAAAAAAGAGACGTGATAGACAAAAACGGGATTTGGAATCATCAAGCCAAATTTAGTAAGGTGCAGGTGAAAGCATCCCACTAGCACAATGCTTGTTGGCCAGTGTTATCAAAGAAAATTTCAAAGTATTTCAAAGCATCTAGAAGACTGGAGTCTTAATACTTTTTCAAGATCTTTCGAGGACACCGCTAAGACTTTTGAACAAAGCTTTTGAAGACATGTTGGCGACATTTTGAAGTCGTTTCGAAGACATTCACGTGACAATAAGAGGACCGTTGAAAGAGTCTTGATCGATATTCAAACCGTAAACCACAAGATGGAAAGTTAAAAAAACAAAATTCAATCATTAAGTAAGATAGTAGGTTTTATTTGCAGCTGACAAATGCACACGCATTACATTGTATACAATGAGTACATACATTTAAAAAATAAACAATAGCAGTAGAAGGTCATAAAATCACACTTGCACAACACCTCTGGATTTTTAACTCAAAACTGAAGTTTCACCTCTTCAAGATCTCATACCCCCGACTCATCTGATCCTCCACCTTCCAATTCTCGGCCGAAACGACACCCATCTTAATATAACAGCTACCCTGCTCCTCTAACCCTATGGAAATCGGACTCAGGCCTCATTCAGACTATCCTTTCGGACAATCCCTCTGACTCGACGCAGTGCTTGTGAATAAGCTGATGCCCTGCGCTTGGCTTTCGAGTGGCGCTTTAGAAGTTTGGAGACTACGATTACTGACTAAATATCTTTGTCTTAGGCCACACAATTCCACCCGATCAGATGGAGAACCAGGCGATGATCGTTTCTCCAGTTCCTACCATCTTCCGATCCTTCGATGATGGATATACTGTCCGATCCATGACTCCATCGGATACAGAGATTGTTCAGAACTGGTTCGACGCCATCGGAATCGCTGTTTCTCGCCCTGACCTTCCGATGTTGCTTGACCTTCACCCTCCAAGGTCTACGTGGGCGAGTTCGACGGTCAGGTTGTGGCGTCGGTGATTCAAGTTCCGTGGGGTGGAAACGTTCTCTATGTGACGTACTTCTACGTGGAAGAGATGTTCAGAGGTCGTGGCTTCGGTTCGCGTCTTCTGAATGTTGTTGCTCGGGAACATGCCGGGAATGAGACTGTGGTACTGGACGCCGTGGAGGGATGGGTGGGAGAGGCCTACAAGTCGTGGGGCTACAAGGAGGCGTTTAAGTGGGATCGGGTACAGGGCGTGGCACAGGCGACTTATTGTATAGACGGTTTTGATGGAAAGATACTGTCCAATTACTAGATTGAAACTGATGAGAACCTAAAAATTTGATCTGAAGGATTTAAAGGTTGCACTATGTTTTAACAGATGCTGGTAGGCCTACATAGGAGACCATGGGGCTTGGGGATGGCCCAGACGTGGCTCCCAGAATCTGTCCGAATTAGGGCCTATAGGCTGCTTCGTAGCATTTGAATCTGGCTCCCTGATCATTTCAAATAAGTCAGAAACGTTATGAGTATGGAAATTTGACGGTGTAATGTGTTCATTACTAAAAATGGTTGTCAGACATTAGAAAAATCAAAATGGTTGTAAAAGCCTGGGCATAGAAAATGCTGGTAAAAGAACAGAAGATGGTCATCAAATTGCAATGACTAAAGGTCGTCAACAAATTATTCAACAAGGTCGTTGTAATCCCATTGGAAGCTCCTTGCACCTCTCTTTAATACTGCAAAACTCAGAGTTGTCAGTTGTTCAACTACTTGTAATTGAATTTAGGCCTAGTTATGCGTCAGCGTGCCATTGTTAGCAGCTGGCATAGGCCTATAGCCTAGGCTTTGCGTACAGATTCGACATGTAGGCCTATGGGAAACTATCCTCATTGTGATGAATTTCCTCAGCCACAACACAACGTTCATAATTATGCAGCACATGTGAAACTCGTATAATAATTATTATCGCATACGGGCGATATTATATCAAAGTCTTACATTTGGCACATGATTGAGTATTAGGACACACGAAACCCTTGTGGAAATATTGTCATATATGGACTTCGTGTATCTAAGCTTAGGCCTACAGACAGGCCCGCCGACAGAAATTCCGGGCCCCTAGGCAGAGCAGTCACGGGCCCCTAACTTTTTTTGAACAAACTGAATTTTTTTTCTTACTTACTTCCACACAAAAATTTCTGATGACCTTTTTTTTTCCCCCGTGAAATTCTCAGAAGGAAAATTGTCACAAGCCGCATTTTCCGCCCTCCCGGGCCCCCTCGTTCCTCGGTGTTACGTGATATTTTATAAGGCTTGACATGTGAAACTCGTATAATTATTATTATCGCATACGGGCGATATTAGGGAAATCTTACATTTGGCACATGATCGAGTATTGTGACACACGAAGCCCGTGTGGGAATATATCTAAGCTTAGGCCTACAGATGATGTTCCTGTAGGTTTGCTTCCTTTTCTAAAGAGATCACACGTTGGGCACTAATTAATGTGCCTGTTGGCCGACCTGATAGTAATTGCAATTATTATTTATATTAACCTGCAGATGCAGCATAACTCAGCGCTTTTTCCCCTCCTGCAGTGATTTCCCACTCTTCCCCCCATATCTCTGGCGCTGCCATTGATAGTAATTGCAATTGTTATTTATATTAACCTGCAGATGCTGCATAACTCGTCACTTGTTTGCTAAGGATACTATTATAGGGTCTCAAATGATCACAGGGATTGTAAATATTAATTATGTAAGCAGACATGTACTGCGTAATTGGAGATACACGAACCGACAGGGCGGACAGGCATAGGCAATTGAGCATAGGGCCTACTGCCCATGCCAATCAATTGCGTAATCTTCTGCATTGTCTTGCATATTTTTGTAGGCTAATGTCTGACATTGCATATCAAAATATTTTACTAGCATAACTTTTGAAGATCTACCCTTCAAAGAATAGATCGATCTAATGTACAAGTACATGTAGGCCTATAATGTAATACACCAATTACCTGAATACATCTAGTGTGACATGGCGGTCTATCGCTATCACGTTTTATCTGCGACCCAATGGTTTCAGGTTCAAACATGCTGAAGGAGCTTATTAGCCATTTGGATAAAATGAACAACACAAGAGCAGAAGGAAGAGTAAACTGAGAATATAGACCACCTCACAGCAACTTGCTCCTCCTCTTTTTATGCTATCAGAAAACTAAAACCCATGGCCTTTCTTCCTCATCCATCCATAATGTAACCAAAGCCACTACTGTTGCTAAACTGCTATATGCCTCCCCATCCTGGTGGGGTCTCACTCTGGCTTCCGATAAAGAACGTCTGGAAAAACTCCTAAAAAGAGCCAAACGCCTAGGCTACCTAGAGCAATCCTTTCCAACAGTCTCTGAACTTGCCAATATAGCCGATGCGAAACTCCTTTTCTCCATATTACACAACCCTAAGCATGTACTTCACCAACTCTTACCTCCACTCCGACCCCTCTCATCTCACCAATTAAGACCTAGAGCACACAACCATACTCTCCCACCCAAGGACAACTCTCAATTTATTCCCAGATCATTATATAAAAATATTTACTAGTTTATTCTAAAATATTCTAATGAACTTTAATTATTCTTTATCACTCATGTTAGCCTAGCATTTCTGCGTTTTTGTCAGATTGTTTTCTCAATTAAACGAATATAAAATTATATATAATAGCCAGATGACGTCATTTTTGGAACAAGACCGCTGTGAATACGTTGAGCATCTTACCACAGGACAAAACCAAATTACAATGAGGTGCACAATGAACGTCATTTGCACAATTAGCCCATTAGATGAAAGAAAAAGACGACATATCCATTCACTGTCTGATTTTAAGCTGTCCGTATTTTTCAACAGTAGAGGTATCCAAAAACCATGTGACTGAATTAAGACACTGACAGTGGATCAAATGCGATAAAAGTGTAAAACGAACAGGCAAGGGCTTGAAATAGTACACCTAGCACATGCTAGACCCTTTATGGCACAGTACCAATAATATTATAAGACTCCATCAAATAGTTTAACTAATAATAATAATAATAATAATAGTAATAAGAATAATAATCATTATTAATTCAAAATGACGAGTAGGCCTACTACGCAGTAAGATTACATGATGATAGTAGTAACAGCAGGGTGAGAATTGTCGGGGGTTGGGGGTTCAACCCCCCAGTCCTTCTTAGGCTCCCATAGTAAAGTCTACATTTCACACCCAAATTGCACATAAATCAACGTCTAACCCCCCCCCAGTTATTTTTTTTACAATTTCCATACTGAGTAACAGATGATAACATGTTTAACAGGAGGCGAATTTAACTGTATGGCAGTCATGCAAGGAGCCCATCTGTCCTACTGCTCATATTTCAGTTGCTAGGGAGTTGAAGGCTGAGTCAACGTTATGAGGATAGCGGGTATCGAACCCACGTCCTTCTGATCTTCGTGCCGTGTTAACATTCAACCATCTCCGCACCTCAGTAAAGCTGGAAACGTTTTAATAGTATTATAAAAAATATGTTTAAAAAAATCAAAGTTCCTCCTACTTCATTCTTACTGAGAAAAGGAATCTGCATTTGTATAGTAATGATGCTGTCCATTATAATTATAATTACAACCAAACATACTTCCGCTTATTCTTAATCTAGCATACATGTAAGAAATCCTGTACAATGAACTCGATCACTTAATTGTAATAGCCTATATAGATGAATGCGAAAATTGAGCTAATCGCTATGGTCCCTCGTAGCCGGGTAGATTTTGAATTGCTATGCAGCAGTGCGGCCAATGTGTTTGGTTGCTTTTGAATTTAAGTTAAGTAGGCCTAAATGAAAATTCTTAGGCCTATATCGAATGTGTTAGAGTTGACAGATTACTAAGACATCGAGGAACCAGATGAGCCAGAAGAAGCCCTTTGGGCAAAGTATGGGATAAGATCATTGGAAGATTCGCTTCAAGCCATCACGAACTTAATTGGCGTATAAAGTCCTTATTCACTAGCAGTAACCGGCACTTCCCTAATTCATCGCAGCCATTATAGCCTCCATGATGCTGAGCATCTCTCTCCCAGGACTTGCGAGCACAAAAGTCTAAATGCTGCTCAGGAAAAATTGTCTATACTAATTCAAGCCGCTCTTTGCCTGCATGCCAGTGTATATTATACGGACCTATAGTCATCGAGTCTAATATTCTGTTGGAAAAGACAGACAGCCGAATACGTTGGTTTATAGCCTACTCTGACACGTTGGTTAGGCACACTCTGGTCAGCATTGGGCCCAAGCAAGGCCACCGGTTGGCACAATATTTTGGATCCACCGTGTCCCAAAAGAACGTGACTGTCCAGGTTTAACTGATTACAGTTTGAATCAAACCGTCTGATACAGAGAAAATTATTGTAAGTCAAATGACAGGCGATCCCGAAGTGTGTGATCATCTCGTTAATGCACAATTTTCATTTGACAAACCAAGACCCTTTGGCAGACACTTTGTTTTATTTAGAACCCGGGGTCTAGAGAGTGGGTGGTACAAATTCTTTGCACAATTTTCCAATTTCATGAGAATTATGGATTTGCTATGCATGCAATGAAAAGCCATTTGGGAATGCCAAACTTAAGGGACCTTTTAAGGATGGTATAAAAAACGACGATATACAGTATTTAACACATTCAATCCAAAATGTGGAGGAAACGGTACCTCCACCACAAAAATGGATAGTTAACTACAAGTCCAAACAGCTGGGGAAGGGTAGGCCTACTAGCATACCATTCGAAGATTACGCCTTTTTCTCACTAACTTGCGAGTTTAGACATCAGAATGTGACCACATTATTAGTCCCATATTCGAGTTAGCCATTACTATTTATAATTTTATATCATCACTAATTTAGATTATCAGCAGTGCGTTTGCAAGCGGTTCAATAAAGCTCGTACTTGCTTACTTATTATTAAGAAGCGGTATTTCCGTGGATAGAAACTACAAACGATATCACTAGGGCAGTCCCTAAATCACGGTCAAAAAGTGAAAAAATCACGGCATACTTTTGCAAAAATCAAAAAATTCACGGCACCGTGCAAAAAAATTCACGGCAACGTGAAAATTTTTTCCGATGACCTTTTTTTTTTGGTCGTCGTCGCCATTTTTGACGTGTTTCGCAACCATTTTTAACGTGTTTTTAGAAAAAGTGCTGAAAATGTGAAAATCACGGAAAATCACGGGAAACGGCAAAATTCACGGCAAACGGCAAAATTCACGGCAAACGGCGAAATTCACGGTTTCCGTGATTTCCGTGAATTCGTGATTTAGGGACTGCCCTAGATATCACGTATTCCAGTGATTGCTCGAGAAACGAGCATCGCCATTATTATATCTATGGCATCGCCTTGACCTTATGATGACGTCATAATGCACTCAATAATAATTTTCTCCCTCAATTAGGCCCTACTCTTTCTCGAACAGTCCATAATATTTACTAACTCAACCATAGGTATGCGCATCGGTAATAACGCGCAAGACATCAATCGACAGCAGCTGCTGTGTAGGCCTAATACTACTAAGCAAACTGAGTGAACTCGCCAAATTCTAGTAAGAGTCCGTGAAGTCAAGCAGCTAGTAGGCCCAGAGGCGCGTTTAAAGAAAACGGGGCCCTAGGCGCAAAAATTTTTGTTGCCCTTCTGAACTTGTAGACACAGAGTCTGAAACTCTGATGGTGTTTAGCCTATCATGTGCAAAGACCTATGAAGTTGAACTTGAAGCGATTTTTGTCACACACGACGTTTAAGGTTCCAACGATGAATTTTTCTCGTCCTCTCAATATGACGTCATTCTTGACAGTTTCGTCGAAAAACAAAGTACCTTTTCTTTTACATGTTCTGTGGCTGTTTTTCTTCATTTGCAATGTCATAATCGCTTTTAATAGGCCTACCAAGTTTAAGCGTTGCCTACGTCTCTATTTTGGGGAAAATTTTCTCTGACGTTTGAGCAAAATGTTTTAAAGAATTAAAGAATTAAATAATTCAAATTCAACAAACATAGCCTTTGATCCTGCAGAGATTTGCTGGTTGCATTTTTTCCTTGCAGCATTTATTCTTTCTATAAGTTGCGTACTTGTCAGCTTATTTTTGATAAACGAAAATTGATGATTGCAACTATTACCACAATATGGTCATTAGAGCAATCTTCTTTCCTTTTGCAGCTCCAGAATATTAGCAACGTTTCATTGCGTGAGATCGTAATCAATATTTATTACTATTAAAATTTCAATTACTATTACTTACTGGTTATCAATACTAATACTAGAGACGATAAACTGACGGAATTATCACACTAAAACTTTCAACCTGCAGGCCTAAACTGCAGCAGACGCCCGTTGCTGCTTGTTGCTAACAAGTTTGATGTTATTTTACAAAAAAATTAATTATTAGCCCAATTGCTGGCCAAATGAACAAAGCAATTATAAATTATAATAACATAGGCCTACTTTTGCAATTACAATGATATAGGCCTACTTTTATGTGAATGCCAAGCTGTACAAAAATATATATATTTATATTTAAAATAATTTTAAAATTTCAAAATGTTATTTTGAATTATTGAAAAAAATATTTTCATTCGTTTGGGGCCCTCCAAGATTTGGGGGCCCTAGGCGCGCGCCTAGTGCGCCTACTGGTAAACGCGCCCCTGAGTAGGCCTAGATCTTCATCACGATTCTATAGCCTTTATACAAGTTTCTGACCTACCTGGATTGGAATAGTGACCTACTGTAAGTGAAACATTTCTGTATGTAGGCCTATACCTACTCGTTGTTTAACGACGGCCCTGTGTCATGATAAAGATAGTTAGCATAATCCACCGATTTTAACAATTCTGGGTATAGGCCTATACCCTACATAAAATTACACTCTTAGAATGATTCTGCATAAAATTTTATACTCTTCTCGTTGCGTGTGTGAAGAATCTTCGACCAATTCGTATCTGCAAATTTGACGAAATATCACCGAAGATCGCCAAGACACGAGTCGAAAGTCTCATTCCACTTATACGCGTTGTTGCTTCTTACACATCTCGAAATCTAGGCTAAACGTCATGATCAAACGTCGACGCAGATCGAAATCAGTCGATATAAACCGCATGTAGGCCAGTTTATGGCGATCCGATCTGAAGTTCGATACGAATCGTCTTTCACAAAGGGTCCTTTTCCTTTGACAGACGACGTACAAAAGAGGAAACCTGAAGACTGCATGCCAGCCGCCATTGTTCAATCGTCTACACAGATCGAAGTCACTCGATAGGAACTTATTAAAGTTTACTGTGATCTGAACTGAAGTACAATACGAATCGTCTTTATCCTTCGACGGATGACGAACAACTACATACTCCTCATGACTGCCGTATAGGCCTATATAGAGCGCTTCGCGACTAGTGTTTGTCAGCTCGAAACAAACGAGCAGTGCCAATCGTTAATTTAAATTTCAGAACAAATGTCAGTTTCCCCATAGTCTAATCATTGTGTATTTGTGTTAGCATGGTAATGGTGCTGTCCATTTATATAATAATTACAATCCAACATATTTACGCTTAATCCTAATCCACAATAGGAAAATCTATACACTGAGACTCACTTTTAAATTTAATATAGATGATCGAATGCGAACATTAGAAGAAGAGCTATCGTGCATCTTTCCCAGGTAGTTTTTGAGTTGCTATGTATTCATCAGTGCGTTTGGATGCTTTTGAAGTCTATAGACTTTCAACAAGTTAAGTAGGCCTAGGCCTAAATGAAAATCGTCATATCGTATGTGTTAGAGTTGACAGATTACTAAGACATTGAGAAACCAGATGAGTCAGAAGAAGCCCTTTAGGCAAAGTATGGGATAACATCGGATCCAGACTCGCTTCAAGCCTTCACGAGCTTATTTGTTGTACAATGTAAGGTGCGGTCCTTACTCACCGGCAGGCGCTTCCCTACAGTTCATCGCAGCCATTATACCCTCCATGATGCTGAGCATCTCTTACCCAGGACTTGCGAGCATTAAAGTCTAAATGCTACTCGTGAGAACTTGTCTATCGATGGCTGGAAGCACAAAGGTGCTAAGCGCACTTTTTTGGGTTTTTCAAAAAAGTAGTGCATAATATGCCTGGAAGAAATATACATCGGAGCACAAAGGTACTAACGTTTACGATGTTAATTTGGATCACTTGGCACCAAAACACAATTGGGCTAAGTCTCATTGGCTGAAATCCATAGAGCGCAAATAGCTCAAGCGCACTTAATACCTATGTGCACCCTCTTTTTTTAACGCCTTGTCTTTGTTGTTGACTTCCACGCCATTCGCCATTACTGTTTATCGTCGTCCCCGTTACAAAAATAATAAAAGTTACATTAAAAATAACAGAAACAATATCTCGAAATCTTTATTATTGAAATGCATAAACGAGTGCATCGTTTCAGTTCTGCAAAAGCGCTTCAGATGATCATGGACCTTAATGATTCAATCGAGGAATCCAGTGATGATGGTAAGCTTATTAATAGGAACCTTAGAAAATGCTGTAAAATTATGGAAAATAAATGTTGATGTTTGGGAAATTAAGTGATTTAAAGCTCGAAATCGGCTTATGTGGTAAAATTGTAAAAATTATGCGGTATTATGCAGTAAGGTTTGGGCTGCATCGAAAGGCAATGTCATGGACGTCTCATCGGTATTATTAAGCAACTACAGGTAGGATCGTGACCACCAGAACACACCTGCAGACGCATAGACCGGTATTGCTTGCCATAGTGAATATTAAAACCAGCGATGCATCCCTCCGTGTTTCTTTACATTGTTTAACTTGGGTATGCATTTTGTCTGTCTTAGGAACATCTACTGAACATCTGGCAACTGATTTGCCTGCAACTATGCTTCCTCTGGACCTCGAGATTTCTTCTCCGCTTAATCGTACACCTGCTATGACAGTTGAAGGGCTTGATCCTACACTTCCTCTAGTCTTGGAGCCTTTTTGCAGAGAGGTTTCTGCAGTAGAAGTGCTCGACCATTCACACCCGCTGGCAACTGATTTGCCTGCAACTATGCTTCCTCTGGACCTCGAGATTTCTTCTCCGCTTAATCGTACACCTGCTATGACAGTTGAAGGGCTTGATCCTACACTTCCTCTAGTCTTGGAGCCTTTTTGCAGAGAGGTTTCTGCAGTAGAAGTGCTCGACCATTCACACCCGCTGGCAACTGATTTGCCTGCAACTATGCTTCCTCTGGACCTCGAGGTTTCTTCTCCGCTTAATCGTACACCTGCTATGACAGTTGAAGGGCTTGATCCTACACTTCCTCTAGTCTTGGAGCCTTTTTGCAGAGAGTTTCTTCTCCGCTTAATCGTACACCTGCTATGACAGTTGAAGGGCTTGATCCTACACTTCCTCTAGTCTTGGAGCCTTTTTGCAGAGAGGTTTCTGCAGTAGAAGTGCTCGACCATTCACACCCGCTGGCAACTGATTTGCCTGCAACTATGCTTCCTCTGGACCTCGAGGTTTCTTCTCCGCTTAATCGTACACCTGCTATGACAGTTGAAGGGCTTGATCCTACACTTCCTCTAGTCTTGGAGCCTTTTTGCAGAGAGGTTTCTGCAGTAGAAGTGCTCGACCATTCACACCTGCTGACGTCCGAGCCTTTCAACCTTCATGTTGCAAGTATGGCCACTCCGATGGAAAGAACTCGTACCCGTAAAGTTATCATCATTACTCGCCTAAGGTAGTTCTTTGTACTATCATTTCAAATGTGGTTTCAATTATTATTTTAAGATGTAGGTCTAATAGTCATTGTCTCTATGGAGTAGTCATTTTCTTGTATTTCTGCCATTATAATTGATGAATTAATTTACTTAAACTACTCTTATGATGAAAATACAAAAGTTAAATTAAACTTCTGTTAAACTTGTCATCAGTTACTACAGTGTACTATGATTATGAATGTTTCATTGTAATCGCAATGCATTCTGTGAATGTGAACTTCAATAAAGGAAGATTATTAAATTATTAAAAATGAGTGTTTAATTGGCATTTATTTTTATTTTACATGTCATGTAGGCCATCAATCTTGCAACCTTTGCAAGTTCCAGTCGGGGTTATTTCTTCTCAACAGATGTCACCTGATTCAGTGCTTCCAACAACAGTTGATGTAGTTAATCCTCCACATCCAACAGAAGTTACAGTGTCTACTCGTTCAACTTCTCTCTCTAACGAAGAGCCTGGTCCCTCAGGAAGTCTTCCTCTCAGCGACGATGCATCTACACCTTGCCTACCACCATCAGATATGGAGGAGCGTTCACGAAAGCGTAAACGAAATACACAAGGTTGGAAACGAAATGTTAGGCAGCTATCTCGAGCTAATGGAAAGGAGTATGTTTCGAGGAAAGGGAAACTAGTGGCGGGAAAAAAACCATGTGGGGGTTGCGAAGAAGGATGTCGTTTTAAGTGTGGGGTCATGATTTCGGAAGATAAGCAAGTGCAATTATGCAACGAGTATTACTCGTTGCAAGACATTCAGTGCAAGTCTCAGTTCCTCTGCAGCGCAGTCACTGAAGTTGCTGTCCGCAGGCGTAGCATAGATGCTGCAACTGGAGAGGCTGTAAGCACAAAGCGCAAGAAAAGTCGAGAGTATTATTTGATGTCCGATGATGATCGAATGCGTGTCTGTAGAAACTTCTTTTGCAGTACTCTTGCTATTTCAATCAAGATTGTTAACAGGGCTTTAAAAGGTAAATCAGATACTGGTTTATTTGTTGGAAAAGATGGTCGGAAAGGAAAGGTTCCTGCAAATAAAACTTCAGATGAGAATATCCAGAAGATCGTCGATCACATAAACAGCTTTCCGCAGGTTGAATCGCATTACACTCGCAAAGACTCACGTAAACGGTATTTGGCACCTGATCTTAATATTCAACAGCTTTACCGTTTGTACAGTGAGGATTACTGTCAAAGGCTTGGAGTAGCACCTGTTAAGCAAGAAATCTATCGAAGAGTCTTCAATACCCAATTTAATCTTGGCTTCTTTATTCCTAAGAAAGATCAGTGCTCCACTTGTAATAGCTACAGAAATGCTGTGGATACAGAGAAGACGAACTTGCATGATGCATGGGAAGCACATAAAAGGCGAGAAAAAGAGTCTATGGAGGAGAAGAGTCGCGATAAAGTAAAAGCTTGCAGTGACCAATCGTATCGAGCCATAACATTTGATCTTGAAGCAGTTCTCTCTACTCCACATGCAGGTGATTCACAAATATATTATAGAAGGAAGCTTGCTGTGTACAACTTTACGATACTGGAATCGGCATCCCAACAAGGATTCAATTACATATGGGACGAGACAGAAGGTGGTAGGGGAGCAAATGATATAGGGTCCGCCCTTCTGGATTACTTGCGAAAACTTCCAGCAACCGTCACGCACGTCACATCATTCTCAGATACTTGCGGTGGACAAAATCGCAACCAGTTTATCTGTGCAGTCATGTTGTACGCCATTAGAACATTGCCTTCTCTACAAACTGTTGATCTAAAGTATATGGAGAGTGGCCACTCGTATTTAGATGTAGATCTAATGCACTCCCTGATTGAGCGAGCTACAAAGCATCTCAAAATTTATACAACTCGTGATTGGGAAGTGGCGATAGCCGGTGCACGAAAGAAAGCTCCTCCATTTATCGTTCAGCGAATGATGCACACAGACTTCAGTGACTTGAAGATGCTGGCTTCTACTCTTCTACTAAATCGCAGCAAGAATATGGAGGGGGATACGGTGAATTGGCTACGTGTTAAGTGGCTGCGCTTCAGTAAACTTCACCCATTTGTCATTGAGTACAAATACCAGATTAGTGATGAGAATTTCCTTCGCCTCAACATATCCAGCAAACGCGGCAGGCCAAACACACTGATAGGGGACCTTACACCAGCCTATCTCTCTCGAATCCCAATCTCGACGGCCAAAAAAGCTGACCTCCTTGCGCTACTGAAGAGCAGAGTAATTCCGGCAGAGCATGCGGTTTTCTACAATGACTTGCCTTCAAATGCTAGAGCTCGAGACTGTCTTCCGGAGCCCTGTGCTGACGAGGAAGAAGACTGAATTCAAACTTAATGTTATTCTTTTCTTATCTGAAACTAATGGCTTGAATGCAGAGCATTATTTTATAATTACTGTTGCATTTTATTGTTTTACTTCTTCAACGTGTGAAATGTGGATAAATTATGGAGGAAGATGCATTTTGGTGCTTCTTGATTTTCATTATAATATTTTTTTCTTAAATCTTTATTGGATGTTAATTATAATGATAAGTATGACAGCTATGATTATCACATTAATTTGAAGGAAAACTCGGCGTAAGAGTCGCTCATACTTGAATTAAATTATTTTTGGTTATTTTCCTGATATTATTAGGAGTTTTTTTGCTTAAAAGACATTTTAAAATTAAATAATATAATCATGTGGTGCTTAATAAATTAACAAATGCTTAAAGGCTAGTTAGAACAGTATTTATTAAGGGTCTTCTAAAACAATTGTCAAAACAGTTGACATGAATTAGTATTTCAGGTGTCCCAGCATCAGCGCACAAAAGTCCTAAGTGCATATATTTCCTTACAGTAATTTTACAAAGTCATTTTTTTTTTACAAACAGAATTATTTGTGCAAAAATAAAAATACTTGTAACACTGCAATAAGCTCTTCTTTTGGAAAAGTCATTGCAAATCGAATTATTTTGAATAATGAATTTTAGCAACACATAACAAAACTTCAACTTCAGTTTTCTTAGAATTAAGAAAAGTGCGCTTAGCACCTTTGTGCTTCCAGCCATCGCTATAATTTAAGCCGCTCTGCGCCTAAATGCCAGGAGTATATCGCACCCGTTGTCATTGAGTCTAATATTCTGTTGGAAAAGACAGACAGTTGGTTTATACCCTGACACGTTGATTAGGCACACTCTGGTTAACATTGTGCCCATGCTTGGCCATCGGTTGGCTCAATTGGATCCATCGTGTTCCAATAGAACGTGACTGTCCAGGTTTAACTGATTACAGTACGAATCAAACCGTCTGATTCGGAGAATATGATTGTAAGTCACATGACAGCCGATCCCGAAGTGTGTGATCATCTCTTTAATGCACAATCAAATTCACTGTCAAATTTTCATTTGACAAAAAACTTGTCTCTTTAGCTGAATGTCTGTCGTAGCAGACAATTGTTTTGGTTTGAACCCGGGGTCAAGAGAGTGGGTGATACAAATTCTTTCCCCAATTTTCTTATTTGCATGAGAATTATTGATTTACGACGCAATGAAAAGCCGTTAGTTAAGGGGTCTTTTATGAATGGTATAAAAAAACAAGGTATAGCCTACAGTATGTATCACTTTCAATCCAAAATGTGGAGAAATGTTAACCTCCAGTTAAAAAAATTGGATAGTAAACTACAAGTGCAATCAGTTGGGTGAATTCAGCGTACCATTCAAAGATTACCCCTTTTTTCTTATTAACTTGCGAGTTTAGACGTCATTATATGACGAAATTGGTCCCAGATTCGAGGTAGCCATTACAGCATATATTATCGTTATTAAAACACGGTGTTTCCATGGATACAAACGATATCACTCATTCCAGTAACTGCTCGAGACACGATTCTTCGCAATCTGATTATGACGTAACAATACATAGCCTACTGTAGTGCGCAGGGGTCCCTCCATTTGGGTTTCCTCCCTCCCTCTCTCTCACCGGCTGCTGTGTTTGCCACGGCCGGCGGCGTCCTTTCTGTCTCTCTCTCCCCCGCGTCGGCATATCTTTGCGCTCTCTATCGTGCCTTTGCGGTTTTCCCTTTGTGCTCTCTATCTTGCCTTTAGCGGCTTATCTTTCTGCTCTGGCCGGCTGTCGTGTTTGCCACGGTCGGCGGCGTCCTTTCAGCTCTCTCTTTGCGCTCTCTATCTTGCCGGTTGTCGTGTTTCCCCCGCGTCGGCATAATCTTTGCGCTCTCTATCTTGCTTTTGCGGTTTCCCTTTGCGCTCTCTATCTTGCCTTTGCGGTTTCCGTTTACGCTCTCTATCTTGCCTTTGCGGTTTCCCTTTGCGCTCTCTATCTTGCCTTTGCTGTTTTCCCTTTGCGCTCTCTATCTTGCCTTTGCTGTTTTCCCTTTGCGCTCTCTATCTTGCCTTTGCGGTTTCCGTTTACGCTCTCTATCTTGCCTTTGCGGTTTCCCTTTGCGCTCTCTATCTTGCCTTTGCTGTTTTCCATTTGTGCTCACTATCTTGCCTTTAGCGGCTTCTCTTTCTGCTTTGGCCGGCAGTCGTGTTTGCCACAGGCCGGACTTGCGCTCCCTTCCGAGCGACACGCGAACTGCTGCCCTGAGAAAGACACGGACGCTTCCCCGCCACCACTGAGTAGCAGGGCAGTTTCCCGTCACTACTCAATAATAATTGTCTCCTTTCATACTTAAGTAAGTATTATGTATACATGTAGTGGCCTACTCTGTCTAGGACAATGGATAACAGGTAGGTATAGTTGAAATTTACCAAGTCACGGAAGCCGGAATTCCGTGATTATTCGGCATTTGCCGTAGGCCTAAATGCGTGAATTTCCACAATTGCCGTGAATTGTGATTTCTACGACTCTAATCGAAGAAGTCCTATATATATATATATATATATATATATATATATATATATATATATATATATATATATATATATAATTATATATATATATATAGTAGGCCACGTGGTCTTTTCCGATCCCTCGCGAATTTATTCATGGCAACCCACAATGCTCTCCGGTGGTCCTCGTCTTGTGGAGCGCGAGCAACATAGTCTATGTAGGCCTAGGCCCTATATCCGAAGAGGCGCAGTCTGCGTCTCAATTGAAACAGTGACAGAGACTGATGTCATCGCTGTTCTCCTTCTGATCACGAGTATGCTCACATGGTCGCAGACTCTCAGTATGGAAATCTGGAGGATCCTCGATCCTCACGCATGTCGAAAGTGTCAAGTTTCTTGTTTAGGGCTTCTTTGGTAGACCACGTCTCGCAGCTGTAGGCCTATTGCCATTTTGGAAGCGGATGTGATGTGACTAAACCGGTCGCTAGGCCTATATACGACGCAGCTTTTGAGTGACAACTGACAACGGAAGATTTCGTCGAGTTACATCACACGGAAGTGGGATAGTAAGAAAATCAAATTTTGTTACAATATCTGTCAATAGGTGGCGTGATGGCGTGTGTTCCTTGTTTCCGTTTCTGAGGCTGCCTGTCCATGCATATGACAAAGGCGACGACGAATCCGCCGCTGATGAGAAGAGACAAAGAAACAATACTACAGCAACGGTCAGCCATTTGGCTTAGTGGAGTAGTGTAGGGGATGGACAAAAGAGACCAGAGAATAGAGCCTTGAGGAACACCACAAGTGAGAGATGGCGTGATTGGGATGAGGATTCCGGTGTTTTAACAGAGAGAGAGAGCGGGAAGATAAACAGGATTGAACATAGAGGAGAGCAGTAGGTCTACGTTAGTTCTGATCATCCTTCCATCCAGGGCCTGGCTTCTGGATCACTGGTAAATATACATAGCCAACTAATTTAACTTGTACCTGGATGCGGGTCAGAGGAAAACGCCCCGTGGGTTTTGCCCTAGGTCAACATTTTCCATGTGGGGGGGGGGGGATTTGCCCCGCTTGGTATTACCCTGCGGTCCCGTGACCAGAGTAAAAATCATACACTTTATGTTTTATCCGAATAGCGAATAGCGAGTATTGGTCATATTTTCGTCGGATAGGCTAAGGTTTAAGATTTGCACAAATTCGGGGATCTACCACTTCAGTCGAGTCGAGCAATTTAGCCACTGTCATAAACCCTGACTTGCGTTCGTGAATGTCATGTTGACCTCCGCTTAGCTTTTACGTAACGCTAAAAATTAATGTCCGAGCTTGACTACGAGAATGCCTAAACGGCTCATAGTATAACAAATGTGGAGATATAAGCAAACCGCCGCATAATGGTTCAGTGCCGGAGATGATCCAGGCAAGAAGGCTCCGACTATTCGGACACTGTGTGCACTGCGAGGGTGACAGGGTAGCAGAGGCAGGGCCGATGAGAGGGGGGGTCAGGTGGGGTTGCTGCCCCGGGGCCCGGTTCTATGGCAGGGGCCCCTGGCAGGGGCCCGGAAATGTCTAAAACTTTTTTCAAACTGAAGAACCTGTGGGTTTTTGCCTAAGGCACTCTAATTAATTCAATTTAATAGCTAGGTAATGAAGTAAATGAGGTACTAGATCTAGGCCCCTATTGAATTTTATTGCAAAATGTAAGCCAATAATTATAACGAATGTGATGGTGGAAATGGGACTGAAAAGGTTAGCATTGTTGTTAACAAAAACGATTTAATACCTGTGAAACTTAACAGTCTCAGTTGCTCAGTCAGAGGATTTAGGAGTGAGCACAGTAACAGCTAGAAGTTGGTTATTACTCATCAGAATGGTTTTTATTTGGACTATCTGCTGATGCAAAGTTAACTGATGCAGATAAATTTCGATTTCTGACTGAATTCTATACTCCACCAGAATCGTATGCGTGGCCAAGAACTTTGCATTACGGGGTGCGTAATGTAAAGTTCTAGGCCACGTTAAAGTTGAATAACTTGAATTTGAAAAGCACTGCTTATCAGTAGGCCTATTTTGAGATTTATCAGCAGTCGGCCTAGAATTGATTATTCGTTTTCTGGGAGGCATAACATTTTGTACTGGATGTAGGCCTAAATTTCTGAATTGAAATTTGAGTTATTGTCAAAATAAATAATACTTTAACTTACAGCTGGGTGTGATTTATCACAATAAATAATTGATATCAAATTACCAATATTTGAAATTATAATAAAATTATAATTCCATTAAGTGATAACGAATTAGAAGATGAATTACCATCAGAAATCTGGATCTCAATAAAGGAAAGAAAGATTGGTGAAAGTCAGGAATGCAAACGAGAGACAAACATTCCTTCAAAGCCTTGCATTTTCAATTTCATCAAAAGCAAATGATGCAGCAAATCAACTTAATCAAGCTGACAATATCGTTGCTACTTGCTAATAATTATGATAGTAGATGTACGTGGAGTTGATCATGGCAGGCTACAGAGCGAGTTGCTGACGTAGGCCTACTTGATTTAGACAATGCAAAACAGCAATTGACGTATCCTCACTTCTTGAAATTGGATATCATAATGCGATAAATGTCATTTTAAAAATCATTTATCACATTCACATAATCACATTTCCCTATTAAATTTCTGTAAATTTCTTTATAATTAGAGTCTTAGATGGACCTTGTAAACAAAAAATTAATTTTCACATTTACTTTTACTATTAGCCTATTATTCAGGAATTGTTAGAATAGAACGACCCTGAAAAAGCCATAGTGAATATTATTAGCCTATGCCAAATCGGACGACAATGAACATTCTAAAACTAGTTTTAACTGCACAAAAATGCTTCTACAGCTGCACAAATTCATTTAGAACTGGCCTTTTTGTGTAGAACTGCACACTAAAAAGCCCTGTTATTATTATTATTACCCTTATTATTATTCGTTAAATGTAGTTTGATAGCGGTTTTCAGGCTTACACCAGACTTGGGCTTAATAATAAAAACGAGGGGCCCTGATGGATGTCTGCCCCGGGGCCCGATTTGGCTCTCGACGCCCATGAGCAGAGGGGTGCAGGTCCTTGCGAGCAATGATTTCCGACCCTTCGCGAGGTTAGAGAAGACCAATTTAACCACTGTTGAATGATAGGGCCTACCAAGTGGAGGATAAAATTCGCTTACCAGAAGAGAAAACCAGTGCGACATGGAGACCGAGGACGGCGAGGAGTCGATACCGTGAGCTGTTTAGTAGGACAGCAATTGGAAGGCGGCACCGGAATAGATGGATCTGAGTAAGATTTTTGAAAAGCTTAGATGGGACTATAGCTTATAGGGTCTATAGTTTTGAATGAAAAGCCTGGATCACTGAAGGTCGGCATTTGAATTAGGCCGACTATAGTTTAGGCCTACCAGACAATTCATGTAGGTCGTAAACAGCAACAAATCTCTTTGACATTGAAAGAAATTAGACAACGCGAACTTACTTACTTACTTTGCGAATCAACCAAAATACTGATGACGTAAATTTTATAAAGCCGTCATCTCACGATTGTTGTTCTGATGACGTCATCTTTGGACCGATTGTTTCGTGCAACGAACTCACGCGACCAGACGTGGACCTAATTACAAACATTTCGAGGATAAAATATCGAAATTCGTCAATCAGGAGAAATAGAAAGATGAAATTCTGCGAAAGAACTGTACCATTTGGTGACACAACTCGAAAATCGAAAATCGAAAGATCGACACGACATGTAACTGTGAACAGAAGATCACCGAAAAATTTTATCAGAAAAAATTAATTCGAAATTCGACGAAAAACTGCTCCTTTTGAAGAGACACAAATCGACCACTTATTCACAGGACATTATCATTTCGATCAGAAACTCGTCGATAGCCTATACTCATCGATCACAAAGAAGCGGAAATCGAAGTTAAAGGTAAGAATTGTTCACACACACACACACACACACACACACACACACACACACACACACACACACACACACACACACACACACACACACACACACACACACACACACACTGTATTAGAGTAGGCCTATTATGTGGCCAGGTTCGTAAAGGATTGATAAGGGTGTTATGCTTGACCAGTTTGTGTAAGGCGTATTAAAACTTGGGCCATCGGGCGAGAAACGAATTTTATATAAACCGGTGAAGTTATAGCTAAAGGATCTAAAGTGAGGTTATTCCTATAAATAAGCTCCGTGTTAGAGCTTTTGTAAAGGAGAACCGAAGTTATTCCTATAAAACAATAATTGTTTTATAGGAATAACTCAGGTTTCTCTACAAAGCTCTAAAACGGAGCTTGTTTAATTAATTAAGCTCCGTTTTAGAGCTTTTGTAAAGGAGAACCGAGTGACGTTATTCCTACGAAACAAGCTCCGTGTTAGAGCTTTTGTAAAGGAGAACCGAGTGAGGTTATTCCTATAAGACAAGCTCTGTGTGAGAGCCTTTGTAATGGAGAACCGAGTGAGGTTATTCCTATGAAACAAGCTCCGTGTTAGAGCTTTGTAAAGGAGAACCGAGTGAGGTTATTCCTATGAAACAAACTCCATGTGAGAGCTTTTGTAAAGGAGAACCGAGTGAGGTTATTCCTATGAAACAAGCTCCATGTGAGAGCTTTTGTAAAGGAGAACCGAGTGAGGTTATTCCTATAAGACAAGCTCTGTGTGAGAGCCTTTGTAAAGGAGAACCGAGTGAGGTTATTCCTATGAAACAAGCTCCGTGTTAGAGCTTTGTAAAGGAGAACCGAGTGAGGTTATTCCTATGAAACAAGCTCCGTGTTAGAGCTTTTGTAAAGGAGAACCGAGTGAGGTTATTCCTATGAAACAAGCTTCGTGTTAGAGCTTTGTAAAGGAGAACCGAGTGAGGTTATTCCTATGAAACAAGCTTCGTGTTAGAGCTTTGTAAAGGAGAACCGAGTGAGGTTATTCCTATGAAACAAGCTCCGTGTTAGAGCTTTGTAAAGGAGAACCGAGTGAGGTTATTCCTATGAAACAAGCTTCGTGTTAGAGCTTTGTAAAGGAGAACCGAGTGAGGTTATTCCTATGAAACAAGCTCCGTGTTAGAGCTTTGTAAAGGAGAACCGAGTGAGGTTATTCCTATGAAACAAGCTTCGTGTTAGAGCTTTGTAAAGGAGAACCGAGTGAGGTTATTCCTATGAAACAAGCTCCGTATGAGAGCCTTTGTAAAGGAGAACCGAGTGAGGTTATTCCTATAAACAAGTTCCATGTGAGAGCTTTTGTAAAGGAGAACCGAGTGAGGTTATTCCTATAAGACAAGCTCTGTGTGAGAGCCTTTGTAAAGGAGAACCGAGTGAGGTTATTCCTATGAAACAAACTCCATGTGAGAGCTTTTGTAAAGGAGAACTGAGTGAGGTTATTCCTATAAAACGTCCGATCGTCACCGATTTCGTTTCAGCAATGAACTATATAAGCATTAGGCCTAGGGCTACACTATATAGGCCCTACTATTTGCCATCATTTGTGTTTTGTTTTCTTCGGATTTTAATAGACCAATTAAGTAATTCATTAAACAGTAGGCCAACAGTCTGTAAACTGTGCAATAAATTTCCAGGTGTCCTATAATAGGCCTGTAAGACATGCTATAGGCACAAATTTCTGAACATGTAAACAGTAAGGTTGCACAACTATATCAGTCAACGTCACGTGAGTTTCAAATACGTCAGTTGCTCTTTGTCTCGAGTCCTTTGCGACCGACAGAGTTCCTCTGTTCAGTAAAGCGGCTGTTAGCTGAACTGTTCGACTGCTGTTCTTGAAAGATGTTGTCGAATGTTGGCCTGTTTTCTTTTCGAAATGTAGGCCTATATTTGTTGTACATTATTCTATTGCCATAATATATTTTGTCATACCCAAGCGAGAGTGTTGTTTGTTGAGGAGGGGACCTTACCTGATAGATCGCTAGTACCCTGTGAGATTGCCTATATCATAAAAAATTGACCTGGTGAAGCGCCATTTATTGTTCACAGTAATTCGATATATGGTATACTTTAAACCTATAATATCAATTATTTGTATTATTGGCTAATTCTAGCAATTAGGCACCATTAATGACAGTGGCGTAACTAGGCTTTCCCAAAAATTACGCAGTTTCAAATACCTCTGACTGGAGGGGTCTGGGGATGGGCTGCACCCCTCCCCAAGGCAAGAGAAAATTTATTTAGGGGCTTGTCTATTTTTGGGATCATCTTTTTCGCTGAAAAAACACATTTTACATCTGTTCTTTGCTAATTACAGTTTTATAATTTGGTTTTTAAAATTGGCTCAGCTGCAAAGTCCCAGCAACCAACGTACGTAGACAAAAAACAGACAGATTCAACAATTAAAGAACTACAATTAACTACAAAAATTGGATTTTGTTTACTTTGTACAATGTACACGTAGTTGTCAGTTTTCTATGCATCGGTAGACTGTTACAGTTTTAATGAAATTCAAGATAACAGACTAACTGTGAGAAATTCTTGGACCTCACTTTTGTTTCTGTCAGTGCTTTGTCGCTGTGTGCGATAGGCCAACACACTTGTAAACGCTTTGGGGATTACTCTAATTGTAGCCGTTAATTCATATAGGCCCTAAGTCTTGTTGAAAAGAAATACTTATAATTAATTAATCAATTATAGTCAATATTAAATCTCAACTTATAACTGTAATAAGTCAACGTATGCCTAATTAGGCTAATTGTAATTGTTTTGTAAGTTTCTTCAATTACTTTTGTTACTCAGTGAATTTGGGGCGTGTGAAGACAAAGTTTACAGCGATTTGCTATACAGCCTTATGAATCCTTTACGTAATTTGAACGTGTTAAAAGATTACTGGCAGAGCAGTAGCTTCTGCTATAACTGCCGCCGCCGCAATTACACAGGTATTCATGACTAGTTATGGACTTTATCTGGACTTGCTTGATTACACTTGTAACATATAATGGTGTAACCCAGACGACGATATATACTGCATCTGTAACTACGATGAATGGCTAAGAAAACCTTCGACTGAAACTTAACTTATTCATCAGAGCTATGTTTAACTTCATATCTCACGTTTCTTTAACTTCACAGTTATTTGTAATTGGCTTATTTATGCAGAAATGGGCCAAATGGCAATATCTTGGCATTTTAAAAATTGCTCACAAATATTTTACGACAATAATTGTTCAATTCGAGATTAAATGTTCCTAGAAACTCGAAACTGATGAAAGCAATAAGTTCTCTGTCAAGAAAGTTGACTAAAATTACGACGCAATATAACTAATCTTGAAACTCCACGTATTAGATTCCCTTGAAACATGCTTAACTGACAATTTAGCAGACATTAAATGCTTGATTTCTGATCTGATATTCAGTAACTTCTTTATATAATTAAAATGATTCAACCCTGCCTTTTAAAAAGATATTTCAACCGAAATGTATTTTCCAACTTCCGTGCCAAACACTTCTGTGCATTTCAATAAATTGAAATGTTCAATTGGCCTATTGGCAGAAATGAAATACACGAAAAGATTATTCAATAGTAAAATTAGTTAGCGATTNCTCAAGAGAAGATGGGAAGCGGCCAGACGGTATTACGCTGATCCCTTGGTCACGTGGACGATGCCTGGCATGGGATGTGACAGTGTCCGACACCTACGCCACGTCTCATCTTCCTTGTACATCAATAGGAGCTGGCGAAGCCGCCGAACGCGCCACTGTTTCAAAGAGGGTGAAATACTCTACAATTAGGCCTACTATTAGCCATTACTTATTATACTTATTATTATTATTATTATTATTATTGATATTATTATTATTATTATTATTATTATTATTATTATTATTATTATTATTATTATTATTATTATTCCATCTTTTGTCTCTTTAGTCTTTGCAAAATTGCAACTGCTTTATAATTTTTTATGTAGTATAAATATTTTAGTACGGCTTTAAACCTTTTTAACATTAAATAATCATGCCTGATGGATAGGCTACAAGAGAAAGCATGAATCTGGATTTGAGAAACGAAAAAAGGAAGAGAAAGGAGAACGACTATCTTGCAAACTATTTCGTACCACACAGCTGTAGAAACATTTTCAAGGTTTCTTTAGACGCAACTTTTCAGATCTGCAAGATTGCCATGTTAAGGGCCTTTGTGGGGTCCTAAAAGCCGTCTCACAAATAGCCAGATACCAGGACTGGGTCGCATTCTGTCTCCTCTTTGCCACAAAATTTAATTGTTAGCACAAAAGGGATCTTTTCACCAAAGATATCGTTTCCGTGCAATTTACTTCTAATCTAATCTAATCTAATATAATCTGGAAACTTCTATGGCGCTACTATCGTAACACATAAAGCAGTATCATGGGAGGTTGAACCCTGTCCGCTTTACAAGGCGGATTCTAACGAATCGGCTACCGTGTCTTACATCTGGCTTTCGAATTATCGTAGTAATCTAATCTATCGACTTCTATAGCGCCGTTATAATCATAATGTCCAAAACAGCAGTCGATGTTCGCTTCAAGTAAAATCGCAGGACTTCACAACTCACAATCCATTGGTAAAGCCAGGTCGAAAGTAGCCGCATTAGGCATCCCTATAGCCTACTGGCAAGCATTTAGTATCGGAGTGCGTGTATTTTCTCCCGTCATTTTAGGCGTCGTGAGAGTCGGTTAGGGTAAGGTTATGCGTCGTGAGGGTCGGTTACGGTCAGGGTTAGGGATAGTGCAACGCCTTCTAGATACTAGTATCTAGAAGGCAATGGATAGTGTCGTCTTTAGAAAACATCGTACCCTCCGCGCAGCATGCCAAAAGATGCCGTCCGACGCCCGTAAACTTACACACCCCGATACTAAATGCTTGCCTATTTCTCAAGTTTTATAAATTATAACATTAGTTACAATAAATAATCGAACTTGCTGGTGTTTCAAGATGAATTTCGATGTTAAACGTCGCTCAGTCGCCCACGTCTCCGCGTTCTGTCTTAAGATGTTTCTATGGCAACATCGCGATGACGTAGGCCTACGTTTGTAACAAAACAACCGAAGCGCATAATAATTTACAATACAATACAATACAATTAGACATTTATAACGCGCTTTAACAAGACAAGTCTTGCACGAGAGCGCGTTGTGCTGTGTTCTTAGTCATAGTGTAATGAGAATAGATAAGTTTTTAATTTTGATTTAAATTGAGTAGCAGATGAACATTGACGGATTGTAGCTGGAAGACTGTTCCATTCCCTAGGTCCCGAGACAGCAAAAGAACGATTTCCAAACTTCCTCTTGGTGCGATGAACGGTGAAGTCTCCTCGCGTGGCCGATCTGAGTCATTTAGGATTTGAAGCAGAGCATGCATGGCACGACCATGGACGTCATATATGAGGGGAGGTTCCAGAATGGATGTGATACATGAGGAGGAGATTTTGAAAGCGATACGGCGCGAATGGGAAGCCAGTGTAGTTGTTGAAGAGATTGTGTGATGTGATCTCTAGGGCCAAGACCTTTTATTAGGCGAGCGGCGGTGTGCAGAACAGATGTGAGGGGTTGAAGTGTCGACGTTGGGAGGCCAGATAGGACGGAATTACAGTAGTCGATGCGAGAGATGACAAGGGCTTGTGTAAGAATACGGAGCAGGTTTCATCCAGGCAACGCTTCACTTGTCTGATTCATTTCGAGAATTTATATGGCGCCTCTTCAAGAGATCTACTCAGAGGCGCTCCCAGCCATGGCCAGTGGCGGCGCCAGCATGGGGCTAGGGTGGGCTGAAGCCCCCCTATCGGCGGCTCAGCCCCCAAACAAAAGTGGGAAATCACTGCCAATGCCAGAGAGGAGGGGAGAAAGGGAAGGAATTGGGATTTAGCACCCCCAACCTGAAATCCTGGCGCCGCTACTGATGTCCCAGCCCAGCCACAGCTAAGAAAAGGTGTGATTTAAGGGACTTATAAAAAGCAGGCGAGTTGAACCTAGGCATCAATCACGTCTAGTGGGAGGCCATTCAAGATGGAACGACCCACAATTGAAAAGGCTCGACGCTGTCTAACTAGGGTTGCCAACTTTAGATTATGACATTTCTGGACAAGAAAGGGAGGCCATTCCAGATGGAACGACCCACAATTGAAAAGGCTCGACGCTGTCTAACTAGAGTTGCCAACTTTAGATTATGAAATTTCTGGACAAGGCGCGAGCCCCAACGATTTGTGGCTATTAGGGTCTGGTCACTCTGGCGGAGCGTCGTAAGCTCCCCTGGCCCCAGCCGCAACGGGGCCTCCAAGAGTACATTATCATGCTAGTATCCCACAATGTATGTTAGATTTATAAATTACTTAGAAAATGTGAAAATACACAATGGCCCACGCCGAGATATGGTCAACCTCAGACTTAATCGTACCGCTACTTTCAGCAGGAACCAGAAGGTAGCTGTCGTCAGCGTACTTTAATAGTCTATTGGAGTGGCTCTAGTTTTGATATGGCTACTGCGAAGTTACTAGTCTCGGCCTCGAGTACATACCTGCACCTAACCATGTTATTGTCACTGTAATTACCAAGTCACTTCCTCGGCACAGCTTAGAACTTGAAAAGGTCGCCTAACAACCAAAATTGTGATTGATTTGAGCTTTTTTGTTAGCGCTTGAAAACCAGATTATCTGACCATCTGTGATATTAGGTCAAGAGCGCCTCTGATTCTGAAGTAAGTAAGTAGGCCTAAGCATTACATTTTGTCTTGTCTTGCGTTTAACCGTTTCTCAAACCGAAGAATTGCCAACCACAGACAATAATTATGGTTATCCTCTGTTTCTCTTCTCTTTCAATAACTGGTCGAATTCAGTCAATGTTATCAATCCGTGTCATTTCAGGCATTCCTTGAGCTCTTGATCCATGAACTGCATCTCGGATAATATCTCTTCTCCTAAGAATCTCCACTCTTCCGCAACACATGCCCGAAATATGAACGGTTCGTCTGCTTGATTAGACTCCTCTCTCTTCCAACAGTCTCCGACAAGTAGGCATAATTATTATAAGTAATTAAATATGTAAGCAAGTAGGTAAGTAAGTAAAATATATGATGTATCTCAAATGCAGGGGAAATCTCAAAATATTTCAGGCAAAATAGTGAGATTGTAACGGCTCTGCTTCAAGTTCCCAGCCGGACCGATCCTTGTAAGGATTTCCATGGGCAATATATGGGTCCAAATTGGGTTACATAATAATATTATATGGGTCCCATCTAGAAATATGGGTCCTATATGGGCTTCATGTGAGCATGATGGCCTGGATACGTCAGGGCCCTCAGGGGGCTCCCTCCGTTTTCCCCTTCGTTTTTCTCTCTGGTACCAGCTCCCCTTCGTACGGGCTGACCCATTGCATGCTAGATAAGACCTCGGCTTTCCGGCTTCCGCGGTCTGTCAGAAGACCTAAAAATAAGCGACCAGTCACACGTCCGCTCGATTTATTTCTTCAATAGCGTCGACCAACGATACAGGCAACATCAACAAATCCCTCCCAATGTATCCGCTGTGCTCCGCGTCTACCGAACGAGTTCACTCTTCTTAATTATTGTGTGTCTGCGTCTCAGGACTCTGTCCTAGCTCTGTCTGTCCGCCACCAGTATACACTTCATTTTATACTACATAGAGGGGACACGTGCAAAGATGACTTGCGGAAGGTTAGAGGACTCTACAGAGGGGACTCTATAGGGGGCGAGAGAGGAGAGGGGACTCTATTATGGGGACTCAGCAAACACGAACACCTTCAGAGAAAACGCCGCCACAGCAAACAGATTTCAGAGATGCCGCATGCATGGCCACCCATTGGTCTACCGAAAGGGTAGGGACCCTATCCCGCTACAGGATCCCCAAAGTAAATTTTGTAGACACCAGACCTCTTCAAAGCGTTGTTAGATCGACACCCGATTAAGTAAACTCATTGACTACTACACTGTGTCCACGATAAAGTAGACCCCTAGACTTTGTTAAATATCTTGGTCAATTGTACTACTATAGGTACTAAATTTGGTGCACATGAACTTCAGTCTATTCTATCTAAACCCTGCAAATTTTATTACAATTGATGCAACGGTTACGATGATATACCCTTATGAAATTGGGTGGTTCAGGAACCAAGTTACCAACACGTAAAACGCATCGACAGATGCGTGCGCGGCTGATCATCCTGACTCAGCACCAGTTCTCCGACAGCATTGATATTTGTTTGCGTCCATGGTTTTGTTTGCGTCTCGTGGTTTCCTTGCAACTGATCCGGTTGTGGCAATCTTTTTTAACAGCTTGCTGACTCCAGCTAGGGACCAATTTTTCATTGGAAATTCTGTAATGAGTCTCCTACGCCATACCCCTTCGTCTCTCTCAACTCCTTGATTAAAATCTTGTCCTCTGCACTGAAAACCATTTCTTTACAACCAACTACTGTTACTGTTACTGTTACTGTTACGTAAAACAGGTCTCGTAGTCT
Organism: Aporrectodea caliginosa; assembly: GCA_020284085.1. Lineage (NCBI taxonomy): Eukaryota > Metazoa > Annelida > Clitellata > Crassiclitellata > Lumbricidae > Aporrectodea > Aporrectodea caliginosa. Next base: position 288,372 of record JACEVL010001011.1, read on the forward strand.
AATTGTTTTCGAAAATGACGCTTATAAACAACAGCCTATCCCTGCGGTAGCCAGAAAAATGACGTAATTCTATGCGTTTTACGTGTTGGTAACTTGGTTCCTGAACCACCCAATTTCATAAGGGTATATAATCATAACCGTTGCATCAATTGTCATAAAATTTGCAGGGTTTAGATAGAATAGACTGAAGTTCATGTGCACCAAATTTAGTACCTATAGTAGTACAATTGACCAAGATATTTAACAAAGTCTAGGGGTCTACTTTATCGTGGACACAGTGTATAACGAGTTCTCAGATGGGTGGAATGCGAATAACTTCAGACAGAACCGGCAAATAAGAAAACCATGCAGATGTGCACAAGACTGTAATGCCAAAAACCAAAATAATAATGAATGATCGTATCTAAACGTATAAATGAAACACGCATGCCTAACAAGGAATTCTTAAAGCATACTGGAATAAGAATTTTTGCATGGTCCGCGTTACTTCGTCAAAGTCAACCGTTTCGTTGCGCAGAATTAAGATTCAGCGACCTGTTAATAAATGCGTATGGAACGCTCGTCATCGATTCCATCTGCTTCAAGATTTTTGTCAAATTCGGCGTTGAGCTTGACTGCGTTTGAATAGAAACTTGACAAACTAATAGCCTCAGAAGAGGAATTCCTTGATTCAATTTCTGAAAGCGAACAATTAATATGATCGGCATTTCGACACATACAATGACAGTGTGAATTCCTGTTGGTCATCTGTGATTTGGTGTCACTCAGACCAGTGCAACAACATTGGGGCAATGGAGCCTCGGCGAGAAAGGATGCGAAACTATCATCTACAGTTATTCCTGAATCGCTGAAGCTTTGCTTATACACATTTCGTTCATAGTTATGTTGACACGATTTAATCCTGCAACTTCCACACTGCTGTAACCAGCAGTTTGTGCTACCTGCAGACCGATCTAACTTTTTAAATTCTTCGTAGCATTTTCTAAACTCATCTGCATAGGAATCCGAAGTGCTTGACATTGTCTGATTATTTCCCCAAAGTTCTTCAATAAATTCCATCAGCTGGTAAGTTTTCTTGACCTTTAAATCAAGTAGGCCTACTTCTGGGCTTCCGTCATGACAACGTGGCAGTATTATCTGACAGAATTTCATATAACTAACACCTGTCTGAAAATTTCTTTTGATGATTTCAATTGCACTGTCAAAAATATCGCCGACTGGCGTTGTTTCAGAATCCAGTCCAGAATCGCTTCTTTCGGTACTTACTGCATATCGAGAAACTGCGCCTGGAGCGCTGATTATCAACACAGAGTCCGCGAGAGCAATTCTTCTCATTAGGACGGGCACGCTATTGCAGCTGTCACTGGAAATTACTTCATAGTTGTAGCACAGTTCTAAGAAAGCAGAGAGACGTTCGATGACATGGGTGAAGTAGAGCTTTACTTCATTACCATAAACAAGAAATACATATTTCTTCGTCGCATTCACACCTATAGATAAAACGAAACAGAAACTCAATTGTAGCGCAATACTTTCTTTTCAAAACTACCGTTACAAACACAAGTTTTCTGGTTGCCTTGCCCTGGGACTTATAGCTACTGTAGTGGTTGCAGTAACTTACTAACCTTACAATTGTAATGCGCGAGAGAGTTGCATGAGGTCAAGAGGAGGAGAATAAGGAAGAGATATAATAGAAATAAGAAACGAGGTATAAGAACCCTATTTCTGAGAAAACCGATATGAATATTGCAGATATTTAAAATGCAGCTCAGAATGTTATGAGCAGTTAAGGCATTTTTTGCATGTATTAATTATGAGTATTAATTAATTTCGGCGATTGTGGATGTCCGCCTCGGGCTCCGTGATGCCAAGTTTCTGTCTGAAACTGTTTTGTGTATTTTCACCAAAGATGAGGTACTTGCCGCTATTGTTTATCTATTAGAAGTGAATGTAGACGAGTGATGAAGTCACTCTTCACCTGAATAATGTTCATGTTAACATACACATAGACATATTACCAATGCAGAGCCACAACAAGCCTCCTCTTGGTCTCCAAATCTCAACTTGGCCTTGCACCAAAATATCTCTCGGATTTTATGCATAAGCCTCTCTCTGCAACATCTGCTCGCCCTTTGCGCTCTACTGACCGTCTGGACCTGTTTGTCCCTCGTGTTAGATCTGCCTTGGCTCAATGCCGGGCATTTGCTGTGACAGGTCCCTCCACCTGGAATGGACTCCCCCCTCTTCTACGTGCTAAGCTCATGTCTGGGATTTCTCACGCATCCTCTGGCTCTCTTAAAGCGTTTCTTTTTCCCCCGGGGCTTCCGCGCTGAAAGCGCCTCTGAATAGTCTATGCTGCGAGAGGCGCTCTATAAATGTTTAGATACGATACGATATACGATACAACAAGCATTAGGCCTACTATACTTCACTGGAAAAGGTGCAATAAGAGGCATGGGTAACTTCCTATTACTATGGTCACTTCAGATAGCGCAAACACGTAGGCTACATCGGGATGGTCGCAATGCATAAGCTTAAGCTTTCAATCGATGGTCACTTCAACTTAAATTGTAGACGAGAGTCGTACGTGTATAAACGTCGAGGACGGCGCTATATAAGTTGTTAAATTAGATCTATAAGATTATACAGGATTGTCAGGTCATGATATCAGATCATAGCAGGTCATTTCCGCGGGTGTCACGACAATTCGTGTATACCGACATTTCGTCTACGACACTTCGCTTCTACAGACACTTCGTCTACCGACATTTCGTCTACAAAGTTATTTGATATTGTTTGTCACTTTAAAATGGAAGCTAGCTTGATGAAAAAAACTGTTACCCTAAATGGAAGTGGGATTGATGAAAATATTCCTGTCTTGAAATAGAAGCTGGATTGATCCAAATAATTGTTGCCGTAAATAGAAGCTGGATACCAAGCTGGATGCATGGATGAAACTAAGTTTCCATTCAATAGAAGCTGGATGAAAATAATCTTTTCAGTAATTAGAAGCTGGATTCCTGAGAATTATAGCACGTTTTAGCTAAACTATAAGAAAGCGGCCTCTGTTGATTAGCCGTAATGGATAGGCTACAGTTGTAGACGAAATGTCGGTAGACGAAGTGTCTGTAGACGAAGCGTCGTAGACGAAAAGTCTGTAGACGAGTTGTCGCGGAACCATTTCCGCGTGAGCAGCAATCTACTGTAAACGTACCGGTACAACACATAAAGCTTAAAGTAACAACATTACTTGTTTGATCGATCTAGATACGTTTTAACAGTACTCAATTTCTGCTATAACAATGCCCATCGCTAACCTTTTTTATGGCAGTGGCTTCTCAGTCGACGAATCCCCACATACAGTGTAAGAACCAAAAGGACGACGAGCAGTAGACCTACAAGTAAGACGATTGCTCCATCCGGAAGTACTTCTCCATCAGGATTAATTACGGTTGTTGCGTTTACGTTCAGCTTAGAAGTAGTCTCTTCAATTATTGCAACAATGGGGGCCACGACGAGTGGAGTGTAATGGGATGGAGTAACCATAGTTACCGTAATGTGCCACAAGGTTGCATCTGCAGCAAGAAAACATAGATTAGTAGGTTAATAACACTAGTACTACATGGGACAGTTATTGTTATTTATTGTTATAAATAAATAAATGTTAGAGACTTTAGTGCCGATGACTCGATCACTCGAGGTAACAATTCAGAAGCCCTTTCCCATTTTCATTATAATCGATATTGTTGTTATTTTGTTATTGTCGGTGAAGGTGCTTATTTATATAGCGCCTCCCAAAAACTCATAAGAGGTGCTTCCTATTTTCTAAGCATCACTAATAACAGTTAAGCACCGAGTTGTCAGTATTAGGCTACTCTATAACTTTAGTAGTGACGTAACTAGGACTTTTCGTTTGGGAGGGATTGAAGCCTTGAACATGGCGAGTGCGGTAGCCCGAGGCTATGGTGGAGCCGGGGGCTTGATTCACTTTGAGGGGCTTCAGCTTCGGGGGGGCTTAAGCCCCAAGCCCAACGCTAGTTACGTCCCTGAACTTTAGTATCTATAGGCTACAACAGAGTGAACACTGGTCGAAGAGGAAATGATTGCAATAAAATTACTAGTTGAAGTTTAAATAAAGAGGCGTGATTACTTACACAAACTGAAAAATCCTTGCGAACGTCTACACCGGTAGGATTTAAAACTATGTGACCTTGTTCCTAACATATAAATATAACATATTGTAATTTTGTAAGATATTGCTTTGCTGCTTTTGGGATCTAAAAATCAACAGGGGTCTAAATAATATTGGAGAAGGCGCCGTATAAGAGCGAAAAACATTTCCGTTATAGGCCTATCTGTGTTCTCATCCGTTAAAATAATGTCATCAGTAATTTTTACTGATTTAAAATCCACGAGTCGATCAACATCTATAGGGCCTACAATTTCGATTCGATTATATCAGTCAGTAATTAAGACAAAACCAGGCGTATCCGCTTGATCTTACGACACAGCACAAATTAAATACAATAACTAGCTGGATCTAGGCTAACATAAATTCAAAAATGAAATAATTATTGTCCACCTCTATAATTGAAAAGAGAGCCATTGAATCTGCTGAGATCTTGACCTTATGACCTGATCGGGCATCGTCCCAACCCGTCGCCCGTCGGAAGCTTCAATAGGTCGATCGTCGGTCCTCCCTCGCTCAGCTTCACGGCCTTTTTCGACTCAGGCACGCGTTTTCTACTTAAAATCTGATTTCGAAGTCAACTCGCGAAGATCAGAAACTCAAGGCTTGCGACAAACGAAACGAAACGAGGTCCTTCACCATCAAACGCCAGCTATCGTCTGTCTTTTTGCCGCCAATCGTCCCTTCTTCAAATGAAAAGGCGCCTACTCTTGCCGGGCTTTGGAGCGAAAATTCTGGCCAATCAGATCACGCGTCAATTGGCGCCAAACGGCCAAACGAGCGGGAAACCTTACTACGCTATAGAGATTGCGCGACCTAGTTCGTCACATTATAACAAGTATACAGAAATCCAAAATAACTTCGCGCACGCTGGCCATGCTTGCCATTGTTGTTTATGACGTTTTCATTTTAAAAGTTTCTTAGTTTACTAAGTAATTGTCGTATACTCGAGCTAACTCTGTGACCTAGTCCTGATTTCGGAGATACCGGTACCTCTTGTTTTTAGTCAAGAATTTCATGCCTTTTTGCCGAGCAGTTTGTCGCACGCCATCGAATTTTAACACCTAGTGGACCGGTCTGCTTATTCAGATGGTGGAATGGTTCTAACGTAGGCAACAGTCGAACTTTCCCCACCAATTATTCTTTATTCCTTTACTTTTCCCGGCAATTTTGCGTGAATTTCAGTAACTTGCTTTCTCACCTTCTGACAACCTATGCCTGCCTGGTGTAATTCGAATAACATGTAGAATGCGAATGCGAAGAATGCGAACGCGAAGAACAATGTGAAGAATGCGAATGCGAAAAAGAATGGGAAGACAAATGTGAAGAAGTAGAAGAATGCGCAGAAGAAGGTGAAGAAGAATGTGAAGAAGAATGCGAAGAAGAAGAATGGGAGGAAGTAGAAGAATGCGAAGAATACGAAGACTTACCGGACAGAGACTTGTAACTCGTGTAGGAGATTTCCTGATTTCTTTACATCGGTCTTTCCGGGGACTCATTATTGATAACCACGCACCGTAAACTGAGAAGTTGAAGTTGATCGGCGCGGGCATAAAATAGACCGAGATTGAACCGTTACTAAGCACCGAAGCATCCAAGACCGCCTTCCAACTGGTTGGTCGTTGAACTGTGAAAAACATATTTTCTGCGATGAAGGAAAACTTTTTTTACAGTAATTTTGGACGCAGAACTATACAGCATGAGCAACGCCAGCCAGCCGCCCATTCGTGCATACGCCTTTCGCCATAATGTCTAATGTAGGCTATCGTTTATCTCAGAGCTGAGCAAACTTTGTCCACTAACTTACTAAGGTCGCATTAAAATTATCTTCAAGTAAGAAAATATATTCGTAGTAAATTTAATTACTGTAGGCTTACAGTAATAAGTTTTTCGAATCTATAGATTTATATAGACCAGCGCTTCTTGCAAAATAAATGTAAATGTTCGCGTCTTTCTATAGCGACCTACATATGGCCTCGACCCTGCTCATTTTTCAATGAATTGATCGGGTGAGATCCTTCAGCACCGCTCCCCCGTTTGAATGGACGCCACGCCATTTAAGGTCCCCGCGCAAGGATCGTGCTAGCCCGAGATTTAAATCTCTGAAAGTGCTCTCAGCACGGTGACCCTGAGGAAAAGAAGCGCCTGTAAAGAGTGAGAGTGCTATAATAGAGAGAACCCAGTCATCGGTATTTACAAAATGCAGCATAATTGCATACATTGTCTATGTCAATCATTGGCTAGATATAACGTAACTGGTGCTAGTAGCTGCAATATGCAATATAGAATGCAAGTTTTTTTCAACTGAGACATGTATTTCGATTTGTTGAAGTTCATGCACGAAATGTATGTGCGCAGATATACGTTGACGCGAAGAGGAGCAGCAGCAGCAGCAGAAAGAAGAGGAGAAGGAGGATAAGAAACAGAGGAGGAGGACAAGGAGATGGAAGAGGAGGAGGAGGAAGAGAAGATGGACGAGGAGGAGGAGGAAGAAGAGATGGAAGAGGAGGAAGAGGAGGAGGAAGAGAAGATGGACGACGAAGAGGAAGAGGAGGAGGGAAGAAGAAGAGATGGAAGACGAGGAAGAAGAGGAGATGGAAGAGGACGAAAGGGGAGGAGGAGAAAGAAGAAGAGGAGGAGAAGGAGGAGCAGGAAGACGAGAAGGATGCAGAGGGGGAGGAAGAGGACAATCAATTATACTAACCATAAGGAGTAGAGCAGTTGACTGAAACAGTTTGTGTAACTATATTCTGAAGATTAGTTGGCAGACTGTATATTGTGGCTCTGTATTTCACACCAGGCATCGCACGAAAACACTCGTATTTAAACACCGCCTGCATGGATAAAGACCAAATTTCACACAATAGATTTAAATCCACGTGACAGCACTTAAAAGCGAAAATTTGTAAAAGAATTTAATTATACGGGAGTCAAACACTAGACTACTGGAAAATGCCATTAATTACGCATAACTCTTTGTTTTGTGGTAGTCTACATGCAGAGGCGGATCTACATTTTTTGGGCCCTGAAGAACTGTTATGGGGGCCTGGGCCGGGGGCCCCTTGCAACTGCCATCTTTATTTTAAGTGAGTCTATTGCTAATTCTTTTATCGCCTCGTCGGGAAAAATGTGGGTACATGTATACATGCTATCATATATACATGAGTATAAACAGATGCAGCATGCCTACATATTTGCAACTTTATACATTTACGTAGAATGAAATACTTACATCATTCGATAGTTTACTTTCTACAGAGAATATTCGGACTCTTTGACGATTCTTATTATTGTAGGCATAAGAGATGTTCAAGGCAAAACCGGTTAGCCACTTCATTGACTCTGAAAAGACAGTAGGCTAATCTTTACATCAACAAGGAACGACTGATAGTATGAGATGTGGCAGATGCATGCCTTTGAATTCTGGAAGACCAATCTTTAGTGTGTGTGTGTGTGTGTGTGTGTGTGTGTGTGTGTGTGTGTGTGTGTGTGTGTGCGTGTGCGTGCGTGCGTGTGTTTGTGTGTGTTTGTGCGTGTTTGTGTGTGTGTGTGCCAATCTCTTCTGGTATGATTCCTGAGTCAGCTGGTATGATTCCTGAGTCAGTAAAGGAAGCTGCATATATGTGCGCTAACATGCCAACCAAGCTATGGAACAATTTTATGAAGTTTGGTGGTAATGTTCTCCGAAACCCTTCTCCCTTCTCAATCCTCCAAAAGACCATTATCATTAATTTTGATCTCTTGGCTGCATACAATTCCACCATGTCAGAATTTAGTAGACACCAAAGTCAACTTCTCAGTTTAAAACGTTACCTATCATCTCTTGCTCACTCAAATTCAGCCAATAATAGAAACCTTTGGAAAACGGTGAACAATCTTCTTCACCGTGGCTCCTCTCACCCCTCCCAAACTCTATCCCACATGCCTCCATAGCCGATTCCTTCGTATTCTTCCTCACTGGAAAGTGTCTTCCCTCTGTCTCTCATTATCAAAATCAACCTCTACGCAAATCGACTCTTCCCCTCAGGCGACCACAACGGCACAACTTTGCCACCTATATACTACATCTCTTTTCTTAACCTGCTTGAGCCTGCTATTGGCGCAGGAATCACTACCCTCTTTCAAGCCTCTCCAAAATAAACGATGCTATCTTGACCCAATCCTAATCTCCTTACTGGAAGATTGTGCAACCCTTCTCGTTCGAGTCCTACTATAACCAAGATCATCAACCTGTCTCTATCGACTGCTACATTTTTTATGCTTTCAAAAACTCAGTCGTCCTTAGTTTCCACTAATCTTCTCTAACAGATTCATCATATTCAACACTGCGTCATTCTTCTTAAATGTCCTCACTTTAATTCTAGCAAACTTCCTGTTGTTCCATTGCCACTGACAGCCTTCCGGTAGATTCTGCTTTAAAACTGAGCGCATGGAAGTTACCAAAATCTTGCTTATTTCATCTGAAAAGCTATATGTGATTCAATTAAAGGATGTGTATGAGGAGCTGTTAAACTCAACTGTGAATGAGAAATCTGGTGTTGCAAGTTCCGAGCTGTGGCTGCTGATTCAGGGGTGCACATGGGGGTATTAAACTGAGTCATTACGGCGCAGACTGATGTATGATAGACTGAATAATAAGTGAACACGAATATGCAATAAATTATGTTATGTGCAATTTGTAGTATGTAATGTATATGTACCATTATGAATTGACAAATTTCGTATGGCTCCATGTACACAGGTGCGGTCCCTCTTTTAGGGTGCGTCAATTTAAGAATAACTGGTATTATTAATTGAAATTAATTAAATAATTACTGTAAACAACATGAGTGGTTTAACACTCATGACCTGCCTCAGATGAGTTTGCAAAGGCTGACTTCCACTGAGTCAACAATAAATCTATAATGCATCCTGTGTCATTTGCTCATTCAACAGGTTTAAACGCCCGTGCTGTTCTGAAAAGGACATTGCAATTAGATGCTTACTTGCGTCAGGTGGCATCTTCCAGCTGAATGTTAGTGCCGGCATACACGACAAGTCGTATCGATTTTGGATATAATATACATTAACTGAAAAGTTGTTCGGAGATTCCGGAATATCGTCGTGTTGTTCAAACGACGAAAATAAATCTGTGAACAAATGGCATTTGTACAGATATATTGCTTAGGCCTATCTGAACATCGTCGCATCTGCCCTAATAACTGCAGGATGTTGGTAGTAACTTCAGGATATAGCTTGTTAATTGTCGCTTAGTTTTAATACCTGAACTTATCAATATATTTACGTTATGCAATTTATATCTGCGTATATATTATATTGAAAATCGAGGAGAATCTCCGTGCATATTTGCACAAAGTTTGAATGGATGTTGCTTTAATTGATCTATAGGAATTTAAGTTGAAAAGAAATTGGTGGTCAAACTGAATATAAAATTTAATTTGCCTGGATGCAAAGTATGTAATTTCCTAGAATCGGAGAAGGTGGTGGTACGCATAAAAGCCCAATTTGACAATATAAAATAAAAATCCTGTAGCGGTTTTGTTTGTCCTCCCCCTTTTTCTGCCTCAGGCGAGCCTCCGCTCAGCCTCGGCCCAGCCTCGATCGTTGGCCAGTCCAGCCTCTTCGTTGCTGTGCAGGATCTCATCCTTCGAGACGTGCTATAAAGGGACGTCCTGGTGCGAGTAAAAAAGAGACGTATGTGAAGAAACGGAAGAAGTACCAAGGGCCGCAGCCGTGAAAATTCTTCACGGCTTCACTGAAGAACTTCGTCCCGTTAATCAGCCTTCGTCGTTTGGAACAGCCGAGTTGAACGACACCCTATATATATGGGTCAAGTGGACCTTTGTCGTTCCTTTAATAGACGATTATTCTGGGAAGCCTCTGAACTGGTTATAAGCCTCACTGAACCGGACCCTCCCTCGTGGGACAGTTAGCGGTAATCAATATATAGACGTATATGGGTAACATGTAACTCGCTGGCGGTCGGAATCTGTGTTAGTCGACAATGAACATTCTGGAACATTATCAGATGTCGATTTTTACACAGGTTCTGAACATCCATAGCATTTGAGTTGATTCCTGCAGAAGTCGTGTGTCGGTCTCCTGATAGACCACAGCTGCAGCCGTATCCCACGGGCAAGCAGAAAAGTTTAGTTGTCGCATTGGTCTTCCTGGTAGCTGTCCAAACCCCGGCAACCGTCATAATTATACTGCGTACAGGAAAGACCTTATTATATAGGCTCTAACTATTCTCAGGCAAAAAGGAAATAAGCGTCTCTCGTAAGGCTCATCATAACTGAACCTATAGGCCTATTTACTGTTATAAAATAAACTGAAATATTCAATTCATCGGTACTTACCACGTTGCTGCAGCGAATCATTCTGTGAATAATGGCATAGGCCTATCTGGAAAGTTATAAAATGAGCTAATTATTCTCCTTTATATATATATATATATATATATATATATATGAACTCAAATATTTTAACGTTCAAAACAACATATATATATATATATGTATGTTCAAAACGATTAAAGAGTCTGTTTTGACCGTTAAAATATTTGAGTTCATTTCTACAGTTAGCGAACTTATTTTGTGCTGCGTTTCTGTTACTGTATGTTTTCCTATCTTAGCCGCTTGATAGTACAGTAACTTATACAAAAATTACAGATCCACAATGCAGTTCAGAGCTCTTAAAACGCAATTCTCCCCCTCCATAGCGACTTACCTTGCAAACCCAGTTATAAGTATAATTTTGAACATTTTGAAATGGTATACGCCTATTCTCTTATGGTTCATCAATGACAATGTAAGAAAATTTACTGCTGAAGGCGCTTTGCTAAAAGCCTTCAAATTATGCTTGATATCACAAATTGTTAAGAAGAGACGGATTTGTTACATAAAACTGCTACATGTATTGCACATCAATAGCAAAGTTGAGAATTTTTCATTTAATCTACCTTCATAATAATAATAATAATAATCTTTTCTTTACTGAAGCGCTTGACAAACGCACTGCGCTGTACATTTACATGTTATGCAATTTAAATCTTAACTACTAACAGAACAGACAGCCTGCAATCTAACTTTATAAATACGCACCTGGTTTTCTGGAGTGATGGTGCAGTTATTGTGAGATTCTTTTTCTCCTGAGCACACTTCAAGATATTCATCACATCCAAGCGGCCATCCGTATGTTGAACTAGACCCATGAAGTTTGTTGAGCACCAGCAGAAACACTATGTGAAACACTATTCTTTGGCGACGAAACATGGTATCACCGATGCACATGTTAGCTGCAAGTGAATTTAATCGTGGTGTAAGATTTTCCTACAGCATGCATCAAACTATGCTTCTATAACCATTTTAGACTATGCTGCATAGTGGTCGTTGTTAACCCAGAGAAAGAGAAAGATATTCAGGATTTATCCTAAATTCTTTGCAAATTCTTGACCTAATTGCTGGATTTCTAAGATTATTAAGGTTAATGACCACCTACGGAATAACAGCATATAGTCTCAATGCATTTGGAGATGTGAATCTGTAAGACATCTATATAGACCTATATTATCTATAAATATCTGTAAGATAGTTATAGACAAAATCTTTGTCTTTTAAATACTTGCCAGGGATTTCTGAGTGATGGAACGCCGCCACTGTCGTACTCTCCTCCTTTGTACTCCTCGATAAGCCGGATTCAGGAGGAAAAGTGAATCCTGATTGTCAAAGGAAATATTCTGTTGGGATCGGATCGGTTCTTCTCAAGCCTTTCAAGGCTTGTAGACCTACCACGCAATTGTTGATTGCTTGACTGAAAAATGGAAATTTCAGTCGAAGTCAGAGAGTAGAATTTCTCATTCTTTATAGAATAAAGATACTCCGGTTTTTTTATGGAAGTGGAAAAATAAATAGGCCTACCTTCGATAAATCGACAGGCCATTCGTCGATGTAGTGAGCGAGCTTAGGTTTGCGGATGTTAAGGACGATACTAATGCTGATACAACTAATACAGAGCTAGAAAATGAAAACTGGATAGACCAAGAGTTATGCCCGAGTATACGCCTAATTAATGCCTACTGATTATAATTAGATGTTTGTGCTTATTTCAATTTAAATATCATACAAATGGATGCTTCTTTCTCTATTGATGTTGAGGCTATTGAATCGAGGGTACTATAGGTGAATAATTATTGGTAAAATGTCTAGAAACCCATGCAGGACATTACCACGTGCTTGAACAAGCAAGATCAATCTCAACTTTGACAGGAGAATGACAAGATTTATTAGTGCCAGAAACTCGCAGGTTTGATGAGATAGAGGAGTATAAATCTGTTTTAGGAGTTTCGATCGAGCCCTATAGTGAGCATGTAACTGACAGTGGTGGCTCTAGACTTTTGCAACAGGGGGGGCCACGGAGGGGCCAGGGAAACAGATGGAGGGGCCAGTCTATTTTTCGTCAAAAGTGAGAATGGTGACAAGAAATCTGTATTGGAGCTACATGAATTGTTTAATCAACAGCCTCAAGTTAAGACACAAATGGAAACAGACTCACTTTGTTAAAAGTAAAACCTATTAACTACAAACAATACATACACTTTTAATTAAGTGCAAGTTTAATTAAGATCTGTCATGCCTAGAGTCAAGCTGTGCCACAAAGGCACCCATGATAATCTACTCTGCACGACCACATTCAACTAACGGCATTGATAAACTGCTCTCCGAAACGAATATCAGAGATAGTGCTTTGCAGATTATGTCTTATATCAGAAAAGACTTGCGTTTTGGCGTTAAAGATTGTATACTAATCATAATAGTAAGCGAATGGTCAGAGAATTGTCGATTTAGTTCGGATTGATATAATAACTGGATGTAGACAAGTTGCCTAAATGCAGTCCGTGAGTCCACTTCAGAATGATGCCTGGAGTTTTATCTGCAGCAGAGCCCGAAAAGCGCCTGGACATTTTATGAACACGCTGGTTGGGTATAGTACAGTTTCAAGTTTGTTCAGGAAAGATTCAGATAGAGTCTCAGTGTGTAGGCGTAGGTCTAAAGGAAGGGCGTTCCAAAGTCCAAACCACTGGGCCTACCACAGAAAAGGCTCGACTCTTCGAGCAGTAGGCTACGAGCGAACGAAACCAAGAGAACCCCCTTTTCCGTAAAGCATTGGGGACGACGTCCTTGGATACCCGAAGTCAGACAGCATTGTTCTCGGACGTAAACTGGGCGAGGCCTTAGCTGGTGATGTCGCCATACCAGGGCATCTACCTTGTACTCAATATACTTGCGGATAGGGACTCAGTGATGGATAGCACTATAGCAGGAAGTAGCTTATAGCCTTATACGACAAGAAAATAATTAAGATTCTAAGGAAGTAAATCTATAGGTTGTGTCTGTGAAAACACCACGAATAAAATAACATCGGATTTCATCATGCATCATGCTTAGGCAAGTAAGTCATACATTTGAAAATATCAAAATTAAATGATGCCATATTTCATAATATTTTGGACTGAAATTTGGAGGGGCAACTGGGGGGCCACAAACTCAGTTGGGGGGACTTGCCCCCCGGCCCCTCTGTAGAGCCGCCACTGGTAACTGATGCTGCGTCCTTATGGAAAGCCATTCTGCCAATCCTGTATAGATGCTGTTTGAGCATGTAGGCCTAGTTAGACGCTTTAAAAAATCGATTACAGCCGTGCCATAACGAAATGAACATTAGGAGGCGATCTACTCATTCACATGTACAGGATTTGAACCCTCAACCGTCGATTCCCAGGTCTGATCATTTAGCAAACAATCCTTCATGACAGAGTATTCATTTGCCAGAGGGCGCCACGCACACCAGAAAAGAACGCCTAACATCCCGAAGAGAGGCAAGGAAACCACGCTGCCACACCAACAAGAATGTTGTTCACTGTTGCTCAAGTAATATAGTGAATGAGCAACAGTCTTTCCAACATTAGGCCTACACTAGGCTTTTAAAATATTTAGCATAGGAATTTGATCTTTGTGATCTCATGCCAATAATTATAATGCGTTAGGAAGGCCTATCTCATAACGGTTTAACACGTATTAAACAAAACCACCTATAAAAACATCACATATCCATTAATCTCTATTCACTACAAATTCTACAATCAGTGTTATCATCACCAACGTCGTATTCATCAGTATGCAAACATTTCATATATAGGACTATGCTTACTGTTGTACTTTAAAGTAAAATTTACTAATTTGACGTGTCTAGAAAACATACCGAGAATAGGTTTCACAGTTGTTTATGCCTGAAATACTTATTCCATATGCTGAAACGTGGCACGAAGCGGTACTGCCATTGATTACTAGAGAAGGATGCAGCTAGATAGGCCTACCGGTACGTCGTTCAAAAACAAGGCCTGAGCGCAGGCGTGTGCTTTATAGCCTACATGAGTCACAATAGAGTTAATCGTAGGTTATTGTCAATAATTGTTGACGTTGAACGGTAGGTCTCATAATTGCTGGCAGTTCCTGTTGCCGTTGCAACATTCATGCCATTTGAAACTATGCCTTTAACACGTGGTCATCCAGCTGAAATAGCCTAGGCCTAGCTCATGAAAAATTAGCATAATAATTATGAGCAAGTACCGAAATAACAGTCTTGTAAAAATTAATTATCGGTTATTGAAAAACAGTGAAAAGATTGAGTCCTGTCATGTTCTAACCAGCTTAATTAGCCGATAAAGAATATCCGTCAGATGAAAAAAATACCGGATAATTAATTGTTTAATCTAACTTCCTCTTTACATTAGGCTACTATATATTTCACTAGGTTATCTTTACAAGGCAGCAAAAACTATCACATAAATAATCCACTATGATGCTGGACCTCTGAAGTTGAAGTCCTGTTTGTTTTGGTAGAGAGCCAAGTAATTATATACATGCACATTAGGCCTAGGCCCTAATTAGTCGAACATCATTAGTACATTATGCGCAATTAATGCACTTTATGTCAGCTTATAGGCTATATAACTTATGTATATGACACGCGGACAATAGCGTGTAATTGCGTGGTGCTAATTAGATAGACGGGTTTTTTTATTGAAAGGATCGAGGTATTCGAAGTAGATGTAGACTTATAACAGTCACATGAGCGCTAGTAAAATAACTGGATTTCCAGGGTCGTCCATCGTAATTGTAATCGTAATCTCCAAACTTCTAAAGCGCCACTCGAAAGCCAAGCGCAGGGCACCAGCTTATTCACGAGCGCTGCGTCTAGTCAAAAGGGTTGTCCGAGAGAGTAGTCCGAAGGAGGTCCGAGTCCGGTTTCCAGAGGATCAGAGGGGTCAGAGTAGCTGCTAAGGTGGGTGTCGTTTACGTCGAGAGTTGGAAGGTAGATGATCAGTTGAGTCGGGGTAAGAGTTCTTGAAGAGGAGAGACTTCAGTTTCGAGTGGAAAGCCAGCCTTGGCAATGATGGATAGAGACGCCTGATGCGGACGATGATGGGTGATTGGAGATGATGGTGGAGGAACCGAAAAAGTGCGGAATTCAGGAGGTAGATCGTTCCAGAGACGTGGTGCAGTGTTGAATATTGCTCGGTTGGAGAACTTGAGATGAGTAGTGACAGGAGGTCGAGAGAGAGTGAGAACGGAGGATGATCGGGTAGAGCGGGTTGGCTGGATGGTGAAGAGGTCGCGGAGATATCTGGGCTGGGAGCGTTGTAGAGAGTTGTAGGTTAGTGATAGGACTTTGAAGTGAATTCGCTCTGGGATTTTTAACCAATGGAGTGATTTGAGGATGGGAGTGATATGATGATGCTTGGGCGTTCTGGTGACGGCTCTGGCTAATGAGTTTTGGATGAGCTGCAGACGCTTTAGTTGGGTGGATTCAAGGTTGAGAAAGAGGGAATTGCAGTAGTCGAGCTTTGAGTGAACAATGGAGGTAGCGATGGACGTCCGCAGTGAGGGGGATAGGTCATCCAGGTTGACCCAGGTTGGGTTATGACCAGTGCGGAAGTCCGCATCTAAATTTGACATATAGGTTTTTGAGTACAACCTGTGACACCTGTGCCTTTAGTCAGATGGAGACAGTCTATAGGCTACTTTGCATGGTCGGTTCAAGGTTAGTTGGCGCCCATTAGGCAGGCATCAAACTCGGCACCCTTATTAAAGTAAAAGAATAATTAAAAGACAGTAAAGACTATTATAATACTATTAATTGTCCATTTTCTCTGGTGACACTCAATGGTATATAGTGTACACACGGTGTAGTTAAATGATAAATCCAGGTCAAAATATCCATTTTCGAGTAAGGAGATCAAATACAACACTAATAGAAAGCGTCTGAGAATAAACTGTAAAATGAAATTGTAGGATACCCGGTACCGTACGCATATGCATAGGCTACTGGAGTTCATCTAGTTTTTAAATAATTATAAGCGAACTAGACGGGCATCACTGAAAAAATCAAAAAAATTATTTGAAGACTCTTTTGGCTTCCCTTGCTGTAAAATCTTTGACAATTTCTTTCAAGTCTACCTTCTCCGCATGATCATGTGATACTCGATTACAGAGACGACAGACGACGTAAGCACGTGTTATATTTAAGCCTTAAGTTGAGTTAAGATGAAAACTTGTTGCAAGGCCGTTGAATCAGAATTGAGAAACTGTAGAACGCAAGTAAGTTTCAGTTACGTTTAGTTTGGAGAAACTGGGCAGACAACAGAAACAGGCAAAGTTAAATATGTTCGAAGTGCAATCCCTAAATTGGGAAAACTGATGCCAGACTGTTATCAACGTTATAGGCCTACCGTAGCACATGTCCGGTTTCAGTTCACAACCACTTGGTCTTCTTCCAAGGCAGAGTAGCTCGTCCCAAAGTGGCAGGAAGATCCGGCTCTTCACCAGCTGTAAGAGCGACTTGCAACTGTTTTCAAACGTCTTGCTACATAGGCTAGTCTATATAAATGTTCAAAACAATATCCTGCACTAGCAATGCGGTTAAATTGTAACGACTGTCGAGAACGGGTTTCAACATTTATATTATTGCTGCCTTTGCCATTTCATTTGACGGCTATTATTTCTATACATTGGATCTGTGGCGCAGCCCGTGCGGCCAAACTTTTAGCTAGTGTCACTTTGTGGGTTTAATTGGGTATCACGCAGCAAATTTTGTTTAATTAGTTATAACCGGCGTCGATTCGTCACTTCAAAGGAAAACCGAATCCTAACCGATTTCCGTGGAAGGACATGTGTCGTGCGTGGGCGAATCCATTAGGCCTAATGGGCGTAGGTCGCGTGACAGTGTTGCGAGGCCGTTTCGTCTGCGTGTTGGAAGTTGTTCTATCCCTTATACGACAGTGACAGATCGCAGTTCTAACGTTGAAGTTGTTTGCGGATTCGCGTCGGCCGTATTTCGATTTGCTGCTGTTGTCGAAGTAAATCGGATTCGATCGTGAAGGATATCATATTTCGTTATTGCTTTGGGAGATTTTTCGTCGACTTTTCTGATCAAGACGGAGCCTCTCATTCATTCATTCATTCATTCATTCATTCATTCATTCATTCATTCATTCAGTCATTCTTTCATTCACTCATTCATTCTGAGAATTTATATAGCGCCCCTTAAAGGATCCTACTCAGAGGCTCTCCCAGCCGAGCCACGGTTAGATTATACAGAGCCAAGCCGCAGAGATAAAATTATAATTATAATAATTACAATAGCAGCAATGGTCTCTGAGAGTGGATTTGAACCCTCTCCTGTCCATCACTTCATCTACGGTTCGACGGAAATACGTCGATCCCTCCGCGTCAGATACGATGCCGGCGACACCTATCGAGCGCAGGACGGGCGTAACAAAAATCCGAGTCGAATGAGGAATTGCCGCGTTGGGGCACGTCTAGGCTACATGTCGAAAATTTGAGACACAACAGTAATTGACGCCAGTGGACAAGAAATTGACGAAAACCTGGTGACAAACAGTCACAAACTTTTCATACTTATTTGTTCGCTAGGGCCCGCCTGCTGTTAGTGAGGTACCTTGTAACGGCATGCATGCTGTGTTGCGGAACCATATAAATTATCGTTATTATTATTATTACTACTATTATTACTAGACTTTTCCCCGTTCTAGAACGGTTGAAACGACCTTCGTAACGTACCTTCACCTCCCTCCCCTGCCTCTGCCTCTCCCCGTCCCCTCCAAATCCCCTCTCCGTCCTTCCCCTAGCTGATGTCCTAGTTTTGTGTAATCAGTGTCTGCATTTACACTCCACTTGGCCCTCCGACCGTTGTCCAGAGGTGCAAAAAGCCAAGTTTTTTTCAAAATGTGGCTGATTTACTCATGAAACTCATAAAAATGGCATGACTGCCGTTCAAATTAATTAGATGCATAAATGAAATTAACTAGAACAGTAGAACAGTAGAATGACATGTAACCAAAATTTCAAAGACGACACAAATTATTGCCAAGAGAGTTGATGAGACGCTGTTTCTCTACATTGTACTATTGCTAAATTAGTTAAAAACCATAGTGCCAAATTTTGCTGGTCTGGGCTGATCAAAGTTCCACACCCCGTGGCGCAGCCCTGGATGATCGTAATTGGTCTAAATCATAGAACGTTGTCCCTTGTCTGAGCGAACAGGCTGGTAATCATTCGCCTACGGAGGACTCGCGTAACAGGTATGTTGACTTCACCACTGACAGATAGACATTTCTCTTCTATTGTATTATTAATTACGTACGCTGCTTCTCTGCATTGTACTATGCCCTAATTAATAGTACCTTTATCAGTCTGTGCTGCAGTGGCGACGCCGGGATTTCAGGTTTGGGGGCTAAAACCCCAATTCGTTCCCTTTCTCCCTCCTCTCTTTTGACAGTGATTTCCCACTTTTGTTTGGGGGCTGAGCTGCCGATAGGGGGCTTCAGCCCACCCTAGTTTTCATGCTGGCGCCGCCACTAATACTGTAACAAAGTTCCACACCCCGTGGCGCAGCCCTGGATGATCGTTAATGTCTACATTAGTATTCTGTTGCAATGTCTAAAGCAACAGAACAACATTCTTTCACATACAGTTGTAATACTTCGAGCAGTAAAGACTGCAGAGGCCACATTGCTACGGCCACAGAGTTTAATGGCCTAAGTAGGTCTATTATATTTTAATTATACAGTTTATCACAATATTCATTAAAATGGATGCATGGCCGTGCTGCGCCTTTAAGGATGCTGTACATAGGCCTAATCCTGATATGGGGTCGTCCTTATGTTGGTTGATTAATTATGTCAACAAATTTTAGGCAGTTTTTGACCCTCCCCTTGTCAACAACAGTGTCAAACATTGAAGGACCCCTAAAAATTATGTCAACAATCCCAGAACCCCCTACAAAAAAGAAATACAATGGCTCAATACATGTAGAATCATTTTTAAAGATTTTTACACTAAAAAATGCAATCTCGAATTTCAAAATATACGAGTATAGTTTATTACCAGCTTTTTAGTAGTAATAAACATTAATCACGTTATACAGTTTTAGCATTACTTACTGTTTAAGCTACCATTTTGAAGGGTCTCTGTTGATTCACTGGGAAAAATTTGTTGACGTCAACTTGTACCGAACCCCTCCCCTTGTCAACAACTGTCAAACTTTTTCCAAGGCAACCCTCCCCTATTTTGTTGACATAATTAATGGACGAGCCCCTATCCTGATATTGTGTATTGCAGGCTGTCTGTTCTGTTAGTAGTTAAGATTTATGTCTTCTGTCATTTGTTGTTTCTCAATTGCATAACATGTAAAATGTACAGCGCAGTGCGTTTGTCAGGCGCTTCAATAAAGAAAAGATTATTATTATTATTATTATCAAACTCGAACTAGGCCTATCACTTAAGCGAGCACAGGAACTGTGGAATAATAATTGTAAACAGACTGATGATGACATATAAAACTGGGTTTACATTCTGCATGCAGAAGCAGCAGAAAAGAAAAGTCGGTTGATGGATAGCCAATGTAGGTCACTGTTGACACACCACAGGGACGGATCCAGAAAGTTTATAGTGGGGGGGCAAATGGGCGTCCGAAGGACGATCGTTGAGGCGCGCAGCGCCGAGCAGGGAAGGGGTCTGGGAGGGGGATGTGCCCCTCCCCTTTAGAATTTTTGAATTTCCACAATGCAAGGTTGCATTTTAGGCTGTTACGTGAACAAATTTGCTCTATTATTTAAAAACTGAAAGGCATCAGATATGTCACTGGTAGCTAAGATGTTGCTTGAGTCGTTTTTGAGTTTGACTGTGGACAGTAGTAGCCTATTAGGAAACCAGACTTTTTTAAAAATTAATATAAAACCTAGAAAATACGTTCAATTTTCAAGAACGCCATAGGCCTTAAGGTACTGTATTTATAAAGCGCTTCTCATAGCATAAGCCTTTCAGAAGCGCTCCCAGTGCGAGGTACTCCGAGAGAAAAGGAAGGTTTTAAGGTGAGAGAAAGAGGTAGAGATGCTACCAGTGAGGATTGCAGAGCATAGAGAAGGAGGAAGTCCATTCCATAGGGAGGGACCTATGCAGGCAAAGGATCTGGATTGAGCAAAGGTAAACGAATTGCTTACCAGGACTCAGTTAGCAGAAATTGTTAACAAATGGTACACAAACCAAGCAAGAATGATTCAACTACCTTATCGGGAGCCATGTTTTCTCTTCATTGCAAAAATCACAGAGTGAACATTGTCTACTTGGCGATGGGGGAAGTCCTGTGTAAATTTCAAATGGGGGGCCATGGCCGGATTGGCCCCCCTGGATCCTCCTCTGACACACCACAGACGTCTTGTAGTCAGTCGTCCTACAGAGCTGTTGTGGATGTCTGCAAGGGGCGGGAGGGAAGTGTTGTGGACGTCCGAAAATAGACGGGAGCCTGAAGGACGGGTTACGACTTACGCCAAATGTGGACATGGAGGGACTTTTGCGGACGTTCTTTATGGACGACCCCTCGGACGGTATAAAATTCTACAATTACCACATAATTTACTGCGGGTGGCTCGGTCGCAATATAAACGTGGAGTACAATACAATACAATACAACACAACACAATACAACTGGGGCGCGGTGGTATAGGGGTATGTTCGGTGCCTTGCAGCTGGAGGGTTGCGGGTTCGAATCCACCTCAAAGCCGCCGCGTAGGGACCCTGGGCAAGTCCTTCACTCGCAATTGAGGATCCTGAGTGGCCGAGTGGGTTGGTAGCCTGCTCTCCGCGCCGGCGCCCCGGGTTCGCTTCCCGGTCGGTCGGTTTATCAGAGATTAATTTCTCGGATCTTTACTGCGGGTGGCTCGGTCGCATTATAAACGTGGAGTACAATACAACACAATACAACACAACACAATATACTGGGGCGCGGTGCGGAGGGTTGCGGGTTCGAATCCACCTCAAAGCCGCCGCGTAGGGACCCTGGGCAAGTCCTTCACTCGCAATTGCTCATGCGCTTCGGCGTGAAACTCCGATTCAGCGTCCGCGAAGTAGTCGGGAGCGCTTCTGAATGGGCAATCTGGTAGAGGCGCTATAACAAGTGTTCAAATACAATACAATACAATACAATACAATTGCTCATGCGCTTCGGCGTGAAACTCCGATTCAGCGTCCGCGCAGTAGTCGGGAGCGCCTCTGAATAGGCAATCTGGTAGGGGCGCTATAACAAGTGTTCAAATACAATACAATACAATTTGCTATCAACTGTCATATGCCATACAACAGAGACTTAGCTTGCCTTTTTGTTTAAACATCAACGTAATTTCGAAAGACATGAATTCAAAACAAACTCATAATTTTTATTATTGTTTTACAAATATCATTCTTGTTCTCTTCGTCTTCTATTCCGTTTTCTTTGTCAGAGGACTGAGAGGAGTGCCTTCAACCAGAATTTATTGGAGTAGCCTAAGCCGTCACGAAAACAGCTGCCGCGTCCCGAGTTATGTTTGAAGATTTCTAACTAAGCTTATTATCGCCTGCACGTTTCCTGAAGTCAAAATGTTTCACGCTTTTATCCACATTTTGAACCATGGTGTAAGATATAGGCCTACTCTTACACCATGGTTTGAACCAAAGATTTTACTTAAGACGAACATAACGTTATTAATTATTATCGTCTTAGATTTTACCTCCCTGTTAAAATCTTTTGTTTGAATAACGCGGGAAGACAAAACAGCCTGACCAGAGCCTTCTATTACCGACTTGATTTGATATAGCGCTATTATCGGCCCGTCTCTCTGACGTGGCTTTTGTGTGGCGCTGAGAAATTTTCGGAGATTCACATATTTACATTAGGGCTGGTACTGATTACAATTTTTTTAATCGATTAATCTCCAAAAATTAATCGCGATTAATCGATTAAATTCGATTAATTTGGTCCATGTTACATAAAGCGTGAAAAACTGTTTATACTGTATACACTGCAAAAATCTCTCAATCATTCCACATGCTAAAGTTCAAATTGTCAAACTGAGAAATGTAGTCACGAGTAACTACCTTCTATCTACGAAAATCTTCAATAATCTTCGCCATAATCGACTTTTCCCTCAGCATTTACCTTAAATACAAAATGATCGCTTAATTTTACACTCAAATGTTTCACATTATTACTGTTTGCCATATTGTTTATTCCGGAAATAGGTTGGTTTACGTCATAAAATAAGTAAAAAATTAATCGAAAATTAATCGAACAAGAAAAAATTAATCGATTAAAATTTTTAACGATTAATCGATTAATTAATCGTTAAAATCCGCAGCCCTACTTTACATATTTACTTTACATAATCGTCCTCACTAGAGCATTTACCACTGTACTGAGAGATGGAGTAGGCTATGTCATGGTTCATCTCACGTAGAAATTGCATTGCGTTTAGATCTTTGCACATCCATTAAATCGTAATCGTAATCGTAAACTCGATATTTCTACAGCGCCCACAAAAGCGAAGTCGCGGGAACCAGCTTATCACAGGCGCTTAACCAAAACAGAATCGATAGGCAGAGGGTCAAAATCCAGAGAGTCAGGCAGGCAGACAGTCAGACGGCTAAGGTGGATGAAAATAGAGTTTCTAGGTAATACAAATGTTCAACATTTAGTTAATGTAACGTTTCTATTTATCTATTTAAATATAGATAAATATGTGGTTAAAGAATAGGTAAGTTTAGTCACAACTATGACGGGTTGACCCGGAATATATAATTATTGTTCACGTCGCTTCCGCTAGGGTACACCATGCTGGCGACGAATGGTTATGAGCAGTGTGACCAGTCCTTGGGATTTCTCCCAAGATCTTGGGATTTTAGGGTCGACTTGGGATCTGGGGATTTTTCATAGCAATCTTGGAATTTTTTCTAAGGTCTGTAGACTAGTTTTTACTGTACTTTTCAGCAGTGGCAGAGTATAAAAAACTCGCTCAGTCTAAAAGACGTTTCTTACTATTGTTACTTGTAAACATCGTAATTTGCTAATTCAATGTTATTCTCCGGTTTTTTCTTTGCCAGTTCTTAGCTAGGCATTTTTGTGAATAATTGTGAATTTGTGATTGATAAACGCATTTCAAATTCCAGCATAATTATTTCTTTTCAGTAATTTGGGATTGTTTGCTACACTTTGGTCAATCTTGGGATTTCTCTGGTAAGAGCTTGGGATTTCAGAAAATGGAGAGTGGTCGCACTGGTTATGAGGCGGTGTGGTTAGCTTCGGCTCGTTAATTCTGTAATTTCTGTTTTTGCGTCGGTGCTGCTTCCAGATTATTCCTGAAAATGTTTAGATTTGACGTTTCTGATGATTCTGCGACGGAGAAAAAGAGTGGTTGGTTTTAGTGATTTGCTAGATTTTAAATTTGCACTGACTTGTGACTACTGATCGGACGCCCAGGTTGTCCGATAAACACTTGTTGCGTGGTTGGTGTAATAAACCTGTTTTCATTAGAAGCCATTTAGGGTTTCTGGATTGCTTAATGGAACTAATACCAAGTACTCCCAGACTGGTGTAGAAACTGAGTTCTGCACTCTTGGCTAATACTGATACTGGAAGGGCAAGCTTATTGTATCGCCCCCCCCCCACCCCTCGATACTATAAGGGTCGTGAGGGTCGGGTGGGGGCGGGGTGAAGGATATCGTTCCCAAGTTTATTGGCGTCGTGAGTGTCGGTGGGGTCAACCCAAATCTCTGATGAATCCCCGAAAACGCTAAAAACAGACAAAAGCCCGATTTCCTGAAAACAGTTTTCTAGAAAGCGGCAGAACTCCCGAAAGCTATTCAGGGTTAAATTATAAACATGACATAAACCTAGCGTGGCCTTGGTGTATATCAATATACTGCCTATTCATATGTTTATTTGTTAATTATATTCATTCGGGTCGGACTTAGAAAATCAATTTCGGGGATCCGGTCGAAATTCGTTTCGGGGAATCTGGATTCGGCCCGCACCCGTATCGGTCAGGCATCGTGAGGGTCAGTTAGGGTCAGGGTTATGGTTAGTGTCGTCATTAGAAAACCTGGAACCGTTCGGAGTCCGCGCTGCATGCCCAAAGATACTGTATAATCCTTCAACCCACGATACTATAAGTTTGCCACTGGAAGTGCTTACATGATGAGAAAATTAGGAAATAAGTACCTATACATTTAATTTGAGCAAAAAATTCACCACTGAGAAACATGTAGAGAGTATTTTTGTTTGAATTTATGAATGACAGTGAAAATTACCACTCGTGGTAAAGGTGTTCATTACTTAATATTTTTCTGGCACATGCAAGACTGGAGATGCGCTCTCATTTCCAACCACGATAGAAATGCAAAACATACATGAGTTTAATCAAATGCACTGTACCAAGCATGCAACTGGTATGGCCATATTACACAGAAATAAAAGGGTAACGTTACACAGAAATTTGATGACTTGACTAAACAGAGACTTTTTCTTAAGCATAAATGCGACTTGAGAAGAACAGTAGTGCCACCCAATATTAAAGAATGATGGTAATGAGAAGGCAGTTCTGCTGGGCAGGACTCACCAGGGTAAAGATGCCATAAGGTTCCTGGGCCGACGTGTATAGGAGAGTCACAACTTTACACCCGCCTAGTGGCCTAGGCTGGACTTGGTAGGCCGATAGTTAAAGCCTTCGGAAAACGGTGTGCATGGACCGGGCGCAAGCGATGGCCTAGCAAGTCCCAGACCAGAATGGGCGTGGCCAAATTATAATTGGCGTGGTAAAACCCAGCGTCAATAGTGGGGCGGCCTGGTGCAAAATATGGCAGAATTGTTCACTTAATGACAGAAGCATGAAATTTGGTACATGGTAGCAACATACCATGAGAAAAATTTTTGGCTATAGGGCCATCGCAGATTTGCTCCCTGGCCCCAATGGCAGCCATTTTTCAAAATGGCCGACCGAAGTTGAGGTTTTTCAATATCTCAGCTTCTAGTTCACTTAGAATCGTAATCCTGGTGTCTAAACATACATACTTATGGGCAAGGATTCCAATAAAACCAATTGCAAACACTTATCTACACGAAATTGGCAGCCATTTTCCAAAATGGCCGACCAAAAGAGATTTTTCAATATCTCAACTTCTAGTTCACTTAGAATCGTGATCTTGATGTCTAAGTATACATATTTATGGACAAGGATTCCAACAGAACTAATTACAAACACTTATCTATACGAGATTGGCAGCCATTTTCCAAAATGGCCGACCAAAAGAGATTTTTCAATATCTCAACTTCTAGTTCACTTAGAATCGTGATCTTGATGTCTAAGTATATACATATTTATGGGCAAGGATTCCAACAGAACTAATTGCAAACTCTTATCTACACAAGATTGGCAGCCATGGACGTCGCGTTTGGGGACCGTGGCGATCCCTAGTTTCAAATACCAACTGTGATAGGCTCACGACGAGTCAACTATAAGTGCTGGTGGTGGCAGCAAGATGTTGTAGGCTTGAGCATATCTCAGTGACAGTGGGCTAAGTTCTGTAGAGGTCTGTAGTTTGAAGTTATATGCATATATTGTTAGCGTGCTTATTTTATATAGAAGTGATTAATTACATATATATATATATATATATATATATATATATTCCGCAACCTACGATCCCTCAACGGCGGAGTACCCTCCGACTATCGTCTGATGTGGAGAGGTACTGGTATCGTCTTACTTTCCCATTCATTGACGACAGCAACGACCTACTTGTCCTGGACAGCAGAGATCTGGCTGATCCTGCAGTGATCAACACAATGCGCAACATTGGTAAAACTGGACAAAAACAGTACGAAGCATTTGTCAACGAACGTCTTGTTAACCAATCACGACCTGTCAATGACCCAATCAAACGAAACAACTTCCCTCTCTTCAGTCGTCCACCTCTACGGGACAAGTCAAGAGCAAAGCACCAGCTGTCATCTGTGAAGAGTGACTGTTCACTTTTCTCCAGGCTGTACATCTCCTGTCAGACACGTGAAGGAGACCTTGACGAATTCTTTGCACACGAGAATCAAGCATGCCCACCATCACTCTCGAATATGGGCAAATTGCGGCTAGGAACTAAGTCAGACATTGTGAGCTGCCTAGAAGAGCTGGTTCCCACTTCAACAGATGACGCCATTCCAGATATCCACACAGGCCCTTCACTGGGCGTACCTAGTGTTGATGCTGTTATCCTGGATGGAGCAGTCATAGTAAACATGCTCAAGCCTGGCACTGCATCCACTTTCTCAGATTATGCCTCCCATATCTTCTTGCCATACATCACAAGACAGCTAGAGCATGTTCACAGGGTCGATGTGGTATGGGATGAATATGTGCATGGCAGCTTGAAGACATACACACGCAGTGTGAGGGGTAAGGGAAGCCGAAGGCGAGTGGAATCTTCCAATGCCCTACCTAGAAACTGGCAGGAATTTCTAAGAAACGACGAAAACAAGTCAGAGTTGTTTTGTTTTTTGAGCCAGCAAATAGCGAAACTTAAAACAGACACAGAAAGACAGATCATCGCCACATACCACAAGGACGTGCTCTGTACTCAGCCAAGGGACACAACTGGACTTGCTCCTTGTACTCAGGAGGAAGCCGATACAAGGATTTTCCTGCACGTCTCAGATGCTGCCAAACACGGCTATCGTAAAGTAATGATCCGCACTGTTGATTCTGACGTGTTGGTGTTAGCCATAGCAGCAGTTCAGCAGCTCAGCATTGATGAACTGTGGGTTGGTTTTGCCTCCGGAAAAAGCTTCAGGTACCTACCAACCCATGAGATGGCACGTGCTCTCGGTCCAGAGAAATGTGTGGCTTTGCCCTTCCTACACGCATTTAGCGGATGTGACACAGTATCATCCTTTGCTGGTCGCGGAAAAAGGACTGTGTGGGACATTTGGAAGACATTCAACGACGTAACCTCAGCCTTCTGTACCTTAGCATCAACTCCCAGCTCTGTTGAGGGTCAGCTCGATGTACTGGAGCGCTTTGTAGTTCTTCTGTATGACCGTGCGAGCAGTGAGGAGAAAGTGAATGAGGCACGGAAGCAGCTGTTCTCACAGAAAGGCAGACCAATGGATGGCCTTCCACCAACTCAAGCTGCACTTGTGGAACACACAAAGAGAGCTGCCTACCAGGCAGGTCATGTCTGGGCACAGATGTTCGTGGCTGTTCCCAAGCTACCTTGTCCTGGCGAATGGGGGTGGCTGCAAACGATCGAAGGAGGCTGGGAAGTGAAGTGGACAACGCTCCCTGAAGCTTCTCATGCCTGTCGTGAACTGCTCAGATGTGGCTGCGAGAAGGGCTGCAAGGGACAGTGCAAATGTGTGAAAGCTGCACTACAGTGTACTGGTCTCTGTCTGTGTAGAGGCCTATGTGACCGTGAATGACTTGGATGATCTTGGGCAGTACTTTCTCTGGAAACTGGTTTCTAAAATGTGGACTAACTGTAATATTGTTCAATATACATTTATCAGAACATTAATAGCATGCTGAATTGCTGATATACCATCATTTGTGTTATTTCCACCTGAATTTGAACACACTACGAAGTTTCATAAGTATTATGGTGAAATAAATTGGCATAGCTAGGAATATACTGTGCTTATGACAGCTGAGTTTTCAAAAGGGGGGGTACAAGTGCTTGCAATTAGTACTATTTGAATCCTTGCCCCTAAATATGACAGTTTAGACACCAATAATAATAATAATAATAATAATAATAATAATAGATCGTTATTCTAAGTGAATTAGAAGATGAGTTATTGGAAAAAATCTCTTTTGGTCGGCCATTTTGGAAAATGGCTGGCAATTTCGTGTAGATAAGTGTTTGCAATTAGTTCTATTAGAATTCTTGCCCCAAGTATGTATGTTTAGACACCAGGATCACGATTCTAAGTGAACTAGAAGTTGAGATATTGAAAAATCTCTTTTGGTCGGCCATTTTGGAAAATGGCTGCCAATTTCGTGTAGATAAGTGTTTGCAATTGGTTTTATTGGAATCCTTGCCCATAAGTATGTATGTTTAGACACCAGGATCACGATTCTAAGTGAACTAGAAGTTGAGATATTGAAAAATCTCTTTTGGTCGGCCATTTTGGAAAATGGCTGCCAATTTCGTGTAGATAAGTGTTTGCAATTGGTTTTATTGGAATCCTTGCCCATAAGTATGTATGTTTAGACACCAGGATCACGATTCTAAGTGAACTAGAAGTTGAGATATTGAAAAATCTCTTTTGGTCGGCCATTTTGGAAAATGGCTGCCAATTTCGTGTAGATAAGTGTTTGCAATTGGTTTTATTGGAATCCTTGCCCATAAGTATGTATGTTTAGACACCAGGATTACGATTCTAAGTGAACTAGAAGCTGAGATATTGGAAAATCTCAACTTCGGTCGGCCATTTTGAAAAATGGCTGCCATTGGGGCCAGGGAGCAAATCTGCGATGGCCCTATAGCCAAAAATTTTCCTCATGGTATGTTGCTACCATGTACCAAATTTCATGCTTCTGTCATTAAGTGAACAATTTTTCACCAACCCGCTCTACTACAATGGTTTATGCGATTATGGCTGGTCGCGCATGCGTATAAATATTTATAGACAACTCCAACATCGAGCAGTTGCTTTAGCGCAATTTTTATCGGAGATGATCCGTTTAAACACAAATGTTTCAGCACAATATTACTATCCCGCTAAAAATAGCTAATGAAAAGATTAAGGTTGTCTTTCACAAAACATATTCAACTGTAAATTTTAACATGCAGCTGCGAAAATTTAATTTTCAACCATGGCAAGGTAGAGTCCTTGCCGTTGTGACACGCTAATTTTAAACAGTATCGTGAGGCTAAATTCGTCACAAATTATTAACAATTCGTGAAATTGTCGTAAAGTTCATCGGCCGAGAACGATTCGGGTGGATTTCGGCGATCCCTAAACGCTCTTTGGCGTCTTAAAATTCTGTTAAACCGACGAATCGCAACAGCCGCCATCTTCTTGTTCGTTTACAAAACCGGCCTAGGCCAGTTACGCCTGGTTGTTGGCAGGCGTAGCCATCGTCGGGCGCAAGCGGGTTGCGACGTCTTCATGCACACCAATCTAATTGGCTAGGCCGGCTTACAGCCAAATCTAGTCTCGGCCTAGAGATACGACCCTTTTAGTCTGTCTCACAAACGCGGCGCCAGGTGTATGTAATGCATAAGTCGGCTTATTTAATGCAACTATGGTAAATATTATGCACTAGTAGCAGAATCATGAATATTTTATGATCATGCACCAACGTGGTTGGTTTTACATTACATTGCCTTTTTACATTATGTTATATGAAGCATTGAGTGCCAGAGTGGTTATCATATGCAGTTTGTCAGAGGGGTCAGACCACTCTGGTGCTCAATGCCTCTGTATTACATTACTTGTTTTACATTATTATTTTGCATTACATTACGGGTATGTGTTTCAGAAGTTCCGTTGGATGGATGCAATGAGCCTGTAGCTCTTCCTGCTAAAGAAATACATGCTAGTAAGGAATTATGGGTGAGTACATCTTTAGTTTCATCATCAGATTATGTTTCACTGTTTGTAATGTAATGCCAGTTTAAGAATTGCAGCATTCAGAGATTCAGTAGCATAATGGATTTGCAGGAGAATATTTTTCCTAATTGTTTTTTCATGTTTTAGACCTGATTATCTTTTATCTACCCTCAAAAATATAAGTAGAAACCACCATCTTTGCGTTAATTCTTAATATCTCTCCCCACAGCTTACAGTCTGTAGATTTTATAAGGATTCCAGACTCATTATGTTGTAATTATGAAGCATTTGGTTATCCTAACCACAACCTTTGGTGGAATGAAAGATTGTAAAAATGCGAGATTCTGTCTGGATTTGCAGTGTATTTAGTTGTATTAATTTGCACTTTATAAATCTTCATATAACAATAATAATACTGTGCCGTTTTTCAATAATATTTCAAAGTTAATATACTATTCGTATTCGGTAGTGTTTTTTTAGATTGACATTAAGTTTGATGTTGCACATTATTTTTTGTTTTGTAGAATTCTGTTAATACACAGAAAACGAAGCAGTATGCCCTGAGCTGCGGCAAAGTCTTGACGTGCATCTGTTCCACTGATGTCGAGCATGACATACGTCATGCAGCTGCTCACAGTGACTCAGCAATTGCTCAGGCACTTTCTGCTGAGACCGATCTCTTGCCTCACATCTACGAAGGTATCGCCTTTAATATCTCACAATCACATTGAGCGCTTTTAAATCGCTGCTCATCCTTAGTTACTGATTGCTCACCCTTATTTGAGCTTTGTGTTCAATGTCCACAGCCACTCTTTAATTGTTGGCCTTGGTTCCACTGTAGCTTCAACCAGTGTTTCACCTTATGCATTAGGCAGTGATTGGTCGCCATGCTAGAGGTGGTCTAGATCAGTGGTTCTTAAAGCAGAATGCTATGGACAAGGCGCCGGTCCGCGGAGCTCAAGTCGCCGGTCCGCGAAACAATCCCTAAAAATAAAAAATTTGATCAACTTATTCCTGGAAAATACAGATAATTATAGATATATTTTTTAAGTTAAAAAAATTTATAGAATGAAATTATTATTTAACGTTATTTGCAATAAATCAATCTAGATTCTAGATCTAAAGTTCCCATTATCACCACACCGTGATCGCTAGGCATATGGACTTCGATCACCTAGCGATTGAAACTGTCACCAACTGAACACAACCATTCGTACGCCAGATATTTGTTCTTTGTTGATGGAATTGAGCGATAATTAAGAAAACGCTAGCGTATGAATATTTTTGTTTATTTGCAATAAGACAAATTTAAACACGAAATAAAGTTCTAGAAATCTTAGTTTTAAATTTAAAAAATAAGAGAAACAATGAGCAAAGCACATCAAGTCTCTTTGGACAGTTTCTTTAAAAGTAATGAAACAACAGCAAAGCGCCGCAACTCAGACACGGACAGTGACAGCACACAAGAAAACGATGATAATGTACGGGAAGGATCTCTTTTAAAAAAAGCCAAGAAACATCGTTTGTTTAATAGAAAATACGATCAAGAATATTTAAAATATGGATTTGTTTCTTCCGGAGATGAAAACAGCCCAAAACCACTGTGTGTAATCTGTGGAGTTACACTTAGTAATGATGCCATGAAGCCATCAAAACTTCTTCGCCATCTGAATTCAGCACATCCCGCATACAAAGATAAGCCTATTGATTTTTTCAAAAGAAAGCGTGACGAAATAAAAGATCAACAAAAACAGATGTTAAAGACCACTAAAGTTAATGTTTCTGCATTGCGGGCATCTTGCTTGACTCCATTTGCTGTAAGTTTAGTCAAGTTTAATTTAATTAAACTTTCAGTAATTAGGCTTGCTACTTTTAGATAGGAGTAAGCCTTCTCGTGTAATAAAATTACTAGTTATTATTTATAAAAACTTGAACGCTTCCTTTAACTATAATAAATACATTCTGATATGTATTGTTATATTTAACAATGAATAACAAGAACATGTGTAATTACATATATTTGTAAAAGCAGTTTATTGATTTAGTCACTATTTCGCATTATTTCGCTCTTAGAATAATTTCAATAAAATATTAAGATAAAATATGGACTCATTCCTCTAATTTCCCTTTATCTTGGATTCGATTGTCAGATAAAATTTTGCATTTCTAACTGGTGGTCCGCCAACAACATCATAAATGCACAGCCGGTCCCTGCTTCTAAAAAGTTTAAGAACCCCTGGTCTAGATGACATTTGCTTCTGCAGAATAAACTACTCAAGGTTCATATGCCAAGAATGCCATGAGGCATGAGTGTTTTGTTCTGTTCTCATAAAAACTTATATGCACAATGCCAACTCCATGGAATACCTTCTTCTTGATCTGCATTTTCAACTGATGAGAGACTTGGTCTACTCTTCTATTCAAGACTTGCAAAAATCAGGAATGGACTGAGTGTGATTCTAAGTTCTGAATCTATGCAAAAATTGTAAATGAATGCATTAGTGGATGGATGGACAGATGGATAGTAAAACTACTAGGGCACAATATTTATCATAGTTGTGTTAAACAAGCATTACACAAACCAGAAACTCTTGCCGTATGCTTCCCAGATTACACTGGTACCAAATGGTAGTGCTTGATGACAGAAATCTGTGCACAAAGAACTTGAGTTGAACCCACAACTGCATGATCATCGACCAAGTGTGCTACCAATAGACATACTGGTTAATGCTGGAGCCTAGTACTAGTGTGGCAGTCTAGAAAGTAACCAGACCCCAAGACCAGATACTTGGAGCACACTAGCGTTGTTCCTGCAGAGGCACAAAGACCTTGCTTGAGGCAGAGCTTGTATCTTTTGCACGTCCATCCATTTATCTGTCCATCTTTGTAACCTATTTGTATTATATTGTTTATCAACTGATTGTGTGTTCTAGGTGGTCTTAAGGTGTGGGAGTGTTCCCTTGATCTGACGGAGTATCTTTCAACTCAAGATCTGAAGCTCGATGGACTGAAAGTACTTGAGGTAGGAATTTGAACAAATGTCTGATCTTTCTAAATATATTCGATACACTGGGCAATTCTGAAATATTATGTTACAAGTGTCGAACGTTCTTATTTGATCCCTGATAATTTTTGTTCTTTGAGTTCCTTTGAAAATGGAAAATAATAATAGTACCTGATCACTGTTGTTTACTTGCATCTCCTTAGAAGCCTGGTCCTATGTTGAATGGTCTTGTAGCTGAAGTGCATATATGACCACAGCAATCTTAACAGCAGGAAACTTTTCAGATGCTGTGAAAAGTTCTGAATAAGTTTCATTATTTTGAATCTTGTCTGATAAAAGTAAGGTTAGATCAATGTGAATTGTCGATGTGGAGGGCCATTAAAATTTTGGTAGCAATAACACATTGGTGCTATATAAATCGTTGGATTAGGGCGATTAACTTGCGAGAGTGACGGCACTGAAAATTATTTTTCTGTGAAATTTTAATTTGATGCTCATAATGCCATGATATTCTATTGAGAGTATATCCAGAACTAATTGGAATGTTTATATAAATATTGTATAGTTTGAATCAGAATTGAATGCATTGTTTCTTTGAGCACGATCCAAATATGTAAAAACTCTGACTCATTTTCTCCGAGCCGGTGAGTTAGAAGAAAAACTTGTGGCATATGCATTCTTCTAATATACATGGACTTAGACCTACATGTTTCAGCATGTTTATCTTATGTGAGCTGTCTGGAACATGAGACAGGCCTGAAATGTAATGTAATTGTATGTAATGTAATTGAACATTTATATAGCACCCCTTCAAGATATCTACTCAGAGATGCTGTCTGCGCTGTGCCATCTGTGCGTTGAAGTTTTTGTGTGTTTCCTTTCCAGCTTGGCTGTGGAACTGGGCTTCCTGCGCTTTATGCTCTGACAGAAAAGGCAGCAACTGTCCACTTCCAGGACTATGTAAGTTTGTCTTTTATTTTCATAGTGGATAGAGTGCCATGGTTTGCCATGCCTTTGCTGGAGTTAATGAGAATGCAGTGGCAATGTTATCGTCTGCAGAAACATATCTTCAGATTCATGTATATATACTATCTTCCCACAGACAGCGCAAATAAACATTTTCAAGCCATCTAAGTTGGACCTCTTGAATCTTTTAGATTGCAATGTTTAACACCCTTGTGTGGTTCTTGAAAAGGCACTTTAGAAGTACATACATATAATGATGTTAAAATTTGCACGTCTTCCTTCTTTGCCAACCTCATCGAAAGTTGCTGCCCACCCGTTGCTACCCTGTGATGGCCACAACTTGTGCAGCTGTTAACCTGTGCTCAGATGATTTTCTTACCTATGCTCACCACCTTAAAAGTAAGAAGTAGTTTTTTTACACAAACAAACAAATGAATACAACGATTACAGAAGTAGTTAAAACAAATTATAACACTAGCAAATGTATTCGACAGGCATGCACTACTAAATATAACTGAAACTACGTCCTTTCACAAAGCTTATTGGAAATTTTGATTAAAGCAATAAGTAACATGAAAGGTTGTCGTGTCGTGAAAGTACTTGTCCTTATGAAGTGGCAAGAGTAAATTAGCATTGGCTGGGATACTGTAATTTGTGGAGGCATTAAATTAATTTTTCTTTTAATTTTGCCTACTGCCAATACCAGTGCCTTTGCTTTCCATAATTTGTTTTACCTTTGCTGTGTGGGCAGAGGACCAAGAGGTGACAAGCACAGAACCTAGAAAGGATTGCGCCTTCTTCACGCAGTAGGCTTCTCAAAG
The DNA here is from genome assembly GCA_020284085.1 of Aporrectodea caliginosa. Classification (NCBI taxonomy): domain Eukaryota; kingdom Metazoa; phylum Annelida; class Clitellata; order Crassiclitellata; family Lumbricidae; genus Aporrectodea; species Aporrectodea caliginosa. Next base: position 323,344 of record JACEVL010001011.1, read on the forward strand.
CTACCAACATTCACCTGCCGTTAGGTCAGACGTGCATTTGAAGGATGGATCCATCTGATGCATGCAAGATATTCTAATCTGCTATTTTGTTTTCCTTGTCATTTGATACTGACGTTTTGTAAAAGTTAAATGAAGCTTTGTTGGGTGGATTGCTGTGGTTTGCAGAACGAAGAAGTTATACGGAGGCTGACAATCCCTAATGTTGTCTTGAATGCTGATGAAAGCAGACTGACTGACTGTCGCTTCTTTTCGGGTGACTGGGAAAGTCTTGAGAAACTGCTCTTTCAGCCAAATGAAGAAAACGCTGATGTGAGGTAAGTGCATCATCTCTCTGAATCGCATTTGACAGGTGCTTCATGACAGGGCTGCACGATAGGATAGTGGTTAGTGTGCTCGACTGTCAACTGAGAGGCTGGGGTTCAAATCCTTTCCAGGGCAGCAATTTGTGTTGAGATTTCTGCTCCACTTGCGCTCCTTAGCCAACTCAGTGATAATGAGTACATGACCAATCACTGTCTGTTTATTAACTCTTTAATGACCGATGGTATTGGTTTTGCATGTATTTTACTACCATACGGTCGTTAAAGGGTTAAGAGCAGATGACAATGTAGAGGACTGGCCACCTGCTCGCATATGCCAAGACTGAGAAAATGAAGTTCTAACACTTGATACCATGGCTGCCTCTCAGGCTAGCGGAAGGAACTGCTCTTCTTCTGCATGATTCTTATGCCAGGCACATGTATATGTGTTTCTATATAATATGACAGCCTGAGAAAGAAGACTATCAAATATACGGTCACAATCAGTATGCAAAAACTAGCTTCCACATGTACCGAGATGATGCTATGATGTGACAACTTTGCCGAAATAGTTAACAACGCCAGTGAGTGCAGGCATTTGTTTGACCAGCTGGAGCCCCTTGTGTCATGCTGCTTAATAGCCTTATCAAATACCACACACTATCAACACAGGGCACGTTATTTTGAACTCATGTCGTAAACTGGAATAAGTTATGAATATTCATGTTCCTGATCACCATGCATAAGAATTGGAATTATAACAAACTGTTTTAGAAGAAAGGCATTTGTGTGATATTGTCTGTTTATGTGCTCCGAATTGTTCATTTTGGTTTGGCGAGTAAATGAGTCATGTTATGTCAATGATACTTTACAGGTACGATATGATACTGACGTCAGAAACCATCTATAGTCCTGCATCATACAAAAAACTTCACAACGTGATGGCATCTCTATTAAGGCCAAATGGAGTTATGTATCCTTTACTTTGTCTTTCCTTGTCTTCAGCCCTCTTCACTCTGAAGATCTGACAGTGTAATCTATGATGATGTTAAGTTCTCTGCCTGAAGGCAGGTCCATTGGCTTTTATGCCACTCGGGGATGAGATGAGTGAGGTGGTTTCCTGTTGCCTTCTTCATCTCTATTCAATTTCATATATCTATGTCGTCTGTGTCTGCATGCTGGGGTTGATGATTATGGACGTACAATATATTATTACATGTGTATTTTTAATAGTTTTGATCAGAATGGTGTAAAAGATTCAGTTGTGTTAATGAAAGTAGAGGGAATTTTTGAGGCTTCGTGGAGTGTGATATTTACCGAAATTGCATGCTGATTCCAAAATAGCCTGAATTTATTACATCTGGAATAGGGTGTCAGTTTATGCTGGATTCTGCTTACATGTACGGTATTTTGGCCTTGACCGAGTGGTAAAGTTATCTTGCTGCAAAGACGTGCTACTTTGGCGTGGGAGGAGGAACAAGAGAGTTTGAAGAGTATGTTCGCATGGAAGGTGTTTTTGATCTGATGGTTGTGAAGGAACTCGACAACGGTATGTGCTCCATCTCAACTGTTTATTTGGTTTCTTAGCACACTGGAGACTTGCTAGCCTCCAGATGAGTAGTAATGTAGTTAACATTAGATCTCACCTCACCTATGCCTTACTGGCTGACTCATCATTTTTGAGTTGGCTGATGCTGTTCTGAATTTGGGCATTGTTTTTTTTTATTCTACTACTGTTTGTCTCTCACCAACTATGCAAATGCTGATTACAACCAAGCAAACTGCAGTGCAATTGTTTCAAGCATCCATGCAACAATCAAGAGGTTACTTTATTTTACCGGTAGTCAGCTGTAGAGCAGAGCTTGTCATCTGTGTGTCTACAGGGTACCTTGCTGAAACAAGAAAAGCCAATGCAGACCTTTTTATCAGAATTGTGCCTTGTTCTTTGGCGAAACTGTGGTTTTTTGACGAAAATGTGCTTTGTTGATTGTCGAAAATGTGCTTTATCATTGGGTGAAATTGTGCTTTATTAATTGACAAAAACTGTGCTTTATTCTTTTATACTTTAACTATGAATGTACTAAAAGTGACTGGGAAACCTATGCAGCTTGTCTTTAGTGTTAACTAAATTGTGCTTTGCTCTGTGATGTTGGTTTTAACAGTGGCATATTTTATTACTTAGTTGTTTTTTTCTCATTTAATCAGGTGTTCAGCGAGAAATTCTTAAACTGACATTGAAGCAGACTGTTTGAGAGCAACTTCCATTGGTACTTCTCATCTGCTTGTGTTGCCTGGAGGCCGATACGTCCATGGTCCTTGCGGCCAAGTGCTTTCACGTGTTTTTCATCCTGAATTTACTCTTCTCCTGAGATATATAGCACTTTTATTCTCAGCTTTTCTATTGGTTTTTTAAAACTACTTTTTGCATATTGAAGCACGTCGTCTGCATGTAGATGTATTTCACTTTGCTGAAACCTGAAAACATTGCAGCCCTTTTTCAATGAGGTACCTGCTACCGAATCTCTGGGATTTGTTTTTATGGTAAGACATCTATTTGAAATGATTTGATTCCAACAACATGAGTTAAGTCTGGACATGATAGAGTTGTGCTGATGTTACTGGCTGTTGGCCTGTTTAAATCGAAGTTTGTTCGCAGTGACAGTGATATCTGCTTAGGAGAGTTGGGACAGTGTAATTCAGCCTGAATGGAAAGTTTCAGTAATGTAGTCGTACATTCATTGTTTAGCCTATTTTGACTACCAGGTACTTGACCTGTTTTGAGCAGGATAATAATGTACACAGATTAATTTTGAGTCCATAGCACAAAGCTCTAACAGTGTAATCCATTCTCTGTAAATCCACGGATTAGCACAAGCAACTGGTCCTAAAGCAGGTTAAGACTATGCACTAATGTGTCATAAAGCAAAGTCTGTTAAGACTATACACTAATGTGTCAGAAGCCAGCATTCGGTGACTATTAGAACCACAAAATTATTTAGAGTGGCTGGACCACTTGTCTACATCTGCTGTCTGATAATAAACTGGTGACTGATCTACAGCCAAAGTATTAATGTAGCATTTCAAGTTTATAGACCTAAATTGTGTTCTGCAGTCAGGCCACTGTATTGTCATTATGCGTGCGAGTACAATGATGTCCTAGTACAAGGTTAAACTTGCACATGTTGGCAATATGAAGTTCACGTTTCATCCTGGATATGTAGGAAGTGTGAAATTCCTGAGGATGGTGTTTGTCTTAAGGCCAGCCTTTTGTATCTTTGGCCTTGTGGTTAAATATATTTGATGTATTTGGCCTTAGCTGTGTTGACTGCCGAGAAGACTCCATGTGATAACCCTGGACAAGTTGTTAGTGAAGATTCAGTATTACTTGCCTTGCATACATAATAAGTCCAATGACCACGTAAACAGATAAACTGTGCACTTCCAGACAATTGACAGAAACCTAGATTCTGCTCACGTTAACCAAGCCTTTCTGAATGTTACGTTCTATGCAATACTATACATGTACTTGAAAGGCAATAGATTAATTTGTTCTGTTAAACTTTTATCACTGTTACAAGAAAATGAATGCTGGCAAAGACCTTTGCATTCATATGTATGGTAAAAAAAAGTAAAACTCCCATGCCCTATAGGGAACTTGGGGGATGATCTCATTGCCTTCACTCATAATCATAATCGTAATCTTCAAACTTCTGAAGCGCCACTCAAAAGCCAAGTGCAGGGCACCAGCTTATTCACAAGCGCTGCGTCTAGTCAGAGGGGTTGTCCAAAAAGTAGTCCAAGGGAGGTCAGTGTCCGGTTTTCAGTCGTTCAGCTGACTGTACATTACAGGGGTTGCCGTTTACTTACCAGCGTATGGTTGTCCAAGTTATATTGCTTGGCTACAGAGGCACGTCTGCGCAAACAAGGCCATAGTGGTTACATGGAATTGAACCTGCAACCAGATGATCACTGACCAAGATTGTTACTTACAGACCACACATGCATCCATATGCAAATATTTTTTTAACTGACCGTGCCCAAACAGTAAATGGATATTTATTCATTTGCACAAAATCTGTTATTGATTGGTCATATTTTTGCTTATTATATTTGTCATAATTAATAATATGGCTTAGAAACGTATGGGTGCATTATGATCTTGAGATTTTGACGGTCCCAAAAGCGAAGTCACAAGAACCAGCTCATTCACAGGTGCTTAGTCAAAACAAACTCAATAGGCAGGACAATTCAGGTTTGTGCATTTATTGTTTAGGTTTTAATGTTAGTTTATGATTACAACAAATGATGTAATATTTTTCAAGCATAATTTGTGTGCATTGCTAAAGTAATTGGATATTTTTAAGTCACTGTATTTTTCATACTTGTATAAGATTTTTGATGTTTTAGCTAATGCTGTCCATGCTGTTACACTTCACTATTTGCCTCAACTTCTTAACATTTTTTCTCTTAATTTGTGAATGATTGTTGTCACTTTCTTCAGATTTTTTAATTGTTTTGTGTCATTATATATAAATGTATCACATGTATTTATTCCAAATGTTTTAAATCTGGTAGTTTAGGACATTTTGATTTTTACTTGAATAAATGCAAACTACATGAATTTACTTATTTGTCAGTTTCTCTACAGGCTGGTTGTATTTTAATCATGGACGAATTTTCTGTGTCAACTAACGACCTACTGAACTTGAACAATACTTGATAGAGTATTATTATTATTAAGTCGATTTGTAAAGCAAGCGTAAGATAATGCAACTAAATGCACTACGCAATCTCCCGAACCTTGCCCTGCTTAAAAAAGAGATCAGAGCCTACCTCCTTGATTGTACTCAATGCATTATTTAAATATGGTAACTCTTTATTTTGGCATAATTAGTTAAGTGAGCTAGTTAAGTATTGTTAGTTAAGCAATTTTTAAGTATTAAACTATTTCCTCTTTTGACATTATATATGTAAAGTCTACTGTCATCCTTCTGCTTACATGGTACATGAACACGAATATCCCTAACTTAGCAGGACATGTGACCTGTTAGTTTTAAATTACTAGTCTCATGATTGGTGAATATTCTGTATCCCTAGGGATCTGTAAACTATTTTCTGGGAACAATAAAGGAATTGATTGATTGAGATGCGATTGATAATGCTTCTATATAAATATCCAGGTGCATGCATCCATTGATCGCAACAACTTAGCACCAGTGTACTACTCTGCAAATGAAGGAGTCCCATTAAAAAGTGCTTCTGCAGCAAGGCTACTTTAACTTTCTATTCCATTAGCTCCATTGCCATTGAGTTTCATGCTAAACACTCTTCTGTGCTGGTTGCCCACACTCTGACCTGAACAGGGGGTAATTTGTGTGTGATAGCAGTGGGGGAATGACCTATGTTCTAAATGTAGAAGGCATTGGCTATCAATTGGGTAGGGGTATTCACAACCGGTGAAGAACTTTTCCCTATAAATTATGCTTTAGTACCAGATTCTGATCAAATGGCTTGCAAATTGTAGGCCCATGTTGCAAGTGTTTTCATTCACAAGAGCATCATATCCAATGATGATTTTCAGGGGAAACTAGGATTTGAATTTGGGGCAAATAAATTAATAGTGTGTGATAATCCAATCCGCCATGTTTGGGATGTACGTTCATCAGCCCCGATTCCGCCGCTGCCTCGAATCCAAATCTACATCAATCGTAATCGTAAACTCGAAACTTCTACAGCGCCCACAAAAGCGAAGTCGCGGGAACCAGCTTATTCACAGGCGCAATGTCTTTGTGTATGTAAGCAAGTGCCAATCCGTTCAGTTCTTCTTCAGATATTGTTGCTCTCAGAAGTCAAAAGTCTTTAATTAGCCTTCTCAGCACACTGAAAGGTCTTTCACAGCAGCAAGAACCGACCGCCAATAGGTAGCAGAGTCTGAACGTGTCTCTTGTACTTCAGGCCATTGGCAAATCCTGGTCATACAATACAATACAATTAGACATTTATAACGCGCTTTAACAAGACAAGTCTTGCATAGGTCAATCGAAGTTCCAGTATATAAACTGGAACTTCGATTGACCAATGACCAAGATTTGCCAAAAGCAAGAGGAGGCACCTGCCTCCATGTAGCTACGCCTATGTTGCAGCGCCGTCTTAACTGTACAGCATTGTAGGCCCTACGCAGTTTCAATTCTGCCGCGCGTACGTGCGCACGCAGTAATATTTCTGGTCTTTTTAATTTGGGAGCCCCCTAGAATCCTAGTCCCCTGTAACTGCCCAGCTTGCCCATGCCTTAATCGTGCCCATGCCACTGTGTTATTGTTGTGTTGTGGTCTATTTTTCAAGGGGTTTGAGATATTCTTAGGGTGCACCTGGGATTATTATGTCAGTAATAATAGTCCCAGGGTGCACTTATGCCAGCATTTTGATGCCACGAATAAAATACCGGTAATTATTGATTGCGGCAATTTTGAAATCAGTTACGGCATCTGGCGAATCCAAACATAAAGATGACACATGGGGTCAGCTAGAACACAAAATCTAAAATTACATAAATGTTTTCAAATAAAACGGAATGATTAAAAATTGCGTTATTTTAACTGCTTCCTCATCGTGAAGTTAAGCTTCTTTAAAAGCTGAACAGTAATAGTTAAGATTAACGTCATTGACCACCCTTTATATTTGGCTTCATAAACCTATATGAACTACGGTATATTTGGGAAAAAACGGCATCCCTTCAAATTGTAGTGACAATTTTTGGAAATGCCGCGATAGTGAGATTGATCACGCACAAAAGGCATGTGTGTGGTTAGTCTCATATGTTGGGGCTTGAACTCGAGAACGAAAATAAATAGGGGCCTAATCTATGTCGATGTCAGCGGGCTTCGTTGCCATAAGATGTACAAAAAACGATTTGCGCGTGTTCTTCAGGGTATGTTATAAGCAAAACTTCAGTGTCTGTTATACGCAGTGGTTAAATTGCTCGTCCAGAGGTGGCGTATCTCCAAAACTTTTCAAAATCTGAAACTTAACTATCTGGCGTAATTGGAGGTCAATTTCGCGGGTAAGCATAAATGCATATCAAGCGTGGCGAGACTTAGCCTAAATTCAAGAGCAGGAGACCTTTGGCAAAATCCTGGTAATTGAGGTCACTAAAGTCAATGGAAGTTCCAGTATAGGCTAAAATCAAGAGGAGGCAACTGCCTCCTCGTGCCTCAATGTAGCTACGCCCATGGAAGCCAGCATCCTGCTTATAGGGATATTGCCATATTGGCCTAGTATTATCTAGTGATCAACGCAACATCAGCTTGATTCATTAACACTAGAAGCACCGAAGGGGTCAATCTGACCCCTTTTGGTTTTTAGCGGAACGCACCTCGGCCCCAGATATAGCCAGAGTCCTGTAATTTAATGACTTTTCCTAACTTCGTAGGGTATACCCTCTGCCAAAATTTGAACTCGGGGGGATTCACAATTTCTGAGATTTTTGCTGTTCTACCTTTAAGCACCAAGGGGTCAATCTGACCCCTGTTTCAGTACTTGCATATCAGGCTTAAGCATTTCTTGTTTTTTATTCAATAATATTATATGTCAAAGCTAATTACGTAATAAAATAATGTGAGAAGAGAGAAGATCTGATGAGAGGAGAGGAGATCTGGTGAGAGGATAGGATCAGATCTGGTGAGAGAAGAGGAGATTTGGTGAGAGGAGAGGCGATCTGATGAAAGGAAAGAAGATCTCGTCAGAGGAGAGAAGATCAGATGAGAGGATAGGAGATCTGGCGAGAGGAGATGAGATCTGGTGAGAGAAGAGGAGATCAGGTGAGAGAAGAGGAGATCAGGTGAGAGGATAGGAGATCTGGCGAGAGGAGATGAGATCTGGTGAGAGAAGAGGAGATCAGGTGAGAGAAGAGGAGATCGGGTGAGAGGATAGGAGATCTGGCAGAGAGAATTAGAGATCTGGCGAGAGGAGAGGACATTTGGCGATGGGAAAGAAGATCTGGGGAGAGAAGAGGAGATCTGGTGAGAGGATAGGCAATCTGGTGAGAGGAAAGCAGATCTGGTCAGAGGAGAGATCTAGCCAGAGGATAGTAGATCTGGTGAGAGGAGAGGAGATCAAGTGAGAGGATAGGAGATCTGGCGAGAAGGATGATTTGATGAGAGGAGCGGAGATCTTGTGAGAGGAGATCTGGTGAGAAAAGAACAGATCTGGGTGAGAGAAGATCTGGTGAGAGAAGAGGATATCTGGTGAGAGGAGAGGATATCTAGTGGGAGAAAGAAGATGTGGTCAGAGGAGAGATCTAGTGAAAGGATAGGAGATCAGGTGAGAGGGTAGTAGATCTGGTGAGAGTAGATCAAGTGAGAGGATAGGCGATCTGGCGAGAAGAAGGATGACTTGGTGAGAGGATATCGGGTGAGAGGAGAGGAGATCTGGTGAGTGGAGAGAGATCTGGTGAGAGCAGAGTAGATCCGGTGAGAGGAGAGAGATCCGGTGAGAGAAGACGATATTTGGAAAGAGGAAAGGAGATCTGGTGAGAGGAAGGAATATCTGGTCAGAGGAGAAGAGATCTGGTCAGAGGATAGGAGATCTGGTGATAAGATAGGAGAGTTTTCTGGTGAAAGGAGAGGAGATCTGATGAGAAGATAGAAGATCTGGCGAGAGGAGAGAAGATCTGGTGAGAGGAAAGATCTGGTGAGAGGATAAAAGATTTGGTGAGAAGATAGGGTGAGGTCTGGTGAGAGGATAAGAAATCTGGTCAGAGGATAGAAGATTTGGCAAGAAGATAGGGTGAGATCTGGTGAGAGGATAGGAAATTTGGTGAGAGGATAGGAGATCTGGTGAGTGGATAGTAGATGTAGTGAGAGCGGAGGAGGTCTGGCGAGAGGATAGGAGATCTGGTGAGAGGAGAGGATCTCCTATTATTCCATTCCAACTTACTTATTACACTTGTTTATGCTCATGTAATTTATGTTAATAAAGTTGATAGTCAATTTCATTGAATTTGCAATTGACTTTGCATTATAAATTCTTTGGGGTCAAAATGACCCCCTTGGTGCTTCTAGGAAGTTCGATTTCTCGGTACTTCTAGTGTTAAAAACTTAGGCCTAGCAGGGTCAAGGCCATAGGCTACAGTCCTCATAGAAATCCGTGTAGACCTACATTTTTGCATTTGGACGTCGCCCGAGTAAACATGGACCTTCCTGGGTAAACATGGACCTTCTTAATCAGTTAGTGCCTTGACATCATTGTTTCTGTCTTCTGATCAGATTTCTCCGTTCAGTCCTTGGCTGCGCTGGCATCACACGACAGAGATGATGATGGAGGAGTTTCAGAGAAAATTATACCAAAGATCTCAGAATCTTAGACTAAGATATAGCCTAACACTCTAAGAGCTTGGCTATTAGGCCTATACACTTTATACAGGCCTAACTGATGCTAACGACGTCAGCGGCGGAGCTACCATATATCCTATTGTTCAAAAGGTCTTCTAAAGTTGCTTGCTATTGTGACGGTCATGCCTGTTCTGCTCAGTGTCTGTTTTGCTCCTGCTCTGCTCTGCTCTGTACTGCTCTACTTAGTCTGCTCAGTCTGCTCAGCCCCCCCTCTGCTCAGTCTTTGCTCAGGTCTTGCTCAGTTCTTGCTCAGTCTGCTCAGCCAGCCCCTCTGCTCAGGTCTTTGCTCAGTTCTGCTCAGCCTCCCCCTCTGCTCAGGTCTTTGCTCAGTCCTTGCTCAGTTCTGCTCAGCCTCCCCCTCTGCTCAGCTCTTGCTCAGATCTTGCTCAGTCTGCTCAGGTCTTTGCTCAGTCTTTGCTCAGTCTGCTCAGCCTCCCCCTCTGCTCAGTCCTTGCTCAGCTCCTGCTCAGGTCTTTGCTCAGTTCTTGCTCAGTTCTGCTCAGCCCCCCTCTGCTCAGTCTTTGCTCAGTTCTTGCTCAGTTCTGCTCAGCCTCCCCTCTGCTCAGCTCTTGCTCAGATCTTGCTCAGTCTGCTCAGGTCTTTGCTCAGTCTTTGCTCAGTCTGCTCAGCCTCCCCCTCTGCTCAGTCCTTGCTCAGCTCCTGCTCAGGTCTTTGCTCAGTTCTTGCTCAGTTCTTCTCAGCCCCCCCTCTGCTCAGTCTTTGCTCAGTTCTTGCTCAGTCTGCTCAGGTCTTTGCTCAGTCTGCTCAGCCTCCCCTCTGCTCAGCTCTTGCTCAGTCTACTCAGGTCTTTGCTCAGTTTGCTCAGCTCCCCCTCCGCTCAGGGTATAAATAGAGGGCCTCTGCCACACTCGTTTAGAGATCCTGAGTGGCCGAGTGGGCTGGTAGCCCGCTCGTCACGCCGGCGCCCCGGGTTCGCTTCCCGGTCGGGTCGGTTTATCAGAGATTAATTTCTCGGATCTTTACTGCGGGTGGCTCGGTCGCAGTTTAAAACGTGGAGTACGAGGTTGCTTTCTGCCTCCGACACTAATCATCTTCGATATGAAAAAGTGTCGTTAAGCCGAAACAATTATTATTACACTCGTGGCCATTCTGATTTTGTTACTGGAGCGAACGGGTGTTCGACGTGCTGCCGTGCTGTGTGACACTTCAAGAATAAATCGTGTAGAAACCAGGACGTGTTGGTGATTTTTGACTTGAGCGATTGATTGGCTGGTGCTGCTAGACGTTCGCAATACTCCGAACGCCGAATTTACGCTTCTATAGCGACACGCGGACTGCTACTCCGTGCAAGCCCAAACCTCTTCCCTGCCACCTGGTGATCTCAGAGACGACGACAGGGGTTTTTCGCTACACTATACTCACGATAGCGGCAGGATAGCCTATTATAAATTGTCGTAATTAAAATTACAATTACATCTGTGAGAGTCGTTGTTGTTTCTCCAACGAAGCAAAATTTAAACTAGAGCCATTGTTGGGGGTCAAATCAGTTGCGTAACGAAGGGGCAGAGGGGCAGCCGCCCCCGGGCGCAGCACGAGAGGGGCGAAAAATTAGCTTTCAGTGGTGCACAGTACTATGACAAGAACGATTTAAAGTCAGCAAGAAACTAAAAGGGGGCGCAGTCATCCGCCCTTGCCCCTGGGCGCTGAAACCCTTAATTCGTTACGCCACTGGGTCAAATCCATAGTGTAGTGGTAACATCAGTGGCGTGAAGTGCATTAGGTAGCGGATCGCTTCCCGCACCTGTCCAAAGGTCCACTCAGCCTATCATTCGCGAGATGGCGCGTTCGTAAAAATGAGATGTAGGACGTGATGGGCGCCTTGCATGGCTGCCGTATACAGTTAAATTCGACTCCTGTAATAACTTGTGATCATCCGTTCATACTGATTTGTAATCATCCTGCATTGTGTCAGTTTGAAATTAAACTAAGATTATTATTGTGTTCGATGGTGGAATCGTAAACTCAAAATGTTTAAAAGCGCTATACTCTAGATCAATAAAAGCGCACTCAGCGTCACGTCAGAGAGCGATGTCTGGTGGAGGCATGAAGAATTAAAGTGTGAAGAAGTATAGAGAAGGAAATAACTGCTTATGAGCGAGGAAGGAATATTTTATAAATTGTGGAAGAGAGTTTAAAATGGACTGTGTGATTCGAATCCAGTTCAATGATAGAAATAAGGGGCATTGTGACGGAATTTGCAGTAACGTAACTAGGACTTTCGTTTGGGGGTCTTAAGCCTTGAGCATGGAGTGGGGGCCGGGGGCTTGATTTATGTGAGGGCTTCAGCTTCGTTTGGGGGTTCTTAAGCCCCCAAGCCTAATGTTAGTTACGTCCCTGGGAGTTTGGAGTCTTCGTTATGATCCCGAACCCTTTGCAATTTGTTTCTATGATAGGCCAACCAGCGATTATCGTGTCACAGCAGTCAGTTCGACTAGTTGACCAGTGAAACCAAAACAGGCTGAGACACACAAGGTCTGATTTGGCAGATGTCATCGAGCCGCAATAAACCAGCCAACATCAGCCAGTCAGAGCCAGTTAGAACCATTCATAACCAATCAGTCAAAAAATCAATCAGCCACCGTTTCGTGCGCAAGATAAATAGGTCTTTCAGATGAATCAGATTCCACTAAAACGCCATCTGAAGCGCCATCGATTGAATCCTACGTCGTTAGATATCTGCACCAAAGAAGTTTACAGACCAATTGCCTAAACTCGATGGCGCTTATAGTAATCGCATAATATGTTATATTGCTGGTTCATGTCGCTGAGGAGACCTTTATTCAACATCTCATTATCATACTTACTTGCGCTCTAAACACGCGCCAGGCCTACGTACCGAGCAGCGAGCTCCGGCGTTCGCTCAGACTTCGTATCTATTTATACAGGCGCATCGGCTCCCATGCCGCCGCCGCCGCCGCCGCCGAATACAGTGAACTAACTCCTCGTGCAAGGCTGTCATTTGGCGAACGGACGATGGGGCGGAGGGTGGGTTAGTCGCTCACAGTAGTCACACAACGCAGCTACATCCGCCGCCGCCGTTCGCCAGGCCGTCTGCCTGCCTGCCCTGCCCGCCGTGCGAGCGCTCAATACGCGAACGCTGTGTGTCACTAGCCGCTCGTGCGCGAAGGTTCACAGGGTGCTCCTGCTATATGTACGAACAACGTTCGGCGGCGTCTCAACATGCTATCGTTCTCTTCAACTTCCTATACATTTATTTAGCGCAAGAATTATAGTTCTAGTAGAAGCACGCTGGCGGGCTGAGGTAGGTAAGCCTCTAACGGTTCTACGGCTAATTTTTTTAATTATTATTTCATATTTACATAGTATTAGCGGAAAATAGCCTAAGTTATTGTTATATGATTTGTTTATTTGGAAGATTCGAGTAAGAAACTTTTGACGGCAAATTACATTTCTTTGTGCCTACTATAATGCTCAACACTACAGCTGGCTATTACTTGAAGAGTTTCTGGTTAGTCTCTTTAAGGGCAAACAAAGACTTGAACAGTGTCGACCTCTACTGAACGCAGCGGTCCTTATTTGTGTTCCGCGTGCGTTCGTCGGTGGGACTGTGCTTTAAAACGGTAACAGCCACATTTGCGCACTGTCACATGGATTTTCCAGTAGGATTGGCCAATTAAAATTCGGCAAACTTGTTTATAGTGTAATAATATTATACCAGATCTTGCCGCTGTTCTCGTGCTTTCTTGGCTCTTGCCGTTTCTACCGTTCTTCAGGTTTACAAAATTTTAAGTAAGTAAGTAATTTGCACGAGCTTATATTTCACGTGACAACCGAGCAGCTGGCATTATCTTAATTCTTAGAATCGAGAGAAGAGCTTTTGATTGGTTAAAAGTTCACTCTGGTGATTAATGTTAAATTTGAAAGCACATCTGTGTACGTTATATGCAAAACAGCTGTGGTGTTCGATAACTAACGAGGCGGATAAACTTCAGACAAGGTTCAATTATATTCGATGACTGAGCGCCTCTGATGAGTTTGGCGCTAAACGAATTTGCAATTACGATTACATTAACCTAAGCACTTATGTAGCGCCAATGTTATAATACCAGCGGTCGATGCTAATTCAGGTAGCCTAGACCAGCCTAAATATTGGCAGGGACGTAACTAGCGTTGGGCTTGGAGGGCTTAAGCCCCCAAAGTGACTCAAGCCCCCGGCTCTACTATAGGCTCACGCTACCGCTCTCGCTATGTTCAGGGCTTAAACCCCCCAAACGAAAACTCCTAGTTACGTCACTGAATATTGGTCCAGTCCTGGCGAAATTGTACGTGTACTATAAACTATTGTATTAGGCCCCTATTTTAAAGGCTACAGGCTTCATGTTTAGGCCTACACAGTTGAAATCTCAAAGACTACATAAATATTTTATATAGTCTTTTAGAATTCAACAGTGTAAGCATGAAATAAATACTGAAATGTACTTTAAAGTGTTGAGACAATTGCGTTTTTATTATTATTCCGAAGTAGAAGTACCACAGGAATGGAACTTTAAATTTAGGATAGTAATTTGTATTGTTTTTAGTTTTAGGCTATATAGCACTTTGTGTCCTCCTGTTTCCCTTGTTCCTAATTTCGTTACGTTAAATCTGAAAGTGTTCATAGTGGGCAGTATATGGTGAAGGCTTTGTACAATCATTTTGACTATAAACTGGTCAAAGGCATTTGCTCAATGAACTGATCCTCTAACCGATCAAATATAAGGGCCGTTCGCTGGTCAGAAAAAGTGCCTGGCTTTACATTTACATTGCATTACACAAAGCGGATGCAAAACGATATCTATATTTCCTCCACCAAAGTCTGTTCATTTGCAAACACGCAGACACACGGATACAGAGAGAGGGTCCCCGCGCGCGAGTCACACGCAGACTCACGGAGACTATATTGCCACTGTTACCGAGCGCATACAGCTTCGAGCGGCGTCGGCTGTGTATTATAGCGAGAGAGGGAGAGACGGCCGCGTTGGTCGGGCCGAGCCGAACGCCGTTGTACAAGGGAGACCGACCGACCGACCGACCGACCGGGCGAGCGAGCGAGGCAGGCTGGGCCGATGTGGTGGTGGTGTTGGTGGTGGTGGTAGTGGCTGCGTGTTCCCTAGCTCCTCTGGCTGACTCACTGCGTGAAGGGCGCAAAATCGAATGCCTGACTAAACGACGATCTATCGCCGCCGCCTATGACGCCTCACAACCTCAGTGCTTGTGGCCCTCCAGTCGCGCAACATAGTCCCCTTAAAAAACTCCTAAGGACTCTGGGATCGTGCTGCTATCGGCCGACGTCCGACGGCGCTTTTTACGAACTGAACATTTCGGGTGTTTCGGGACCGGTGTGCGACCGTTTCGAGCGTGTTTCGAGCGAACGTGAGCGCGTGCGCATGAATCTCGGCCGGTGCTGCGGTCGCCATTAGCGGCAGTGGACGGAGCCGCCGCATACAATGGCTTCGAGCCTTTATGTAGTTTGCTGATTAAAACACACATTATAGGAGAGAACGGCTTGTGATGGTTCTTTGCTTCGGACGACCTTAAAAAGCACGTGTTATCCGTTCGTAGTTCGATGCGCCCGGTCGTCAGAAGCATCGGGGCCAAACTTTGTTACTACGTACGCCCAACTGTGTCGAATTAAGGAGACTGGTCCGGGTTCGACTTCTAGCGAGCGCTGGTTCTACGGTCTTTACCAGCGCAAAAAGACGAGAATTGTTGCAAATCCGGTATTCAAAGTGAAGTTACGGCCAACTCTGTCAAGGATTTAACTCGCCCTGGATCGATTGAGATCGATTGTTCGGAGCATTCGTGTTCGAAGCAAGCCGTGATCGAATCACGTTTTTATTGAACGGTGTTTAGTTGGACCTACTACCAGACTGCAAGCCGAAACATCTTTGTAAAATTGTGAGAAGAATTGCATTGTTAGGTGCTTTTTAAAGTTTGGATGAGATTAGTAATTAACTGATTTGGATTGGAATTATAGTTTTAAGCACAAATTATTTTTTATATATATGAATGTTTGGTTATGTCATGCTTAACTTTGTCTATAGAGCAAATGTCTTATTATGAAATTCGACTATGAGACTGGGAAAGACGCAAAGATGAGTTCCAAAAAGAAGAAATCCAGCACAAAGTCTAAGCCCGCAGAGGTGGCAACGTTCAGCGAAAGCCGACCGACGAGCCAGAATTCTGGAAAAGGCGATGGAGAGACACAGGGCTTTTCCTCGTCCGTCGTTCACGAGATGACTTCGTTTGCCGAGAGAGACAGATTCCCAGATGGTAACTGGCCAAAAGATGGGTATGGCAAAATGTCTACACTACCAGCACCTCCATCGCACTTCAATAATTTCAATCCCGGATTTTCAAACATGGTATCTTACGGGCGAAACAATGAAGATGGCGACTCGATGCGAATGATGCGAAACGAACACTACCCAGGATACGATGTCGGTAAATCTGGGTTTATGAACAATCCTGGTGTTGGTCGTCACGTTCCCGAATCACAGCTAGGCATGCTGCCCCCACGGCCGGGCTTTCCAGGTGGATCTATACCCCCGGGGTTGACGCACGGCTACGGGACAAATACGCCATCGGGTTTCATGCCCCACACACAGACACCGGGTATGGGGCAACAGACGTATCCAACCCCAACTCCAATGTTGACTCAGCTGCTTCGTTACCCAAATCCGGGTGAGAAATTCCCGTCAGGACAGATGGACGAATACAGGGCTTCGGGACCACCGAAGAGCTGGATGGACAATATGGCGCCTGGAATGAACCAGAACGCTGCTTATCCACCTCAGCGACCCTCAATGCCTTTCTATGAACCGCGACCGATGCATCCGCAAATGAATCAGACGCATCTGAATCAGGTAACTTTTCTCCAGATTCTGTCTGTAGCATGGTAGCTGAATAGATATGGCATTCATTTGAAAACTGTTCTCTATCGCCGTAGTTGGGCTGGGAGCGCCTCTGAGTAGGTTATCTTGGAGGCAATGGAGGGGCACTATATAAGTTCTCTGAATGAATTAATGAAAGAATGAATTCAACCTGTAATGGGGAGAGTACGGGTTCGAACCTTCATTCAGGCAGTCACTGTGTAAGGACCTTGAGCAAGTCTTTTACTCACAAAATTGCTCAGCACCATTGATATTCTAGCGTGTGTGCACTTCGGAACTTTGGAAGGAAGGCAATACCAGCTACACTTATGTTGTATTGTATTGTATTTGATTTGATTGACTCAAAATCAGAACATGTTTACATAATTTGCAGCTTATGAAAGAAATATAAGCTATTTTGACATGGTACTATGCAGAATTTCGGAATTTGATTGGAAGTGAATGAGTCTGTTTGATTAAGTTATAATTTGTTTTTGATCAGACTGAAATAATTTTATTGTAAAGATATGGAAAAAACTTGTGAAATATCGAAGAGCTCTGTGTATAAACAGCACTGTTTGTAAACATCATTTATCTTTGGCATTTTCTGATTGTGGCAGCAAATTTCTGCTTTGTTTTCCAGTTCAGCAACAAGGATTTGTCTTTGTATGAAGACAATATTTTTTCCTAAACTTATTTAAACCAGTGTTAGCTGAATAAGCATCTAACTTAAATCTTTCAATTATTCTGGCCTGGCCCTCTTGTATGCAAATGTATTTATCTTTGATATTTCACAAGGTTTTTCAATATATTTGTAATAAAATTATTCAATATTTACTTTCTTTATGTATTATTTTGTATGACAGTACAGTGAAAATGTAGTACTTTAATTTACTAGTGTGATATTGCTACGATAATGCTACAGTTTACAATATTCAACTGGAAAGTACATAAATTGTGCCTTAGATTTATTTAGTCAAGTTTTGCAGATATTACAATGAGTGATTTATGGTAGAAATTGACGTCTTTAGGAAGCTGCACATAAAATCTCAATTTCTTTGTGAATGTTTAGTGTGTCCTATGTTGAGTATTTGAATAGGCAAGCCAAGGTATTTTAAGGTAGTCCTATCCCTCTCTAGTAAGTCTTAATGGCTGTTAATGAGGGTCATTAAGTTTGATTATTTATTTAGATGAGGTCTTCAGTTTTATTTGGGTTTTATTGGTATTATTAATGATTTAATGAGGTAATTTGATAGACATGAATAACTGACTGGGCTGGACTTGTGGGCTTTGTGAAATCATTGGGGAATGAGAAATATAACCACTCACCGTTGCTTGGATTTTGCCATACTGCCTATTGGGCTCAAGCTCTGGGATCTTTAACACAAAGAGCAAACACTTTTGAAGAAATTTAATTAAAGAAATTAACTTAAAATAAACTTGAAAAGTGTCCATTCAAATGAGTGAAATTGTTGAAAAATGTGCTGGTCTGAGTTGACGTAGAGTCTTAGATGCTATAGATTCTGTAGAACACCATGTATACAATACTAGACAATACAATGCATTTACTATACCATCTTCAATGAGAAAGACAACTGATTATTCTTCCCATTAAGTAGTTTGCCTTACATTTGTTGCTTCCAAGCCCGATGCCTTGACATCTCTGCTTTTGCTGCTAAAGGTGTAAAAGATATTTTATGATTGTGTCTGCTGATCTCTTGTCTCTTGACGTATAATTCAATGTTCAGATTGAGCACTGCTACCGGACTTTCATCACCAGTTTGATCATGTTCCTCATTCACAATCGTTATGGATGGTGCTCTGAATCTGCTCTCATCTAAAATGCTACTTAGGTGTGATGGTATGGTGGTTAGGATACTGAACTATCGAACCAGAGATTAAGGGTTCAGATCTCTACCAAGGCAGAAAGATATTTACAGATTTCATGCTCATGGCTTCATGCTCATGGCTTCCTCTTGGGATTAGGTTAAAGGGACTACCCTTGTTCTTCTTGAAATCCTCGTTATTATTTTCTGTTATTATCATTATCTCTAATTATTATTTCTCTGTTTTCCCTTACTTTACTGCAGTAAAATTTCAAATTCTGTGCATGTGATGCATGTTGCAGTTTTCCCATTCTATCTTTGCTTTGGGGGAAATGGGTGTATAGTGACATCTGGCTCTAGGATGTAATTATTTTTTCCCTTTGTTTATTTCACTTTCTATGCATGCATGTTCAATCTGCGGCATGAGACAAGCGTATTGGAACAATATGTCCAGGGTTCGCTCAGCTGCAATGAACATCTTTGAGATTAACGATCCACTGCACTACGAAATGGACAAGGCCACACTCTGTTATTGCCAGTGTTGTTTTGTTCGTGGTATAGTTTTTGAAATAAAAATTTCAGTCCCTAGGGTTGATGAAAGGTGTTATATTATCTTATAAACAGTTGAGTGTGAGTTTTGTCCCTCATATTCTGTTATGAAAAATTCATTCTGCAAGTTTTGTCCCTCGTGTTGTTCATGAAAATTTAGTCTGAGTTTTGTCCATCTTATTCTTTCACTAAAAATTCAGTTAGTGAGTTTGTCCTTCATATTCTATCTTGAAAGAGTTCAGTCTGTGAGTTTTGCCCCTCATTATATTCTGTGTTATGGTGGTCTAACACAGTCTTTCAATCTGTTCATTCATTGGGACTTTCTCTTATGTTGGTGGTGATTACTTTAGTTGTTGGTGTCATTTGCATCAGTTGCCAGATGGGAAACTCTTTCAACTGGAGCAGTTCGTTGGTGTTTTCAGTTTACCAGCTGTAGGTCATTGAGTGGTGTTGCTCTGAGCTTTCACTTTCATCCAGCTTCAACCTAAGTTTACAACATTCTCTTCTGTCGTTGCTGGACCATGCAACATACATGGGAAGGTAGAAGTGGTAACCTTGCAAAGCCAATCAGTATGTAGCGGCCTTTCAACCTTTGACCTCGGTTTGAATCCTGGGTTCGTTCTTCAAAGTCGTTCTTCAAAGTCAACATAGATGACTGGCATTGTTGAATTGTGTGTGGCTTTGTAAATCTGCTGAATGCACTCTGGTCTATGTTCTGGGATTGTATTGTGGTGTCTGTGGAATCCCCAAACGATCACACAGCTCCATTAATTGCCTCTGAATACTTGAGAAACGGACCCCTGGCTTGTTATAAATAGGAGCCCTTGCTTAAGATGAAGAGGGTGAAACCTCGGATTAATTTACCTGACCTGACCTTAGCATACCGGAAATTACTGCATCCTATGTGTGTGTGTTAATATAATATGCGTATATATATATATATATATATATACGTGCGTTTATATATATAAATGTGTGTATATTTGTGCTATCTGAGCTCTTGTTTACAGTATGTTCTGTGACTTGACCTTATTTTACTTTCATAACCATTAATAGTTCTTGATAGGAGAGAGGGATAGGTGTGAATGAATGTTGTCTCCATTCTTCAAGTTATTTGTCAAGTCATGTGGTTTCTTTTATCATTCTTTACAGTCAAGTGGTTACAATGCTGGGCTGTCAACCACAGGTTGGGAGTTCAAATCTCTGTTGGGGTAGAAATATGCTTACAGATTTATCCTCCATGTGCACTTCCTAACCAAAACCAACTATGGCATGAATACATTGACTGTACACTGTTTTGGGGAAGATCAGGCCCCAAGGGAGAGGGCTGGCTCACCTCCCATCTACACAATGAGAGGCTAAGTAAAATGAAGTGACCAGCACTAGATATGACTGGCTCCTGGTGTTTGCACTTATCGTACTTTACCGTAAGGTAGCATGCACCAATAAGCGGATGAAGCGTTGTTTGAGCCAAGGTCTTCTCATCGATTTCGTGTCTGGTGGACAATGGCGCTCAATAGATGTCGCTTCAATGGTCGATGTCTTCAGTCAGTCTGTTGTTGTTCGTAGTATTGCCTACTGTTGTCATTTGGACGGCAATGAATGACTTCCTTTGGGAAAGCAAGGCAAACGGCTTCCATTCATTCAATGCCTACTACGTTCTCCTCTGATTTACTATGTAGGCCAACAACCTGTTCCACCGTCCGTCCGTCCGTCTGTCTGTGTCTGTCTTTGTGTGGGCGTGGTTGGTGTGCGTATATGTGTAGATGCGTCTGGCGTGCGAGGGTCTTGTAATTGATAGTCTTTGGTGATTCTTTCGTAATCCCAGTCTCTCATTCCATTCGTCCCTGGATGTGGACGGTCGAACGCCGCCGCCTCCGCCACCGCTGCCTCCTCGGCGGCTGAATGTTATGAAGATTAGCCATGTGTGTTTATTTATTGCGCCATCCGGCTTTTTGCCCGGACCGGTGGCTCCTCCTGGCGGAGAGGGAGGGACCGGAGGGGTGGCCGGCCCTGGGTGAAAATGACGGGGAAGGGGTGCTCGGCTGGCCGCCTGTAAACAAGTCCGGTGCATCCATGGCTCGAGGCATCGTCGTCATCATCTTCCGTGGTGGTTGGTGGCCAACGGATGGACGGACGGACGGAGGCTGATTGCTGGTACGTCGAAGATCGCTCTGGCAATTGCGGCGCCTGCTAATTGTTTTTCCCTGGTCAAATATTGCTTCGAGGAGGAGCGAAAGGAGAGATGGCTTTTTTCTGTGGTTCGACGGCCTTATGACTCTTCAGTCGGTCGGTCAGTCGGCATTATGCTAAATCTGGTCAACAACCTGTTGGGGACGATTCCTCTGTCTGCCGAGACATGCAGTAGCGTCTGTGATGGTGCAAGATCATTGTTGTCTGCTCTACGGTGGTGAAATGGAATTGACTTGCTCGGATTTCGATGGACGGATGATGCGCTGTGATCGGTATTTTGCTTTCTGATGTTTAGATGGGATGTTTTCTCTGGTTGCACTCGGTGATTGTATTAATTTCTTATTGTTACCATGTTTTGTCAGATGTGCTCCTTTTGTTTGTTGTTTTGAGCTGTGCGATGATTCAGAAGCTGGTGTTGAGTTGAGCTGTTCTGATGATTGACGGGGAGCTGCTGAGAGAGCATGTTATGATTCTTTGAATTAAGTTTTAAGGTTGCAAGATTTAAGGTTGCAGCTGTTTTTGAGTATGGGGTTTGGTAAAAGACAGGTACCAGTACCGCAAGATATGTAAGACAGACTCGTTTTTGATATGACTGGCAGCATTAGTATTCAAAAGCATGATCTAAGGTAGGGTTTAAAGCATGAACCAAGGTACGGTTTGGCCGAATCTTAATCCAGAAATCGGTTTTAACCTGATTTTGCCCTAGACCAATTAATTGGAATTGGCGCATCCCTGGACTATCGATTCAAATACCAAAAGAAGTAATATTTTTGACCAAAAACAATTTCTTTTTTCATTAATACAAAATTAGTAGCCTGTTTCAGTGACCTCCTGTGGTAATCTTTATAATTGAAAATTAATGTAAACTAATACAGTTATAAGTGAACACATCAACAAAAATGGCAGATAGTTGGTCTTTTTTTCCTAAGCAAAGTGGTTTAAAATGTTAATTTTATTAAAAAGCATATAGCAGTAATCTATCCAGCTATTTAGTTTAAATAGTTAGTGCATAAACTCTCGCTTGAATTACATCTTGCGATAACATACAAGATTTTTTCTGCAATCGCGAGGTAACAAACAGTGCAGTGTATTAAAATCTCATGTCTGCTGTCTGCCTGCAATTATACAGAATTAATAATTATTGCCGAGTAATTGGATCGAATTAATTGGCAAAAAAGCAGGCCAGATATCCGGATTCGGAAATCGGCAAAATAATGCCAATCAGCCATGTCCTAATCCAAGGGTTAAAAGATAGTTTGACTGAAGCACATGCATGACAACGACAATCCAACAACCAATAGCGGTTCCTCATGGGTGACATGGCTTGACCAGTTTTACATGAATTGGGGTTCGAGATGGGGTTGCACACATTTAATCAGATGCTTTGGCAATCTGCCACCTTGGCACCAATGTTACATGTTACAGAGGATAAATATTAGATTTTACTATGCCTATGTTACACAGGATCAGTGTTATATGCTGCATTGGATCAGTGGTACATGTTACTAAGCCCTGTATTACATAGGATCAGTGTTACTTGTTACTAGGCTCAGTGTTACATGTTTTGTAGGATGAGTGTTACTTGTTATATTTGATAAGTTGTAAGTGTTAACTTGTTTCATATTACATGGAATTGGTGTTGTGTGGATTAGTGTTACGTGTTACACAGGATCAGATGAGTATTAATTTTATGTAATATGGGGAATCATGAATCCGTGATTGATTCAGAAGCAGGTCCCAAGAATGTAACGTGTCAGACGTCTGATGCGTGAATATCAATTTTCTCTTTCAGAGGCATTTATTGCAACGTAATTGCCTTTATTTTGTGTTCAGTCTAACAAGTCTAATGATCAGACTGTAGAAAGTTATTGTTCTAGTTTGCAGTAAATCATTGTTTGTGCATCGGGATGTTACAATTTCGTCCACTGTCTGGGCAATCGTGTGTAAACATTCATGATATTTGAATGTGTGTATGTATATGAATCTGAGACCAACTTCTACCTAAATGTATACCTTGAGTATGTGACTGTTCTTCCAGATTTCTGTGCCTGCTGCTCCTGGTCCACCGGGCCCTCATGGAAGTCAAGCACAAGCCCCATCTGGATCGGCAAATCCGAGCAATCCAGGCATCTTTGCTCCTCCTCCGTACATTCAGTCTTGCAACCCGGCGTCAACCGCACAACGGGTTGACGCCAACGACAAGTTGGCGCCGTTGCCGCAGCAGCGGTCATCCAGTCAACCACGACCGATGTCCACCGCTTCCTCTTCCGGACCTTCGCTCGGTTCGCCGAACCACATTCGACCGATTTCCCCAGTGCCGTTGTCGGGGCCTGCCCATGGTCACCAGTCAGAGAAAGTGGGCAGCTCATCACAAAAAACATCTTCAAGTTCCAAGGCGAAGAAGCGCAAAGAAGAAGTGAATAACATACAGGTAAGAAGCTTTGAAGTCTTTTGTTGTGCTAATGGAGATCAGGTGTGAAATTATGGTCAAAGGATCAAATCTCATCTATTGTGTGTGTGTGTATTGTGTGTGTGTGTGTATTGTATTGTATTTATAAATTTATAAAGCGCCTTTCACAGTAAACACCAATCAGAGACTTTCCCAGTGCGAAAGACCCCGAGCGAAAAGAGTGGTCTTAAGACAGCGAAAGGAAGCACCTGCACCACCGGTTGTGTGTGTGTGTGTGTCTGTGTCTGTGAAATTAAGGTCCAGGTGCATGTGTGCATGTATGTGTGTGTACTTGTATATATGTATTTATGTATGTATCAAGTCACGCAATATAGCACCTTTTAATTATCTCTAAGAACTGATGCTTAGTTTATGCATCTTGGTGCTGTGCAATTCTTTGGTTTGGATGAGACTGGTGGAGAGAGAGAGATCAGTGACCTAGGAACCAAGTGGAACCAGTTTTGTTTCGACTGTTCTCTCTCAGGCTTCAAAATGAAAACTGTATTTGAGCTGTGAAGGAGAAGAAAGTTTCGGTGAAGAGGACTAAGGTGCACTGTCATGATTGGACAAAATACAAGATAAGATGAGATAAGAATATTCTTTAATTGACCAATTGCTATCGCATTTTGGTGTACGGACAATCGTCGGACATTGTAATAATCGTACATACAGCATTGACTACATTGCCTGTGAATACAACTTTTAACATCAATCATAAGAATGTGAATTTTGATCTTACAGTGCCTGACACATAGGTAGCAAATTTTTTCAGCTCCATAAGAGTTTGGTTTAGTTCAACCTGTATAAAATGTGGTTTTTGATATGTTTAGTTTAGCCTGTATAAAATGTGGTCTTTGATAATAAATTGTGGTCTTTGATATGGCTTTCAGCAGTAACAATAAAATACGGTTTCAGTATATCAACATATTAATCTAGGACTTGGATTTTTCACTTGACATATCTGGACAACCCCTCTGACATGACGTAGTGCCTGTGTCTAACTGTAGAGTAGAGCTTTAGAAATGTGGAGTTTAAAATTTCTAAAGGAATAACTGCCGTGAACAGAGGCTTTCTTTATTTACCATCAATTTACTTATTTGCGGTTTCAAGAGACTTGATGTACCGAGCGCTGATTTTGCTTAGACTTACAAAAGGCCTCAGATGATTTAGCTGCATGAAATATATTATTTCAACTTCTTCTGCAGGATTTTGCTCACAGGAAATATTTAAATTTTCTGTCTTGCTTTGAGTGCTTTGTTGTTGAATGCTGAAGTTTTCTCTCTGAGGTGCTTGCCATTTAGTTTGGCAACGGCTGAATGTCATGCTGATAAATCTGACTGAATCTAAGATGAGCTTAAAGGATTTGGTCAGACTGCTTGTTATCTTTGCCTCTGGGATTTCCTCTCAGCCGAGCCTTGTTTGTGCAAATAAAGTAACGTTCCATCCATAAGTACAAGTGCATGTCTTTAACCATAGTACGACATCACAGATAGAAAAAACGTTCCTTTAATTTCTCTGATGTCCGTGGTCGGTTTAGGGCAGAATCTGCCCTTGCGGAAGTAATTTTGTCGGAAAACAGTCGACGGAAAAAATCTAGAATCTTGCTCCTTCTAAGAGAAACCGACGAGAAATGACCTGCTTGCACTTAGCGACAGTGCTGAATCAAAGAGGTAAACAGAGGAAGGCAGATAGACAGACAGACAGGTAGTGAGTAGTTCATTGAGAACATCTGGCCTGCTAATGGCTTGTCCAAACGTCTGTTTTATTTGGTTGTAAGGGAACAGTTGTCTGTGTGCAAATGATTTGCAGTATCACTTTTCGAAAACTTATAACGATCGTTCCGCTTCCGTCATCCCTCTTAGAAGATCCATATAAATATTTATTTATTGTGTAAATATTGACGACTAGTGTCTTCTCTGGCCAAAGTGTGTGTGCGTAAGATAGAGTTTCTGTGCTGAGGAATGCACTCTTCACCGTGTTCCCTCTGCTGCATTTTATTTAGCAACTGGTTGCGTGACATTCCCTTCCTTTGTGATGTGCTCGTAGAAGCCGCTAGATTTAAGTGTGTAGGAAAACAAACAGAAGTTACAGTCTCAGATGAGTTTGGTGATAAGAATAAATGGAATCAATGGAGTGAATATCTGGTTGTTTTTTAAGTTAACTGAGAGTCAGACAGTGGTGCTTATTACCAGACTGGTCTTGTTACCTTCAGATGAGGCCAATCTGAAAGTATTAACGTTCAGTGGGTTTTACATATCAATGATCCGATCCTAGTATCTACCTTTTTGCATTAGTATAACACCTGCCGTGTATGCATTATAACTTATATTAATTTTTTTAATTATTTCTTGCTAGGTAAATGTAATCTTTCAATTTTTGGTGGGCTAATAATGATGGCTTGTGGTTATTACTATGATTATTATTTTCAACCCAAACTAGTGATGGTTCCTTAAGGTTTAAACAGTTTGAGATGAAGTTGCTAATTAATACTAATATGAATTAGTTGCTAATTAATACTAATATTATGCAGTATCCCTTTAATCTTCTGTGGCCCAAAGATTTAGAATTATGATTAAATTGAAGGTTAAATGTCAATATATTAATATGAAAGTTGGCAATTGAAGAAAGGCAACAGAATTAAAACTTATTATTATCAGTGTTTAGTTTATTTTCGAGTAACTAATTTTCAATGACATAGGATACAATTCCAGAACACGTAGATATTTATTTTTCTGTTGCGTTACTGCAAAATCGTGAGTTGTAGGCATACTCAATCAAAATATCGTCCAGTATTAGGAAAAACTTAGTTATAACGTGGAGAGATTCTGCAGAAAAAATTTGAATATAATTATGCAGATTTATGAGGTGCACAAAATCAATATTTAGGATCTGGTTGATGACACATCAGATCTAAGTTGCACTGAGACAAAGTCAGAAACGTCAATGCTACTAATGACCCGACTGATATTCAGCGATGGCATAGATAACAATGAGAAGAATTTAGTATTAATATCAGTGTTAAAATTGTGCTAATAAGAGTAAGAACAACAATGCAACATGATTCTAGATTGCCACAAGACTTGATTGTATAATTTTTATTATTAATGGTATATTATTATATATTAGTAAATGAATATTATAAAGTACTACGGCATCTGTTTTTATTTACAACTGATATATATTATTTGCTTTTCTCACTCCGTTATTTGTGCATAGTTCTTAGCAGTTAGAAGCTTTACTAAGATCTTGGCAGTATACAGATGATATTTTAACATTGATGTGACAGTCAGTTGGACTTTGGCCCCAAAATCTAAATCAGTGTATACGGGTTTGAGTGGACAGGAGTTCTGTTTTCCAGACATCATATATACAGTTTTTCACATGTACTCCGTCGAATAATGCTGGGATCATGAAAATGAAAATTATGGGTAGTTTTGTCCTGGAAAACAAGTTAGAGGCCCTGTTGTTGCACAACCTATGTAACTCTCCTCTGCTTTCATAAAGAAGCCCAGGTCTTGACATTTCTGAACTACAACACAAATACATTTGATTGCTTTCGAATTTTGGTACATGCACTGAAATTAGAATATGTGAAGTGCCGTAGAAGTAGTTTGATATTTGCATTTAATACTCTAGATATTGTAGTTTGATACTTACATTACTCTGGATATTGTATTTTTACATTACATATACTTAGTACTGCACGCTTCTCTATGATACTTGTCAATATAATAGTTAATATTAGATAGTCCAGTATTAGATGATAAATTGATAAATAATTCCTAACTGGAATGTGTGGAAGTGAAAGACAAATGTGATTGGACTGCCTACCTTTAAGGACAATTTTAATGAAGTCTTATGCTCTGGATTTCGGTTCACTGAATGGCGACTGAAAAAATAAGTTACATTGTGTTTAATTATTGTTTCCTTTGGGATCCTAGTCAATAGGGCTGACCGAGGCTGCGGAAATAGACGGAGAATGTATGGCACATGTCTGGTGCACATCTTTCTCCTCTGAGCCCTGTGCAAACACAAAGGAACACAATAAACATCCGGCCGTAGAATGGTTTTCATGTCACACACGAATTGCCGGGAATGAATGGGGATGCCATGAATCAACGTAATAAAATGGGAAGTTATTGTTGAAAGAAATGGTTGCTCACTTCACCTTGGATTGCTACTTGCTTAACGTTAAGCAGAGTTCGATACAGAAAAATAAATGCAAAGGTGAAACTGAGTGAAGAGTGAAGAGTGTGCTATATATATCCATGAACTTGCAAACTGCAGCATTTTGGGTGGTGTAACGCATAGTGGCCCTTTTCTTATGTTGAATCTTGGTGTTTGACGAAACACTGTTTGAAGACTTATTCCAGCTAATACTGCAAAACCAGGTCTGGAGAAAACCTGAAATAGAAGGAGTGATGGCAGAGTGAGTTAATGAAAGTTCTGGAATAGCTTCCTTAGCGTTACTCCAGGGACTTCAAAGCGTTGTTGCTGATGCATAATTCATTTTACCGCTAAAGTGTTATATACTTGACCACCTCTAAGAATAGATGCCAGTCAAGGAGGTCTTGTATGTAGTCCTCCTTGTGCCAGTGCCTTCCCTTCCCTGCGTGAGACATCCGAATAAAATGTTCCAGAGACGGGTCAGAAACTCAGAATCCAGAAATTCAATTTCTCAGCTGGAGGAAAATAGCGTAATTACGGTCTTAAAAAAGTGAGAGATATGAAACCTCGTCGAAAGTATCGTTTCATGACGACCTAATAAAATTCTTCCACTGCAGAAACGAAAAAATTGATGGCCAACATCTCGTTAGAAGTAGAAGGGTCTTGAACTGTTGTTTGCATTGGACCGAGTATAAACAGTTACCAGTGCACGGCGTTCAAGAGAGATACATTGCTACTATTTGCTAGGCATTCATTAATTGTTATAGAGGCTGTTTAACTGGCCGTATTGCTCTGCACCTTAGGTGCTGCTCTTAATTGATCCCTTAGTTCAAGAATTTCAGTTTTTGACCTTCAATTTCACGTATTTTCTTTCTTTTATTTATTATGAAATCAGAACGTTATTTACTTCTCAGTGTTTATTTTGAATTTGAATTCAGTATAGTGTTCATATTTTATATTTCTCAGTTCTTATTAGGTGTTATTAATTTTTTTTTGGTGTTAGGTAATTGGAATTCAGTATGATGTTCATATTTTAGTTTTAGGTAATTGCCATACTTCCTAAAGAAATATTTAATGCTTAGTTGACAAGCGATGATATTACATACAAGACCTCCTTGACTAATTTACAACCAGCCAGTTGGTTGAATAAATTCATTTAACTCTTTAAAACCAGGTAGGCCTAGCATGTTGAGGGTACCTACAATTATGTGATCATGCAGTAAATAAGCTTGCGATTACAGAGTTACGATTTGAAGCATTCGAATGGAAACTAATTTGCAACATGGGAGCAACGTCTATACAGTGACTTGAGTTCGATTAGATAAATACTCCTTCAGATAAAGATATGATTGATTTAGTTTCGAATTGTAAGCTGGGTTCAATTGCGATATTGTTCTCTATTTATTCGTGTTTAGTGCCAGTATTACTTCAGATAAGCGCTATATAAATGCGGAATACTTTACAATGTGGAGCTTGGGTGTTTTGTAGGCGCTATGGGGTGTGTTCAACGTTGCGAGAGCGAGCGATCAGCCTTTGTGTACGGTGCACAGTCAATGCGTACGCCAGCTGTATGCACAGCGAGAAGAGAGCTATAGTGTGCACGATTTTGCCATTCTCTCTCTCTCTCTCTCTCTCTCTCTCTCTCTCTCTCTCTCTCTCTCTCTCTCTCTCTCTCTCCAATATGCCGTCAGACTCGACTGCTAGCCGGAACTACTTTTATGCTAATGACGCTGCCTTGCCAGCCAACCGGCCTGCGGGGCGGCTAATATGTATGGCCGGGATAAATAAACCATTATGCGGTCTATTTAATTGGAGCCGGTGCGCGGGTCCCCTATCTATCTATCTGTCCGTGGATCTTTTACTTCTGTGTGCGCCGGGTACGAGGGCCCGTCTACTGGCCGCAGCGCCGCGGTTTCAGCCCCTGAACGAACGTCGTCAATATTGCAAGACCTTTGCTTCATACGCGGGCGAAGCCCGATCGCTACACCAACATTGCACTTGGACTGGACTTTGCTATAGCGCCGTTTGTTATACGCGCGTGGTCGGCGCAGCCGTAATGTTTCCGTGGTATAGTCAGTATGGCGCGCCGAAACGCCGAAATTATGTGCCTGGCCAACGATTTTCCTTTAAAATTGGCAATCTAATTTGTGAGAAAGCGTAAAAATTGGCCAGCTTTTATTTCTTGCGGTTTGCAGAAACTCTTGAAAAAAACGAAACTCAATTTAGGGCCAGTTTGCGTGTGATTAGAGACTCGCACAAATCTTCAAATGGTGAATCACGTGGGTAGAATGCGAATAACGTTGGCAAACGGATGCGAGGTTTTCTAGATGAACGGCGTTCCATAGACGCGGCTGTGCGTTGGCGCGGCCAATACGTGTAAATTGAGGCCGAGTATTGAAGCCCTGCTGGACGGACGGCTGGGCGGGCGGTTGAGGGGCCGAGCACAGCCGGCGTAGTCGTCGACGGCTTGGCGGCTGTGTTCAGGTGCAATCGGCAGGCAACCCTGCCGGTCGGTCGGTCTGTCGGTCGGTCGGCCTGCCTGAAGCTGGTTCCCGCAAAGCCCGACTCAACGGCACACCGCCCGCTGTATAACAAGCGCTGTGTCTCTGTTTCTCTCAACCAATATACACGGCAAAGCTGTATATTTGAGTGTATGTGCATGTGAGCGTGTGTGCATGTGATTGTGTGTCCATATTATTCGGTCTACTCTCTCTCTCTCACTGTATGTGTATTGTTGGGGAAATGATATAGAGTTATATTCGGTCTGTGTTCGGCCGAATTAGAATAAGACGTTGTTGTTGCGGAAAGTTGGTCCGTTTTTCGGTTCTTTCCGTTGAAAGCATGAAGCTGGCCGCGAAAAATGGATTTCTGCAACGGCGTTCGACGGAGAACAGCAGCAGCAGCAGGGTACCAGCGTCCGTCAGCGTCGCGAGCTCGGGCACCAGAGCGGCCTCTTGCACCGAACAAAGAGTTCGTACACGACGAGTTTATTGATGTTCGTAAAGTCTAGTTAAATAGACACAGAAGCCGAATAGCAGAAGCATTGAAAATAACGACCACAGTTTGCTCTCAAGAAATGCCTTTCTTTTGGTCCTGGTCTTTACTAATTTATTTTATAAACATTGTGCAACGAAAGGACAAATTTTATTTTAAGGGGGTGCTTGTGGTTTAATATCGAAAGTTTGCTTGCGGGTGGCCGTGTTTTGATAGTTATTTGTGCGTGATTAATTTTTTGTTGTCTATGTGCTGCAGTGCTCCGTCGTTTTTCCATTGTCATCTCGGCCTTTTGTATTTTTTCCGGGTGTTGATCGGCTTTAATCTTAGGCATTGTTGTTGGTTGGTGTTGGTGTTTGAAAGCGTTGGTCGCTGGCTGTTGTTGTTGATGTCAGGACTCGGCTGATTGGGCTTTAATTGATCGAGGATTACGAGTCCGTCTCTTTGTCTGTGTGCGTATGTCTCTCCTGGCTGGAACCCTGCTAATTGTCAGCAGACTCTTCCCAATGGTCGCGTTGATTCATTGTATTACTCAGCTGTTTGATTTTTTGCGTGATTCTCTTTTTTTTCGCGGAATTCTCTTCCCAGACTTGTGGATTGCCGTGTGTTATGGAAACAAATTGTTTTTTACACCAAGGAGGATGGGTTTTTCAAGTGGCACCGTATCAATTGACTGTAGTTAAAGAGTAATCCGAGTTATTGATTTGTTTTTTAAGTGAAGAAAGACTGAACTTAAGTTGGGCTCTGTTTATTTCTTTGGCAATGACTTCTAAGAACTGTGAGGTTAGGCAAGGGTTTAGATCTGTGCACACATGGATTGTGGTAATACAGTTTGTATAGCCTAGTTCTCTCCACACATGGATTGGGCCAAAACAAAATAATGGTGTGTTTCCGGTAACGCGACCGAGTCAATTTTTAGCCGCGACTCGGAAAATTTTGTAAAAAAAATTTTTTTTTCGGAAAATTTTTAAAAAATTTTTTTTTTTGCTTCACATACGGTACATTAAGCTCATCCTCGGCCCCTTTGCATGCCGGAGATGCAGAATCGCGACATTATAGGTGCATTCACTAAAGCAGAGACGTTCGGAAACTAGCGGTCTTTCAATGGAAATAATGGTGGCGAAATTTTGGGAAATCACTGCATAAAATTATTTTACCAAAATAAAATTATTTTCCGACCTACCTACCCATTTTTTTTTAACTCTGTTACCGGAAACACACCATTATTTTTTTGGCCTTGTGGTTACAGTTTGTATAGCCTAGTTCTCTGTCTAGCATGTTGACCGGGATTTGGACTACCAGGAAGTAGTCCAAATCCCAGTCAGCATGGTTTCATTTCTCTCAGTTACCATTGTCCAATATAGATAAATTGTAAGAGATCTGTTCTTAAACTCAGTACAATAACCCTAAATGAAGTACAACTGCCATGTTCCTTAGTGTAGTATAGTGGAAGCTCTTGTTTTCTTCTCATTGGCCGTTGCGCTGGCAATGAACGAATCGGGTGCACCTGGATATAATTTGAATATTTATGTGGAAAGGATGGCTAGAAATTATTATTTTTATTATTATTGCTACTACTGCTCTGTATTAAGCATCAATATCTTATGACCAAGCATCAATCAATGGTGCAAAGCAATTGTGAGTGAAGGACTTTCCCAAGGTCCTGATATACAGTAAGTGTCTTGGGAGAGGAGGCTCAAACCTGTACTCGCTGCGTTACAAGGCGAACGCTCGACCATCTGGCTAGTGACTGGTTGAGCTGTCATAGCTGTCCACTTCCTGTCTGTAGCTGCCATGGAAAATGTGGCAGCCGGAGATGGGAAGAGGAAAGCAAGCAGGGAATGAATTTGGAGTTGACTAATGATATTTCATTAAGAAATAGTTCTTCATTCTGACTTCCTGATGGAAGTGGATATGGGTGTCAAGGCGAAATTGGGGACATCTGGCTGCAAACAGCCAATGTATCCGTGCAGTTCTCTGTGTGTTCACTGTGCACATTGTTGTGCTAAAATGGCACATTAGATCATACTCATTCTGGGCACAGAATACATGTTTATATACAACACATTTGTTATTTAATCTGTAGCAGTTATTATTAATTCATTTGATTTAGTTCATTTGTTATTTGATCCACTTAGTACAATTATTATTTTTTGGTATTACAGTGTAGTGTTATTATTTATACGTGATTTGACCTTTGCTGTGGAATGACCTCCCTGCTTTAACTCGTGCTGTAATGTTATCTGGGGGTACCACTGTTTCTGCTCGTTCTCTTAAAACTTTTCTTTTTTCGAGGGGCCCTTCGCACTGGAAGCGCTTCTGATTAGGTGGTACTGCGAGAGGCACTTTATAAGTCCATAAATAGAATAGAATAGAATAGAATAGATTTGCAGTTCCTTGACTAATACATATGATGTTATATTTTGAGCAAACTGATGTCCAAAAATAGCATATGATCTGCAGCTATTTGTCTACATGGTGTTTGAGTTTGTATGTATGTATGCTGTGGTTGTAGTTATGTGTTTACCAATGTTGTGTGTTTTCTTTGTGTATTTGTATGTTAGCATGTTTGTGTTTATTACTTTGTATGTTTTTAGGCTTTAGAGCTGTTGCATTAGCCTTAAAGATGAAGGAAGGGATGGTGTTGTGGTGAAGCAAGAAAATTTGGTGAAAGGCGCTAGTCTAGTTGGCAACTGATTGTATGATTGGGGAACACTGGTAACTTATACGATGTTATTGAATCTCTCAAATACAGTGTATCTTTATTGACCCTGATAATTATGTCATTTACAATGGGATGTTGATGTCGAGATAGTGAGTATGGTAGTGGATGGATGTACTGATGAATAATGCAGATAACAATGATAAAGATAGTGGTGGTGGTTTTGTTATATACTGAAGACTTGTTACGCTTAGTTTTCAGTGATGCACAAGTTTTCAGTGCCATTTCAATTTGATTACCATCTTTAGCTTGCTCACAGCAGTCCTTGCATGGCAAACATTGAACTGCAGATCAGATTCCTGTTGATCAGCTTAATTAAGAAAACCATTTTATCTTACTAAATTCTATTTAATAATATATTTTCGAGGAAAATACACAATATAATATATCCTTTTAAAGATATTAGAGGAAACAGCAGAATTCTAAATTATATTGAAGATTTTTAGCAGTAACTGCAGAATCCAACATTCCCTTCTAAAAGATTTATGATAAAATAGCACAATGGGAAATTATGCTGTAAAGGTCTTTTAAAGGCACTGAAGTGTTTCTGCGGATTAAAAGAAGCTTCTTTAAACGACGGCGTCGAGAAATCAATGGATTTTGTTACTGTGTACATTTGTGAATAGCTTGTAGCCCTCTGAATGGGGAGGGATCGTTTGTGAAGCGGCATCAACTCGTAGGGCGATTGCTGTCATTGTGAGAATGTCCTGCAAAGGTTATGGATATGTTTGTGAAGCAATTAGTTGTCGTCCTGTTCCCGGCACAAGGCCTGCAGTTCCGCACGCCCCCCCCTGGTCCCTACCGTCGCTCCCCCTCCCGTCGATGCCGGGAACCGCCGCGTCCGTCCGTCGAGATGTTGGGGTTTATATCTTCGTAATTGTTTCTATTGACTTGATGTTCCATTTACGTCTGGTTGTCGTGTTGAGGGAGGGCAGGAGGGGAGGAGGTGTGGGGGGGGGCAGAGGGAGGGAGACGGACGCTGAGGAGGTATCGAGGAAGAGGGAAGAAAAAGATTAAGTGCCTATAGTAAATCTTCATTGGTAGAGGGAGGCTGAGATGGGTGGGGGGGGGCGGGGAGTAGATTGAATGACACAGATGCAGACCGACAGACGGGCACACAAAGGGAGAATGTAAATAAGAGACTAGGTAGCTGGATGATCTGTTGACGTTTGCTTTGATGCCAGTCTAGATGGCGGCAGGAGGAGGAGGGTGTGGCGGCGGCGGCGAGGGGAATTCCGGCGACTAGTGAGTGAAGAGAGAGACTGAGATGGTAGATGATGACGTAAGGAGAAGGGAATTCCCTTTGGTCTGTAAAACATCTGGGTCAGAGATCAAAAACAGTGGACATTTTGACCTGACCTAGTTTCCCTGGCTTCCTCCCACACAGCAATTACTCTCTTAAGTGGCTCTGATATACCTGCCACCAGGTCCTGAGTACCGATATATTGGAACATACTGAGTGCAAATGAAAGCAATACGTTCAGGTAAGACTGTAAGCCAGAAGTAAGCTAAGCTTTCAATACAGAATCACAGAAACAAACACTGCATACAAAAGGTCAGACGGTTATTTTGCAGGTGGCGGATGTGTTTTATTGAAGTAGTGCTATATGATTCACTCAATACATTGCTTTCATGTGACTTGATCATTATATTATTTACATAAGAAGCTCATCTCTTCTGCTCTGCAGGCATCATCATGTACATTACACGGCCTTTCCTTCGAGACATTCGGTCTCGGCTGTGATACGGCACTATGCAATTCGTCTTGTGGTTATTATTATTATATTTTTTACCGAGGTAGATATAATCTCTCAGATGATAAAAAAAATTGTCCGGAGACGGAAAAAAATGATCATCTGGAACGGTTACATCTCCTCCAATTCAGGCATAACAAAAGTGCCACGGAATGCGACAGCGTTGAAGCGCTGGATAATTATTGAGAGCCGCTTATTATTATAATAATATTATTATTATTTATAAATTATCAATCGCTACTGATTCTATTGATTCTGCTTTTGATGACTTGTGCACTATGATTATGGCATTCTAGAAGTTCCAGATTAGGTTAAATCTCTGTTTGGAATGCTTTTTCAGATGTCAGTTTGGGGTGGCTATGTTTGTGCATAGGCTGGAGATTCTATAAGAACAGGATTGTACTGACTCAGAGAGTGATAGAGGCATGAAAAACTGACCTTTGCTGACCTGACTGGTCTTTTGAATATGCACAGATATCCAGAATGGGCGCTATATAAATGCTGTGAACGAATGAATAGTAGTCTTTGTTGAACGATTGATTCCATTGAATGGCAGTTTGCAGTCTAAACCTGAGTTCTGATGTTGTGGTGTTTGTAGGACATATCAAGCTGTGATGAGGGAGGCTCAGACAGCAGCAGCAGCACAGAGGTCTACTCTCAGATCACCCCGATGTCCACGCCTTCCACCACGCCACTGCCACCCCAGTCCGCTGGCGGAGGCACGAAACACTCGCCACAGGGATCGGACGAGTCGCCTTCCAACACTCCAGCGCCTGGGATGGCAACGGCGCCTACGTCGGGTGCCATGGCGCCAACCGTTCTACCTGGCAGTTCCAGTTCCATGTCTTTGACAGGTGCATCGTCATTGCCCACAGCATCACAACCCTTGGAATCGTCGCACGGAATCCAGGCCGCTGGGGGACAGAATCTATCTGGTGAGTTAGAAATATTTTCTGTTCAATGTAAAGTTCATAATTTGTTTAATGACCATGATGCGGAAATTGTACAAGAAAGAAATGAAAATCAGTGCAGAAGCACATACCTGTTATCAGAAGCATGCAATTCACTCTGAATTTATTGTAATTTGCAAAAAAATCGATTTTATCCTTAAGTGAAATTTATTGTAACTAATAAAACTTCATTATTTCAGTGAGCACTTAGGTTTCAGTGAGCACTAGGGCTTAAATAAGGAAGGAGACCATTCGACTGCATGTATTTTTTTAGTGCTGAGAAACATAGGCAGTTTCTTATACCGTCTGTTTTTGTATTTTATTTCTTTGATCAGGTCTAGTGTTTATGTAAACATGGCTGGAAATGTTATTTGAGACCAGCTGCGTGCTGCCTTGTGGTCCCTAAATCAGCAGAAGGAAGGAGAGGAGAGTGTCTCTGGTCTTTGATTCCGGTTCTTGGACAGGTGTTTTATCATCGTTAGTCTACCTTTGTCTGCTCTCAGACACAACAGAATTTTGCTGCCTTGCAAAGTCTTTGAATTCTGTTCCATTCACACTTGTGTTGAGCTATTCCAGTTTTCAAACTTGAATAAACTGAAGTTCCTTTGTGAAGCTCCAATCTGTAAGACTGACCATAATCACTGTATAGTCTCTCATTCTTGTGCTCCTCTTGCTTTTTCAAATGCTCTTCTGCCATTGTTGACTATCTGTCTTCATGAACTGACCAGACTGGCCACTTGGGTACAAGTGGTCATTCAGAGCTGAGAGCAAAGTGCTATAAATGGATAACAAGAGGATGCTTGCAGTATCAGTCTGATATGCTGCAAGTGTCAGATTTAGCCTGTGTGACTTCATCTTGGTATCTTCCAGTCCTTTCCAACCATCTGAATGCAAGATTTATGCTTGTGTTTTGTCAAGACATTACTAAGAAAATGACTTCCGAAACTGGCATTACACAAGCTAGTGTTCTTACTATTTAACACTTTAACTACAAATTGCGTTGATTTTCCAGTCACTTTTACTCTACTCTCGTCTTTGAAGTGTTGATGCTGTGTCATAAAAAAAATTGTTTTCACCCTCCTTTCATCCAGGCTTGGGATTGGTATCACCAAAAAATGGTTGTGGGAGAATTTGCTGTACAATGCTTGAGGTTACGTTACTTAATCAACCACTTTTGGAGGTTGTGCTATATAATTGCTCAACAATTCTTAACTAAGGTTGCTCTATATCTATTTAGGTTTGAGTTGTGGAAAACATGAGAGTAGTTTGTGCATTGGTGGTACATTAATCTTTCCCAGAAAAAACATAAAAGGTAGATCTGCACAAACTGCATTATTATTCTGTTGTAAGGGCTGGATCATTCCAGCACTGAGCCGCCTTATTGTTAATTTATTATTACCATTCATTAATAGTTCTGTGGGTTTTATTTGTATTTTAAATCGACAATTGTGACCTGTGTTGTTAAATACGTGTGTGGCCTTTACATAGATAAATTGTATATTGTATAGGGGCTTTTTGTTCTTGGATAGAACACAGGAGCCAGGCATTGGTAGAGGCGGAAATGATATCCCTCCGATGATGACAATGACCCGTTGCTTTTGATTTGCGCTTTTTCCTATAAATGGCTTTGTGTTGACACCTAGGAAGGGAGGGGGAGAATGGAGGTAGGGAGGGAGGAGTGGGGAAGGGGCAACAGAGGGAGGCAGTAGGAGGCAAAGAGCAAGGGACGGACCAGGAGAGATCTGTTGACTTGACAGTCTAATTGACGATCATTGGCTAATGAAAGGATGCCTTTATAATATAATAGATGGGGCGATGTTTGGTACGGAGTTTATTAGATGAAATTATAGTTTACTCTAGGTAAGTACGTGAATAACATCTTATTAATTAACTGTTAGTTCATTAAATTAGTTAAATTACCTATTGATTAACTGTGGGCTTTGATTATGGAAATCAGGTTATTAAATCTTGTTGTTAGACTACAGTTTTTGTATCACTTAGGATTTTGCAATGGGTTAGTCATTAGTTTCTAAACAATTTTAAGAGTTCATTTTTTATATTTCTGATGTTTTCTGTATTGGGTGAATTCACAGCAAGTTTAGTTAGATTCTGGATTCTTAACTCTATTAGCTATTTTCTTATCCTCCAAATCTACATGTACATATTTTAGGAAAAACATAGATTTATGACTTACTAATTTAGGTAAATATTACTTTAATAAACCTAAATTTAGTATTTGTAATACCAGGTCATACCAGAATTACGTGATTGTTGTATTTGGTCACATAGTTAATGTTTGACAGATGGTAACAAATTGTTTTAATGGAATGGGTTGATTATTTTGTCTGATGAATCGGCTTCTTTGATTTCAATCCATGTCCTGCGTTTTGTTTTTCCCGTGTCCCACATGGTCACTGTCTCTGCCAGGCGGTGTTCTTGCTGGTGTGTAATGCCGTTTGTCAGTCTGACACACGCCCTAAGAAGCACTTGCGTCATCTTCTCTAGTACGCAAATGAAATGAACAAGAAAATCCTCATCATAACTCGCGGTCTTGTCCGCTGGGTGCTATTCCTCATGGCGTCCATCTTGGCCGAAGGCGTCTCCACGTCTTTGTTTGATCACTAGGTGGCTGCAGTGTCTGGTGTTTTTGTATCATGTGTGTGTGTGTGTGTTTGTGCTGCCGTATCTGCTACCATTGTACTGTCCAGTGTAAGTGTTCGATTACATTGAGAGCATCGGGTTTAGGAAGTGCACAAGAAGTATCGAAGCTGGAGCAAAGGGTGGACGAGGTGGCCTTTGATGATGTCAGCCTTTTTCTTAGCATCGGCACATGAGAACTGTCTCTCTGTAATCGAAAGTCCAAGAAGTGCAGGGCTTCAGGAAGGGATGGTCTGCAGGCTGTAAATTCTTGTTTTGTAGTCCCAATGAGATTGGGGATGGGAGGGGGCAAAGCTCTTTACCTCTCTGGGTGTCGCAGACCTTTACTCTCATTTGAATGCAGTGCTTTCTAGTGTCCAGCCTAATTTCATTGTCCCAGTGTAATTGGGACTACCTTGTGACAGATGAGCAATGATACCAGTTTAAAAGAATCATTTCTGAAAATAAATTCTGGCTAACATTCGATGAGATACTTCTTAAGTCTGATTATAGGTTTTCTGTAGTTCAATTATCCCAGAATTTTAGCTGAATTCTTTCCAAAATTTCAATTATGACAAATGGCCCTCAACATCTGGAAATAGGCCGCCAATACAGAATGCATTCTTTCTTTGTTACAGATAAGTGAAGAAATGAAATTTTAGTGCATTGCTTTTTGAAGGATTTATTAACCTTGATAAAATAATGCTGACTGCATATCTGGTCGGAAATTACTGCTGGTCAGCAAGTCTGAAACGGTTGTGAGCAAATGTATAACACTGGATCATGCAGTACAAGCAGACAAGGACTGCAGAAGCATTGCTCTGATTTAGTTGGGAATCAAACTGGACTGGCATTCCAACATGCCATCCATCAGAATGAAGTTTTTCCAAACTATTTAACGTCTGTTTTGAAGAATGTTGGTTTCAACATTTTTACGGGATATTTAGGATGATATGGGGCATGTTCTTGATTCGAGCATGTTTGGCTTCTTCGGTGCTCAAGATTTGCTTATCACAACATGGGCATATGTGATAAGCTTTGTGCAGAAGCAGGATAGATTTCACT
This sequence comes from Aporrectodea caliginosa, assembly GCA_020284085.1. Lineage (NCBI taxonomy): Eukaryota > Metazoa > Annelida > Clitellata > Crassiclitellata > Lumbricidae > Aporrectodea > Aporrectodea caliginosa. The sequence continues at coordinate 363,231 of JACEVL010001011.1, forward strand.
TCTTTTACGTGTCCGTATCACCGGTTGACGATCCATTTCTCTCACTGTTTCATTAGCGGCTGTAATTTCTGTTGTTGTTTTCTGAGCCAATATTGAGGTGGTGGCAAATTAGCTGCTAATCAGTAATCAGCTAAAAGCTGAGTTGTCTTTGCCAAGGCTGTGAGTTTATTTCTTTGAGGCTGTGATTTCTATAAATAGTAATGCTTTCGAATTGGATCTGTGAAACGACCTGTGTTGAATGGCCCTTGAGAGAATTTCTGCTTAGCTATTCTGGGCATAAATGCTAAATAAACGTGTTCCATTTAATTTTAAGTTTGTAAGGGTTATTGTGTAATTTAGATTTATTGGCTTCAGATTGCCACCTATTCTAACTCACTCCTAAGTCATTTTAAATTGTATTGCTACTCTTAACTCTAGAAATCCACACCTCACTTTGTTTTTGTTTACCGTCCTCCTTTCCTTTCACTCTTTGACTTCTCCCCGAACTCCATTCATTGCTTGAATTCCTGGGTTCTTCTTCTAAATAGATTAACAGGCCTTCTAAGTATTTATATTAATGGGCACTTGAGTGCCTCTTCTCTAGTATAGTGCGGACACTGAATCGGAGTTTCACCATACGCGCGGCTTGAGGTGGAGTCGAAATACTCTTACCCTCGGCTGCAAGGCACCGAACATGCTCTTCACAAATATTCCTGGATCTTCACAATTATTCCTGGATTCTGACTTCGATCTCATGCAACTGGTCTCCATCCCAACATGAGCCATACACTTGATCTCCTTATAACCAGGTCTAGCTCAGACTAGCTTCTATGATGTAACAAATATCTCTTTTGGAGTCACAGTTGTCTGACCACATTGTCATACTGCTGTGTTCCACCACTAGCCAATACTTCCAGATCTTGCCATCTGTGGAAAATGCTCAGCATTTCTACCTTCAAAGCTGACATCCTTGCCTCCACATGTGGTTGTACCCAGCACAGAACTTGCTGCCCATCTAAGTTCAAATTTACCTGAAATCTTGGATAAGGCAATTCCTGCTTAGGCTATAAGAGGGTTGCAGCGCGCCCTTCTCAGCCCAGATACAACTCGGTTATTGCTGCTACTGGGAGACTGCAAAGCCAGTTTGAAGGGTGTTGGCACTACTCCCATTTACCTTCCTATCGCCTCAAATTTACGCACTGTCCGTGTCATTTTGTCCGTAAACATGTCTCAAAACAACCAGTTCTACCTGCTTGTCTCGTTGCTGTCTGAACACAGATCTCCTCCAAGGTTGTCTTGACAGGTGGAAGACAGGAAAGTACACCGTGACAAATGCAATATACTAGTAAGCTCTTCATTGCACATTTCCCTCATCAACAGGTTCTTATGGTTCTTCTCTGACAAGATCTCTGCCCTGAGACTCAACTTTTCCAACTTCCCCTCATGCCTTTTATACCCTATATATCACCTCCACCAGTTCTCAGATTACTCCAGTCAACAGCTTGACTGAGATTCATTGTCTCAGTATCTTGTAACCGATAAAAGAAATCCAACAGTTTATGATTTTTGATTATGATTTTGTTTGAAGTAACCTTCAATTCATGCCTTGGGTATTATGATAACAACACTATTGAAGTCATTAGATTAGATTAGATTTGGTCGGAATGCAGTGTGGTTATTGTCAGATTAATGAGCAGAGAATCATTGGACTAAGTAAGGGCTTTGGAGTGCTGCTGAGAGCATTTACCAATCTGCATTTGAAAACCATAAAACCAAGAAGTTCTGGCTGTATATCAGAGCAATGGCAAGTGTTTCAACAAGGGACTATTCGCTGCTTTTGATTGACTTGTATTTTTTTCACAAGCACTTGCACCTTTAAGTACACTGAGCTGTATTGAATGTATGTTGCATGTATTGTCAAAGGAAGATAAGATAATGATGTCTGTAGAGAATGAGGTGGCTGAAGAGCAGAAAATCCATCGATACTTAGATGTCGGTACCAAGAATAACAAGTCACTATTTAGGCACTTATTCTGAGAGCATGTCTTCATGGAATCAAAGCCCAATATTATCCTTATTGCTACATTTGAAACAAAGCTCGGCCAAGAATTATTATCCTTATTAAGTTATTATTATTATGCATTTATTAAGCACCACCATCTTATGACCAAGCATCAGTTGATGGCACTGAGCAATTGTGAGTTAGGGCTTACTCTAGATCCCTACACAGTAACCATCTCAGGCCTTTCTAGACCCCATACTCTCAGCATTACAATGAATACTCTAAGGCCAAAACAAAATAATGGTGTGTTTCCGGTAACGCGACCGACTCACTTTTTGCCGCGACTCGGAAAATTTTGTAGTTGAAAAAAATTTTTTTACGGAAATTTTTAAATTTAAACAATTTTTTTTACTTCACATACATTAAGCCTTTGCATGCTGGAGATGCAGAATCGCGACATTATAAGTGCATTCACTAAAGCAGAGACGTTCGGAAACTAGCGGTCTTTCAATGGAAATAATGGTGCCGTAAATTACAGCAATAAAAGGGCTAAAGTGTGGAGTTTGGGAGAGGAAGGTAATAGACCCGAAAGTGGTGGATTTTCTCACGGTAATTTGACAGGGTTATTTCACAAATCTGACTGCCATATTCATTGTATCAGAAATACCTTTTATCGTACTGCTCGCCTAATAAAAGGTCTTGGCCCTAGAGATCACATCACACAATCTCTTCAACAACTACACTGGCTTCCCATTCGCGCCCGTATCGCTTTCAAAATCTCCCTCCTCATGTATCATATCCATTCTGGAACCTCCCCTTCATATATGACGTCCATGGTCGTACCATGCTCTGCTTCAAATCCTAAAGGACTCAGATCAGCCACGCGAGGAGACTTTACCGTTCTTCGCACCAAGAGGAAGTTTGGAAATCGTTCTTTTGCTGTCTCGGGACCTAGGGAATGGAACAGTCTTCCAGCTACAATCCGTCAATGTTCATCTGCTACTCAATTTAAATCAAAATTAAAAACTTATCTATTCTCATTATACTATGACTAAGAACACAGCGCAACGCGCTCTTGTGCAAGACTTGTCTTGTTAAAGCGCGTTATAAATGTCTAATTGTATTGTATTGTAAGTAAAGCCTCCTTAGCAATCAGCCTACTTAACAACCTCCATAGCATTTAGGATCCTGAGTGGCCGAGTGGGTTGGTAGCCTGCTCGTCACGCCGGGGTTCGCTTCCCGGTCGGGTCAGTTTATCAGAGATTAATTTCTCGGATCTTTACTGCGGGTGGCTCGGTCGCATTATAAACGTGGAGTACAATACAACACACAATACAACACATCACAATACAACTGGGGCGCGGTGGTTTAGGGGTATGTTCGGTGCCTTGCAGCTGGAGTGTTGCGGGTTCGAATCCACCTCAAAGTCACCGCCGCGTAGGGACCCTGGGCAAGTCCTTCACTCGCAATTGCTCATGCGCTTCAGCGTGAAACGCCGATTCATCAGCAGTAGTCGGGAGCGCCTGAATGGGAAATCTGGTAGGGGCGCTATAACAAGTGTTCAAATACAATACAAATCTACTTTCATAGCAACCAGCCTTCTTAACAACCAAGCTTTGAAGCAAGCAGCCTCTGTGTCAGCCTCAATTAGCAACCAGTTTCAAAGTCAGACTTGGCCCCTTTAGCAACCGCCTTCCTTAGCAACAGTTAGCAACACCTGCCCCTTCCATTTCACCTTGCAAGAAAAACGATGTCAACAAAAATGAAATAAATAAGATTGTTTTCTACAGCAGTTTGTAGGTACATTCTGCAAATAGGCATTTTTAATACTCGCATAGAAAATACATACTTTGGTACAGCATGTACCGCTGTGCATAAATGGGCAGTGGCTTAATTTTCGGAAATCACTGCATAAAATTATTTTAACAAAATAAAATTATTTTCCTACCTACCTACCCAGTTTTTTTTAACTCTGTTACCGGAAACACACCATTATTTTTTTTTGGCCTAACCAGTCAGCTACTATGTTCCATAAGAAGCCGGGAACATTTTTGGCAGTTGAAGTTGAACATCAGAACCAAGAAAGTGCAGTTACCTTTGAATCACTAGTGCTCTTAGCATGTCGTAATCAAATCAAGGCCTTAATCAAATCAAGGCCTTAATCAAACCAAGGCCTTAATCAAATCAAGGCCTTGTCTCGTTTTGTTGCATTTGAAACAAGGCTGCCGGCATGCCGCCCAAAAGCCATCAACTGTTCTAACTGTTGAATCCTTTTGTCGGACATTGACTGGATTTTGGTTCTCACAGCATCAGCCATACGATAAACGTAATAACGTGTTTGTGAGTGGATTTATGATCTGCTATGGTCTGTAGAATTGATTCAGAAATGAGCCTTGTAATGTGTCTGTGTGTGTTTGCAGCGATTGTTTTTCACTCGTTTGTCAGTAGTGGTGATTTATCAACAACTGCGCTATACAATAAACAGCCTTTTTAACGGATGAATTATGACTAGGGTCACATAAACTCTGTATCCCGCTTGTATTGCTCCAGCTGATCGAACAGTCTGTTTGCTGCTGATCATGTCTAAGGAAACTTTATCTGGAGGAAAAAGAGCAGTCAGTCTCTGAGAGGTGTCGTGGGTATCAAGTGTTAGCGACTTCATTTTCTTAGCCTTGGCATATGAGTGCAAGTGGCCAGTCCTCTCCCTCGCTATCTCATCTTCCCACCGACTGTGGTCATTGTCCTCCTTAGTCCTTACATCTGAGTTGGCTGTTGGGCACTGGTGGAGCAGAAATCTTGAAAAAGTTTCTTCCCTGGTGGGGATTTGAACCCTAACCTCTCAGTTGACAGTCCAGCACGCTAACCACTAGACTATCATGCACCCATATGTTGAAGACGGGAAATGAAAGATGAAATGTGTTGTAAGGAGCGAAGCATTTGGTTTCAATTATCGAGTGCTTGCATTCTACTTGTGGCTGATGATCAGTTTACTACCTCACATCTTTAACTTTAATCATCTCTGGACAATGAATGTGCAAGTTTAAGTTTAGGACAGAAAAGATAAGGAGGGGAAAGTATATGAGGACAACAAGAATAGAGTCACTAACTATAGCTTGTTGCTGAAACAAATGGCTTTATCGCGTCCCTTCGGTTACATGCAAATGGCAAAAGACAACAGTTGTTGTCATTCAGCTGGAAATAATTCTGGGATTTGGGTTTTTTAGGTCTTAAGACGGACCATGTGCGGTCTTCAAACCCTTGTAGCACGTTTGAAGTTGGAGCTAAGCCGCCATACTCCTCCTATTCGCAGATGCAGGCTTCCCAAATGACTGCTTACAATTCTCAGTACTCAAACTACGGCCCAGGTATCAGACTGGAATTTCTCGCATGCACCGTTTTGCGTTTTCAGTCGTTCGTTGTACGTTTCCATCTTTGTGTGTCGGTTGTATTTTGCGTTGCACAGGTCTTGTTGTTTTGGTTTTGGTATCTTTTCAGGGTGATTGGCGTGTTCGTAGAGCGGTGTTGTGTTTTGTTTCATGGTCAGTGTTTTAGAGTACTTAGGTCAACATTTTTGTGTAACGTCATTTCACGTTGGTTTTACGTCAGGGTTCATTTGACTTCAGAATGGTTTGTATTTTGGGTTGGCGTTCATGTTAATTAGGTTTTGGATATGGGTTTGTTTCTGCATTTGAATTGGTTTTGGGTTGATTTCTTCAGTTTTGAATTGGTTTTGGGTTGGTTTCTGTATTTTGTTTGGTATTAAATTTTGGTTGGTTTCTGTATTTGGTTTGGTTTTCGGTTGGTTTCTTAATTTTTATTGGTATGGAATTTGAGTTGGTTTCTGCATTTGGATTGGCTTTGGTTTGGGGTTGTTTCTGCGTTTGGTATGCTTCTGCATTTTGGTTAGTATAAATGTGTTTGTCTTGGTTCTGCATTTACTTGATTGCTGCGTTTGGTTTTATTTCTGCATTTGGATGAGTTCAGTTTATTAAGTTTTTGCAGTTGAGTAGTTTTTGTGTGGATCGTGTTTTCATTGTGATTGGTTTGATGTTTGGAGTAGTAAGGCACAAACGTTCGTTGCATGTGTGATTCTGTGACATGTGCCTTGTTGCATGTTAGGACACAGATAGCACTTGTTCCCTGTACTGGGTACATTGTTTGTAGTATCATAACTACACATTTGCACTTATTTATCTTTTCAATAGTGCACTGCAAGGCGACATTTAAGTATGTATGAAAGTGAAATTTAAAGATTTTCTGTGTTAATTTGCACGTGTTGTGTTGCACTTTACTGTCACGTAATGTTCTTTTTTATCTACATTGATGTAATAGTTATGCCGCCACCACTGTTGTATATGCAGGACGTTGTGTACAGTTGATATTGGTGGTATACGGCTGATACCGTCTCTGCGCTAGTGACATTGTTAATGAATATTATAAAATTATTACATGAGACATCTATATCAATTAAAATACACCCTCAAATTATAAACTAAGCTTTGGTAACTTACCTGTTTTAGCTGGTGATATGTATAGTGTGTTTCTGTATTTAGTTTCTTTTGGTATTAAACTTATATGTGGGATTAGTAATTCTGTAGTACTGTAGTACACTGCCACTGTCATTGAGCAAGTGTTGCAACTCTCTGGAAAGTGCAACACTTTCATTGTGAGTGAATGTTTCTACATATAATGTATCTAAGAATTAGACAGATGATTTTGCTTTGCCAAGAAATGTATTGATTTGTGTTACCACACGAAATACGCACGTCAGAGAGAGCAACATTTATCCAATTACTGAGGGATGGCTAATTGAGTACCCAGGCCAGGCCGCCTCTGACTAAAATTTTGGCACCGCTAACAGGCACAGAAATGCAAATTTGAGGCACAGGGAAGTTAATGAATAATAATTATAGCAAGGCAGGGGCATTGCCCAACCTAAACTTTTGGGATTTGTTTTTAGCTAATTTTGATTCATGGTTGATTAGCCGGCCTCAGCACTTGACAAGTCAACAACAACCACATGGTTTAAAGAGCCTGCCAATTTCAAAAAGAGCTTTGTGGGAATTCCCTAATTCCATTCTGTTCAAGCATGTAGTCTCCGATCCGCGTGATATCCGGTAAAATGCATCAGCGACATCTGCACAAGTGGCGTTGAATCGTGTTTCTCTCCTGCACACATTTCGTGCTATGCAAATGAAATTTTGCACGAGTGTTTGCTCGTCGAACCTCGTGCGTTTGAAGGTGTCCGCTCAGTCGTTGCTCGTCTTTCATGAATTGTGCAAATGGCACAGCGTTCTTTCTGGCCTCGGACAGGCAGCGGTTGTTGCATTCTGATGATCACAGGGCAGCAAGACATTTAGGAATAATTAGGTTGCATGTAAAGGAATTATTTCAGTCTTTTAGATACCGGTACATACACTTTCATGAAAGCTAAGAGTTTGGGACAGTAACTTTCTGGAAGACAGAAGTTTGTGCTTTGAAAATTCATGGTGAATATTGATTCATAGCTATATAGTTCATTATGTTGACGTTTAGAGCCGTCAACTTCCTTCACAAAGTGTTGTTAATTAATCGTAATTAAGTCGTAATTAAGTACTGATAATTGGTTTTCTTAGTTACTTTTAAGTTGCGATCTAGTTTTCAGACTAATCTTGGTGAATATAGGTTGTTAATTAATTAATTATTCATTGAATGCAATTAAGTCATTGGTTCCTATTATTTCTTATTACTAATCAGTTGCTAATTGGATGTTGCTAGTTGTATGTGGCCTGGTCAGTTTACGGATCACATGCAGATCTCGTTTGATGATAGGAAAGGAAATCTCATGACACGAGTTATGTTGAACAGTTACTATAAGCAGTTAGGCAGCCAAGCCTAGTTGTGAATTAATACTTTTGATTTGATAATGTCGGTGTATTGTCATCAATCCACATTATCAACAGAGATCATCAATAAACAAAGAATGATCTACATATATATATATATATATATATAAATATATATAAATATATACACACACTGAAATATACATGCATATGTAACCACAGTATGCTGACAGTACAGTTGAACCTTGCTATAGTGTGAAACTGGGAGTAATTATGAAATGAGGTCTGTATATATATATATATATATATATAATATATATATATATTATATATATATATATGTGTGTATATATATATGTATGTATGTATACAGACGTATTTGTTTCATTATATATTATATATAATGAAACGAATGCTGTTGCAGAGCATGGGGTAACAAGGTTTCATTGTCCTGCAAGATTATCGTGAGGAGTTCGTAAACAGTTGGCATCATGGGGCAAAAAGGTTATCAGAGTCTTGTGTTCAGCTGTGACTTCGTCTTTCATCTTTGAAGCTGGCAATGATGCAATGATAACATATTCCAAGAGTTGTGCAGGAATGCTTCTGGCAATGACAGTCACGTGACTGTGGTCAGCACGGCAGTAGTTACTGTGCCTTGTTTGATATGCGCTGGAGTTTCCACAAAGCCGCATTTTTGGTTACTCTGTTGATCGGTAACTAGTGGAGAGAGTTGCTTAGCTTTATACCACACAACTTGTAACTTTCTTGAGACTTTGGCATTGACCACTTACTTGTTTGCTCTCACTTTTGGAAACAAGGTTCGAATAGTAGTTTGTGTGTGTATGTATGAAATTGTGTATGTATGTTTGTATCTGCTCACAGCTCACTTGTGTTCAAGTGCTTTGTGTGAAAGTGGGACTTTCTTTGTTGTGTAGTCTGTCATTGCTGTGCATGTGCTTTAGCAGAGCACAGTGTCTGTTGGAGGGTTATGCCTCTGGCCATCTGAATAATGGAGGTTGTAGTGTGCCTTACAATACATATAGTATACAAAATGTGGCAAAATCAGTTATTAATTCTCTGTTTGTGTCAAGAATGTTTAGCTTATCAGAAGACGCATCTATTTAGATCTACTAGATAACTGTGTTACTGGACCTTTATGAGGTTCTTAAAATGCATCATATAAGTGTTTAGATACAAGATAATGATGATATATGGTGCAGTTATCTGATGCCAGAGAATATTTTGGAGTGCAAGAGACGCTATGAGCTGGTAAACATTGACCCGGAAACAGTTGTTAATCTGCTTTTCAGTTGAAGTGCAATGCTGGATGGTCAAGTAAGAGAGTGATGCAGAATTTATTCATGGTCTTAATCAGTTTTGTCAAAAAGATAAAGAAACTGGGCACTACAAGAAAAACTTGCCAAAGAAAAGTTTGTTTATGAATTATACAATTGTCCGTGTTTTGTTTGCAGGTAACTACCCTCGTTCTCCAGGCGCCCAGCAGGCTTATCGAGGGCAGGCTCATCCCAACCAGTATGGCAACCCTGCCCAGATGTACGGAGCAGCTGCGGGACCACCGAGCATGCACCCCAATCAGCCGTGTGGCAACTATCCGTATCCAGGTCCAGGCAAAGTGGGCCAGGGACAGTATATGCATGGCCATTCACAGGCCATGCCTGCTGGAATGCACCATCCCATGGAAATGGAGAATGCAGTGAGCGGAGGTGCCGGGAAGGGGTACGGAATGCCAGGGGGTATGTACGGGCCAGGAAAGATTGGTGGGCAGCCGGCCTCTGGATCGATGGTCAACGCCAACATGCCCGGTCTGCACTACCACCCGTCAGCAATGGGCCAGTCGAATCCACCCCATCCGGGGCAGTTCAGTAAATCAGGTTATGGCGCACAGTTCGGTGCTGGTCCGGGCAATGGGGTGGGTCCTTCACCCCATCATCAGCACATGGGACCGTACCCTGGAGGACCGTATGGAGGCCACGTCCCACCACCAAGCCAAATGCAGTATGCACAGCGTCCCATGGTATCCCCAGTCCCACACGGAACAGGCGGCCCTGGTATAGTGGATCACAGCGGCATGCGGCCAGCCTCACCGGCCTTCTACCGCGGAGGACCGGTGGGGTACGAGGGAGATCCTGCCAGCGGACCGATGAACAGTTCGTCAGGACGTAGCCAGTGGGTGATGAACATGCAGGGAATGTCTGGCGGGAGCCTGGTGGAGGCGCCACGTGGCGAAAACATTCCAATGGATATGCCGCCAGTGTCCATTCCTTCCGGAGCCGGGGAGATCCAGCGGGTGAGGAACCCGGCGTTTGAGCCACAGATGGCAAAGGATCGGTCAAGCGCATCTCCAATCTCCTCTTCCGATTGCACGTCTGCCGAATCCAAGTCCTGTGAGTCAATGATGCCTGTGAAGCACTCGGACCAACCAAAGATGGAAAATGACTTTTCAAATGCCTCAGCTGCAGGTGAGTCTCGACAACTCTATTGCTTTAAGCACCACCAGTCTTTGAACTGCTCAAATTGACTTTTATTTTGGTAGGCTTTATCTTTGAGGGAAATGCAGCCCACTTGTGAACCTGCGACGGTTCGCTATGCAGACTCAGTCGAGTCGTTCAAGTCAAGACTTAAGACACATCTTTTCCTCAAGGTGTATCTCTAACTCACTGTGCGTATGCCTGTGAAGGCGCCCTTGTAACGGCAAGTGCTGTGTTACGGTGCCCTAGAAATTGTTGCTGTTATTAATTATTATTATTATTATTACTTGTAAATCTGTGAGCTTTTATTTTAGTAACCAAATAAGGAGAAAGAAAGGCTGCCCACTTCTAAATTCATGAAACACAGTTTTATTTTAATAATGAAATGAGGAGAACCTTAGAACTGTAGAAGTCTTTAGATTTGTTTAGACTACTTGGTGTATTTACGTTTCTTTGTCTGTGGGTTCAGATTCACAGGGTCGTGGAATGATGATGAGTCCGGGAGTGATGCCTCCGAAATCGGTTGAAATGGATTCATCTAAAAAGGACATTGGAAGTGACTCAAACTCTCTGCCGGGTCAGGAACGTTCACGGCCCGAATCAGACAAACAGGTTTTGTTTTGTTTTGTTTCTTATGTTTCTGGTACGTTTGCAGAATTGTAACAAAGCTTTCTATTTTCTGATGCTATAAAATTGAAGTGTGAGTGGTGACTTTTGAGAGGCACTGTGTTAATATGTTCTTGCATATGTGCATACTTATATGTATGTAGATACATCCACACATACAGTTCTGCCGGCGCCTGAAATCCTCGCTCTTTACCAGTGAAGACACTTCCCGGGGCGGGAGTGCCTCTGATCTTGAGTGGCGCTATATAAATACTTGATTATGATTACAGAGTGACTTTAATTATTGTCTCATGTTTATCATAACAGACTAGTGGTATTTGAAGCAGTAACGGCAAGCAGACTTGGTCATCCTTTGAGAAAATATCTTAAAAGGCATTACGTAAACAACCAGTTAAATAGATGTGTTTATGTACTTGTGTATATGCATCGTCATTATTGTTAATTAGTAACTTATCTGGTGTCGGTGTCTAATGCACAAGGCATCAACTGACTGTGCACCAAAGCCAAGCTATAAACAGGTCAATATCCAGGTCAGTCCACTAAGACAGAGAAACAGACAGTCTGTGGTGGATAAGCAATTTTCTAAAGGTAAAGCTTAAGTTGGAAGCAAAATCACAGAAACGACATCAGCAGAATGAAAAGATACAGGGAGATAGTTTCAAAATCCAGATCCCATAAGCTGAATAAGTTGATTCACCAAGGACATTATTTTCTTATCTATGACCAGAGAGAGACTGAATAATAATAAGTCTGAGAATAAATACTGAGTTTAATCAACCGCGCTCGCCGCTTCCTCAGCGGCTGTCCCAGAGGCTGGAATGGTCTTCCTCCTACCCTACGAGTGGCTGACTCAATTGACTCCTTCAAATCTAGACTAAAGAGTTATCTGTTTTCTAAGGCCTACCTTGCTGTTAGTTGACTGTGAGGTGCCCTTGTAATGGCATGACTGTGTTATGGTGCCGTACAAGGTGTCATTATTATTATTATTATTAAGGACTAAGTGTAGATGTTTATGGTTCTGGCCATTTTGATATTTGTGAAAATTGTGGCATGTGTTTTGAACAGGAGACGTTGTCATCGCCTCCTTTGACACCTTTCAACCACATAACGTCGTCACCTGCCAGCCTTGAACGCGACATCAGCAGCCCCAGTGTACACTCCTCAGTAAGTGCTAGACTGGACTCAGACTACCTTTCACATGTGTTGACTCTGTAGGTGTATGTAGGAAAGTTTAAGGTCATCATGACCTAGTCTAGATTTGCCCTTGCAAATAAAGCAACAGTATAATCACGAGAGTTCATACATTGCTTGATTGTGGAAATGGATCCCAGATACCTGAGTGACTGGGGCAACAAGTGAATACAAATTGAAAAAGTGGGAAATTAGTCGCACATCTTTGGGCATGAGGTAATTAGTACATGACAAGTTGTTGACCAGTGTGAATTGAAAATGACTAGATGCTATTGATATGCAGGTGACAATACAGCGCTTGATGCTATTGATTGACAGTACAATACTAACACAATACAAGCACTACTAATATGAATACAATGCAAATGCAGTATTATAGAAATGCAATGCAAATTCAATAGAGATGCAATACAAACACAAAATAATACAAATTCAATAGAAGTACAATGCAGATACTATAAAATACAATGCAAATTACAGCACAAACACTATTAATGAATACAATGTAAACACAACACAAATTCAATAGAAGTACAATGCAAATACAATATAGAAACAATAGAACACACATTCAATAGAAATACAATGCAGCTACAACAATGCCTTTGTCTTTTGTTCTGTAGAAGTCATCTGGGAGTAGCAGTGTCTTTAACAAGATAGCTGACATGGGCTCTGAGAACGATCGTGGTATCTTTCTTGAACGACTCTTCTCCTTCATGTCTTACCGGGGAACTCCGATAACAGCTGTTCCAGTCATCTGCAAGCAAACTGTCGACTTGTACAAGCTCTACCACTTGGTCCGAGAGCGCGGTGGTATGGTAGATGTAAGTAACAATGCAATGTTTATTGTTGTATATGAGATTTTGTCTATTTTCTTGCATATCTCGTTTTGACATGGACCTACTCGATGCATTTTATCTTGGGATACATGTAGGGTGTGGTAAGTTCTCCAGTGTTGGACTTCTTTACCGGGAACATTTGAGCCAGTGTGGTAAACTTAGTACAGCTTTTAGCGCCTTTGTGAGATTCGTATAAATGTTATACAAATAGCCTGACAGATATGTGCATACATACATACAAAAAGAGAATGTGTAGTTGCTTAGGAGCAGTTGAGCAAGCAGACACAGAAAGAGAAGTACAACCTATGCAGGCATAGAGACATAAATACGCAAAGGACAAGACACTACACCACAGACAGCAGCCAGTAACCTCTGCATGTATGTGGCTTGAGAAATTGTAACGATAATTTTATGACACTTCAAGATATTCAACCCAAGAAGTGAAGCAACCAAGAGTCACTGAAATGCCGAGAGTTGGCCATGCCTTTGATTACCAATGCTCTACAGTTTATACACACATTACTTGAGGGATTGCTGCATGGCGTGGTTTCACTTTTCTGTTGGCTGGCCATTGTGTCTTATAAATGGGACAGGAAGTCATCTTTCTTCTTCAGTGTGTCTGATCTAATATCTGTGGATCAGAAGTGATATCAGCTGAGGTTGAGGCACAAGAGACATTGGCACTTGGAATACTAGTGATCGTTCTTTGGGGTTATCCGACGTCTTGGAGTGATGATCTCTGTCAGCTTCTGATCCTCTGTTGGATCTAGTCTTCTGGTCCAGATTGAGCGGCATGATCATGACGTCAACTCTTCTGTTACTGGCCGCTGTCTGTGGTGTAGTGTCTTGTCCTTTGCATATTTATGTCTCTATGTCGGCATCAGTTGTACTTCTCTTTCTGTGGAGCAGTCTGTCTCTCTGATTTTATGTCTCTATTGTGTTTCTCCCTTTGTCACTCTGTCCATCTTCTTGTCTTTATATCCCTGTGGGTAACCAACCATTTGTCTATTATTATTTTCTGCTGAAACATTTTGTATTTCCTGCCTGGTTTTTAAGGTACATACAATCCACTGCCTTTGCAACACTCTGAAATCAGTTGTGTTTAGGTTTAACCCACACGGCTGGCTGTGTATCTTCCCTGCTGCCTCTTACCCCATTTCCTAAACGTTTCAATCTCCTGACAAGCAGGGATTACTCTGTGTGTGATGAACTCGTTGTATTGATCGTATCTCTTTCGTAATAGAAGTTTGTACAAGCTAATGTGGGTCGTGTTGTTTAGTAAGGTAGAACTGATCCATCTTTGCCCTGTCTTCAATTGCAAAACCAGAGCACAACTTTACTTAAGGATTGGCTTTGGGATAGTGAGAAATAGATTCTGGCTGTTGTATTTTTCGTATGAGATTCACTTTTGGGCAACCACTTTGTGCTGGTTGTAGCTACAGCCAGTAGCTGCATATGTATTTAAGCTTTTTACCTGGCTTCAGTTACTCTGTTGCTATGAGCTTATTACTGCTGCTGTAATATCCTTAAAAGTTGACTTTACTTGATATTGTTGTAGCCAAAAATTAGCTACATCCCCATCTTGTTGGCCTAACAGTCGTGAATTCTATCGGATCTGGTGACTAAACTTCTTACCTTGAGGAATTTCACTGGAGTTACTGGCATCTGGCTGAACTTGGGTGCAACACAAATTGATCCCTTGTGCATTAGGAAATGACTATAAAGAATGTAACTGATTGGTTTACTGTTGTGTAGGATCTGTTTTGTAATCTCGTAAGTTGCTTGTGCAGGTGACCAAGAACAAGAAGTGGCGGGAGGTGAGCACGTCGCTCAACCTTGGCGCCTCGAGCAGCGCTGGATTCACCTTGAAACGAAACTACGCCAAGTTCCTATTTCCATTCGAGTGTCGCTACGACAGGGGCAACATTGACCCGGCACCCATCATAGCGTCCATGGAGATGTCATCTAAAAAGGACTCCAAGAAGAACATGGACAGACCGGTTGATATAGGTAGGCATGCAGTTAAGTCATCTCTTGAGATATGAAGCCTCACTGGTCGAGCATTTCAAATTGATAATCATAGAATTTGTAATCTCTTTCTATGCTTGCCATTTTTACTGGAAAACAGATCACAGCTATCTCTGTACAGATCACAAACTTTATTGTTATGATTGCTTTTATGATGCACTCAAGGTTAAAGCTAAGCAAATCTGAAGCTGAAGTGTCAGCAATAGTGAGTGAAAGGCTTGTACAATATATAATGCAACTGTATTTGACATTGCCCTTCTTCCAAAGTTCAGAAGTGCACAGACCATACGACAGAACATTGATGGTGCTGAGCAGTTAATGTAATGTAATAATAATAATCAGTTTATTGCAACAATCCGGTTGACAAACCGCAACCGGTTACAGTGTACAATTATGCAATTGAAACAATTCACAAGAACACAAATGACAGAAAACATAAATCTTAACTACTAACAGAATGTAACACGACATTTATAAAGTGCCTCTTAAGAGTCGCTCAGAGGCGCTCAACACGTGGCCATCAAACAGCTGAAAAAGAGTTTAGAAAAAACCGTATAGTCGCGTGCAGCACGCACAGAGGGCAGAAGAGCGTTCCAGATCCGGATCAGTTGTGAGTGAAGGACTTGTTCAAGGTCCCTACACAGCTCGAACCTATACTCTCTGCATTACAGGCCGAGTGCTGTAACCAATCAGCCTCCGTGCCACAAAGATTTGTGTGTCACCTATTCACATGGGTTGTGATGGTGAAGAATCTCAGCTGATCAGTTTATTGCAAAATGAGCAGAGTCAAGGCCATACGGTCGCTATAGAAAAATATATACATTTGCTTCTGACTCCATCACAGTGACCGATACAAGCCAAGCGCTGTACATAGCCAGTTGGCATCGTGCCCCACCAACCAATGCAGTAGATCAGTGCTGTCCAACCTTTTTGGCACCGTGGGCCACAAGAGAAATTATTCTTGTAGCCGAGGGCTGTACCAGTAAACTTAAAAGCAACGACTACAATTTATTGAAATTTTTTTAACTATAGTAAAATTTATTACAGAATATTCATAATGAATGCATTGTTGGAACTGGATGTTATGTTCACATTGTCAAATGATAAGCCAAGTTACAAACAAATAGTTATGCAAGTAGGCCGGTGACTGTCTTTTTACTTCATTTTACACAAATTGCAAAAGTCAGTGAGCTCGGGCGGGCCACTTTAAATCGTCCGTGGCTGCTTGATGTTGGACAGCACCGCAGCAGATGATTACAGCTGTCATGATATATAGTTTTTCCCTGTTTTAGTGTGAACTTCTAAACTGTCTAACGACAATGTAAAATTTTATTTGCATTCAAGTCTTGTATTGTAATGTTGTAATCATTTACTGCATCAGTCTTATATTGTAATGTTGTCATAGGCACAGGATATATGATGGTTGTCTGTTCGGAGTGTAAAACATTCTTGTGCTCTTATTCTTCATTGCAGACAATTGCCGACCACCAAGCAACCAGTCATTTTCCAGTTACCCTGTTCCAGGACCGATTCCTCACGGAATGCAGATGCCAGACATGGCAGGTCGTGGAATGCACTCAACGATGATGGGCCCTAGCCCTTCACCGTACAATGGCGGAATGGTGCCCGGATCTATGGGAAGAGCTGGCATGATGTCACCTGGAGGAATGGTGCCAAACCATTCCAGCATGTCACGCTCTTCCGTAGAAAGTCTTGGGTCAGCACAAGACACGGTCAGCATCCAGGATCCGTTCCTTGACACGCCTGGTGGCTCAGGAGGTGGCCAGTACCTGCCGCCACAAGGAAATGTTAATTCACAGATGCCTATGTATGGAGCATCGGGCGAGCATCCTGGTTCCATGCACGGCCCATACGAACACAGATCAAACATGGCTGCCAGCGGGGTACCACCGTCTCCAGCCCCGTCGATGTACAGCGGTGCATCAAACCAGTGCTTGCCATCTTCAATGTCTGGACCAGGAAACCAGGGTAACGGCTTCGGCGAGATGTGTGGAGCCGGTCGAAGTCGTGTGCTTAATGAACCCGGATTTGGGAACCATGCGATTCATGGAAATGACTATGGAGCTGCCGGAGCTGCTGGATATGGAACCAGCCTCAATGCACAGGGACAAAACATCAACTGCCAGCCACCTGGTGACAGGTAGGCTTATACGTTAAGAAACCTTTTATTCATGGCTTTCCCAGTTGGTATTCTTACCTATATGTGCATGCCGCATAAGTCAAAGCATTTTCTGTCACATAAGTCAAAACATTATTTCGTGCTGTGATCGTATCTGGAAGTACTACTGTCTCTGCCTGTTCTCTTAAGACGTTTCTTTTTTGAGGGATTCTTTCGCATTGGCACCTGATTAGGTTGTACTGTGAGGGGCGCTTTATAAGTCTGTAAATAGAATAGAATAGAATTATTTCTGTAGCATTTGTTGTCTAACAAGTGGAAACATTTCATAATTCTTTTGTCACATAAGTATTAAGTAAGAAGCATTTGCTGTATCATAATTAGAGAAACACTGTACATCATGTAAGCAAAAACACCATATGTAAGTCATAAACAATTTCATAAAGTGGTATTATAATTTAGTGAATCATTTAACCCTTTAACGATGAGCTGCCTACGGTTTCCCATACATTTTAGTACACGCTCATCGTTAAAGGGTTAAGATTTGAGACATATTGTAGCATAGGTGATGCAGAGGAGTAGGTTATTTGTCTGTGCCCGTTCCCTTAAGACTTTTCTTTTCTTGAGGGATTCTTCGCACTGGAAGCTCCTGATTAGGTTGTACTGTGAGGGGCGCTTTATAAGTCTGTAAATAGAATAGAAAAAATTGAATTGAATAGAATTATTTCAAATTCATATTTCTGTAGCATTTGTTGTCTAACAAGTAGAAACATTTCATAATTCTTTTATCACATAAGTAAGAAGCATTTGCTGTATCATAATTAGAGAAACACTGTACATCATGTAAGCAAAAACACCATATGTGTTGTTTAAGTACAAATAATTTGCTGTAAGTCAAAAATAATTTCATAAAGTGGTATTATAATTTAGTGAATCATTTAAGATTTGAGACGTATTTTAGCGTAGGTGATGCAGAGGAGCAGGTTATTTGGCTTCACCAATACATGTGCAATTTTAGATAGTTTGCCTCTCATCCAGTTACTCTGTGGTAATTTTTCTTGAAACTACTGTCCTCATAGATTTAATTGTTTGTATGGTTCGTTACTGTTCACTGCACTGCACTGTTTAGATTCTTTGCATATGATTTTAAATGATTTTTGAAATGATCGTGAAGTTGAATGGGCTTCCTATAGAAGCATCCGTCTCCTACCTAGGAACTCTTCATCTGCATTTTATACCTGTCTGAAAATACTCTCTTCAGCCGTGGTTGGGCGGGAGCGCCTCTGAGTAGATATCTTGAAGGGGCGCTATATCAAGTTTCTTTGATTGATTGATTGATTGTATGTTATGCATATGATATAAGATGAGTATTGAAATGATCATGAAATTCTATGTTATGCTGTGTTGAACTGGCCGCCTGTAAACTGTTTATGTGAGAGGGTAATCCAGGCTGTAGTGGAACTTTTGACCTTTTGGATTGCCCTTTTGACACCAGCACTTGAAATGCTGTAGGCGGAACTGTCGTAATTTGATTTTTCTGTTGTATGGTGATTCAATAAAACAATGAAATATATTTATTATAGCATGGAATTTGATTGTCTAATGATTGCAGGTATGATGGATCACAGCCTGGCTATCCAGGCTCTGTACCAAAGCATCCGCCGCCAACAGAATCTCTCGGCACCACTGAACAGAGCTACTATAGTCACTATGGCAACCAGATGCCCACATCTCAGCGCTACGGGCCTGGGTATGATCCGCACTTCTACGGCGGTGCTGGTCAGGCCCCTGGCCCAGTCTATTCAGGGCCACAGAAAATGGCTGGGCCAGGTCTTGATGTGTTCCCACCTCAGGGACATCACCCGATCGAGGGTCCGATGATTGGCCACGCAATGGGGCCACCGCATCCTCCCGGACCCTACCCAATGCAGAAGCAGGGGCCTGGGTCAATGGGAGGAATTCAAAAAGGTGATGGAATTTATCCTCACCCAACACATGACTACCAGATAGCTTCACAAGGAGGTCTGTTGGATTAAAACTGTGTACTTTGTTTTGCACACTACAGACAATGCAAACAGCAATACACACACATGAGAAAGCTTAAAATATCTCTCCAATACCACGTGTAGCTAGTGCTTTAACTAAAGATATTTATATATGATATGCTGATTGGCTTGATCTGTTTGTTCCGAGGACTAGGACTGCCTTGGCTCTACGCCCGGCATGTGCTGTGGTTGGTCCCTCTACTTGGAATGACCTTCCCCCTCATTAAGGGCTAAACTAATGACTAGTTTTCCTCTTTGGTCTCTCGTTCTTTAAAGACGTTTCTTTTCCCCCGGGGTTTTCGTGCTGAGAGCGCTTCTGAGTAGTTATTCTGAGAGAGGCGCTATATAAATCTGTAGATACAATACAATACAATAAAGAAATGAGCATATATCATGTCCTTTTCTAGATTAGTTCAGCATTCACAGTTAGCTGAAAGTGCTTGTTAAATTCAAGTTATGAATTTATACTTTTTAAATTTGCACTCTGAATAATTGGTGCTGCTCGCGAGTTTTATAAAGAAACAAGAGGGAGAGGACACTTTATTCTATCTATATCCAATGATGGTTTGCCTTCCGTGTTCAACATTTCCACTTGTTGATATTTTGAAGCAGTAGGCCGAGCAGAGGGACCTTGGATGCCACATCAGTATGGCCAACACTATCCTCCGCAGCCATATCCAGGATCACATGGGATGCATCCAAATGCCAGTGCCGGCCGTGTTCCCTACGGAATGTATCCACGATATCCAGTTCCAGGAATGCAGAGATATGACATGGAGAAAATGCAGGTTTGTAACAACATGATTCAGCTGTAAAGTAACAAGGTGATTCACTATGCTGTATAGTACAGAACAGTATTCAAATTGTTGAATGAGCAGCATTGCTTATATGTCTGGGACCTCCTCTGAAGGCAGTTTGAATGGAACCAGGCTCTTCATGCATACATAGGGTTAGACATTGTCTATATCATGGTACTAATACACAAGGCATCAGACAAATAGAGGCATTACCATATTGTTGTTTTCAGAGAGGTCCTGGTGGTCCTCATCATCTATCGCCGAATCGTGATGTCATCTTTCCTCCTGGCAGCGTTGAAGCGACTCGACCCAAGCTGACCAAGAGAAAGAAACTAACCCACAAAGACATGGGTATCTGCCAGTATTCACCTCACTGTTTAGAATTTGTTATAGTTTTCATCAGACGCATACTTTCGTTTTTGCCTCTTTCAAATGCTGAAAGAGGCAACTAAAGAGTTTGGTGATATAAAGATTTGTTCATACAGCTTAAGACTCAGTAGTGGATGTAATTGATGTGTAGGGCAGTTACGTACATATCAGGACACCAAACAGGTTTTGTGTGTGTGCATGAGGCTCTGGGTATAGACATGAAGTGATCCTGGACGTGGTTTTATCTGAACCTTACAGAGCTCTGAATGCTGGACTTCTTCTGTGCTTTGGTGTTATGATCCTACTGGCACGTCCGGAATAATTTTTTCCTTCGATACTGGTAGACATCTTGCACACCTAATACTTACTTTCTAGCTTTGGGTATCTATTTTGTGTTACCTTAACAGAATGGTTTTATATTATAGACATCCTTTCTATGCCCTAGTACAACTTCTGAAAAAGAAATAAATCCTTCACTATGAGGACAGAATTACATTACAGCCTATTAAAATTCCCTGTGGCCCTAAACTGCTATGAATATCAAGGAGTTTTATGAAGCCTTGTGTGTAATTTGTTGTGCAGGGAGTGTGGATGCCTGGCGTCTGATGATGGCACTGCGTTCTGGTCTGATAACGGAGAGCACGTGGGCGCTCGATGTTCTAACTGTTCTTCTTCGAGACGATGTCACCTCGTCATGCCTCAGTCTGAGCCACATGCCAGGCCTTCTGGAGGTGCTCGTCGAGCACTATCGTCGCTGCCTCATCCTGATATTCGGCACGGAGTTTGAAGAGCTTGAGGTGTCGTCCGAGATGCAGAGCAGGTATACTGCAGCAACCGGTGCCATGGAGACGGAGGATGCAGCCGACGAGGAAGATATTAAAGCTTTGCCAGATCCGAAGGCACTCCAGGCGCCTGGCAACTACACGCTGAAGACACATGATGGAAAGACTGTTGGAATAAAAACAGACACTGATGAGAGACTACTTGACCATAAAAGCTGGGATGTATTCAAAGAGTTTGAGAGTTCAGCGTTTGATTGGCAGATGGGGCGTGGTGACATGACCCTGCACATCATAACTACCCTAGCCTCGGACAGATCTCACGACTTCCACCGGAAAAGATACTTCGGAAAGAACTATGAAAATTTGAAAAGGAAAGCAGAACTGCCACCGGAAGATGAGGACAAAAACTTGTCAGAAGTTTCCATAAAAAGTGAATCAGAATCCAATGTTGGATCTCAGCCGATCAACGGAACGGCGTCTACAGACCACGTCGAAAATCCTTCTAATTCCACTGAAGAAAATTCGTCAGACCCTGCATCTGTAACGGTTTCTTCTGATACGAACAATGCAGTAAGTGAAGTGAATTCTAAGATTTCTTCTAATACTATGGACAACGCAGTAAGTGAAGCACAGTCTGACGATTTAAAACAAGAAACTACGAGCGACAAAGCACAGAGTGATGAGCCACGATTGAAAGTTGCCATGGATTTTGACAACTTCGATAATAATCTGTTCACTTGCACTCAGCTGGAATCGCTGAAGCGCAGCTGCAGCGAGCTGGATGAAGAGACTTACAGGCCGAACGACAGAGTGTCTTGTCGGCTAACAGACTCACAGCTGGAAATCTCGCAACGTTGCCTGTGTCTGTCGAACATCTTCCGAAATCTTTCCTTCATCGCCGGTAATGACAACGAAATCTGTAAGCACAACGGTCTGATGCTGATTCTTGGCAAACTGCTCCTGCTGAACCACCAGCACCTACCTCGTTTGGCCAAGGCGCGTGTCTGCACACAGCCGCCGAAAGATGCTTTGGAATGCATCGGTTCGCCAGCAATGGAGGTGGACAGCGTGACGGATGAGGTGGCAGACGGAAACACGGAGTGGTGGTGGGAGATGCTGGAAGGTCTCAGGGAAAACACTCTGGTCGTGTTTGCCAACATATGCGGACAGTTGGACCTGTCTTCGTTCCCAGAGGAGATCTGCCTGCCGATCCTCAATGGCCTTCTCCACTGGCTCGTCTGCTCGTCGGCCGAGGCCCTCGACCCACTGACAGCAACCGGCCTCTCGCCCCAACGTCTCGTTCTCGAGGCGCTGTGCAAGCTTTGTGTCATTGACTCGAACATCGACCTCGTGCTCGCGACCCCGCCGTTCTCACGCATTGTGCTTCTCATAACGAACCTCGCGAGCATGCTGAGCGAGCGCCATCAGCAGGTGGTGCGCGAGTTTGCCGTCGGACTGCTGTCGTGCCTCGTTCCAGGCGACAGCAGCGTGTCACGTGCACTTGCCCTGCAGCATCCATCGGTGACTCTTCTGCTCGAGTTCATCGAAGGCGCGGAGCAGCAGGCTCTGCAGATGATGAACGCTCACGGAGCGGCCGTACTTCGTGACAATCCGGAAATCATGGGCACCAGTCTGGACATGCTCTGCCGTGCTGCATCCATACTGCGCCACTTAGTGGACGTTCCAGAAAATGTACCGTTACTATCGCGGCATCAATCGAAACTGATGCAACTCGTGATGTCGCAGATTCTCGATCGTAGTGTAACTGCCATTTTGGCTGACGTTCTCAATTCTTGCAGTTGATTTATATCACACCATTCTGCATGCATGTATCATCGGCATCATCTTCGGCATCATCACCTTTGCGCTAGGTGTTGTTTAAGTTTAATCTTGCTGCGCTAAACTCCGTTGCGCAGCATGAATCATTCGGGCCGTCGAGACTGGATTTCGATCTTCGCCACTTAGCCACTTCTTCCAATAGGCGGCCATATTCTCGTTAATCTTGTATGAAATTCAGGTGTCATATTTCAGTACGTTAGGTTTGGTTGATGGGTCAGTCATTCTTGCGATCTTAATAAAGCTTTTTGCAGTACGTTTGATTTCATTCCGAGAAACAGCGACTTGCCGGTACGAGTGGTCTATGAACAGACAGTGTTTAGCGTTTTGTCCTGTCATGTATTTTTTCTAGTACTCTACGTATGCACAGGTTTGGTGACATTTTAGTAATTGATTGGCCAAAAACGTTTTATTTCAAATAATTGTTTGTAGGGTTGCAAAGCAAAAATATTTATGAACTGGCTTAACTCATTTATTGCACACTTTCTTCATCTGATAATTTCTATGGCATCTGGTATCTGCAAGAACAAAGAGTCGACCGTAATATGCTACAGCACAACAAGGTGGAAAGTCCAAGTCAGTCATAGGAGCCTACAGCGACTAGGCCATGAGAAATAAGGTAGTTTTGACACTGAGATGATGGCAAGGGTTGGGCTTGATAAGCAGTTGAAGATAAAGTTCAAATGGGTTCACTTGTAAACAGCTACGTCTACAAATACAAATCTCACTTCTTGTGAGACCCACAGCAAAACGGAGGTTTTTGGATAGTGGTAGCAACATAATTGTCAGTAAACGTGAGGCCATGGAAAGATGAAGTCACAAGTGAGCACGTGATTTCTGGCAGAGTTTTGCAGAGGTAGACTTCTGATAAGTCTGTAATTAGAAAGACCTTCCATATGTTGTCAAAATAGAGAAGTGGTGTGCAATATTTGTGGTGTTTATCGGAGGTGATAATTCACATTTCGTTGCATCTTTGGACCCTAGTAAACACAACTAAATCATGTACTGTCTTGAACATTACTAAGGGAATAATTTAACACTATGGATATTGCAACACGATGCAATCAAAGCCAAAGGAAGACATCAGTGGGAATGTTCTTGGTCGTTCAGAGCAAATGACGATGTTTATTTTACACAGTGCTTCAATACCACACGTGCATGGACTGAATTTTATCTTCCAGCAATTCACTTGTCTACCATGGTAGATTTACAGTATGCATAGAACGTTGATGATTCATTCATCGTTTGCTAAAGCGAGAAATGTAGATGCAAGGCTGCTGTAGAGTTTGTCAGATATGACTGTTGTATTGGCGATTCTGACTTACGAGTGTGATATAATAACATCCAGAATTGCACTTATCTGAAACAGAATTAGAAAAAGAAATTCTTAGATAAGAAATTTCTTTTTGGAATTGTTAAGATTATGATTCGTCCAGCTGTTCTGCAGACCTGTTGGCTACAGCTAGTTTTGTGCGAATTCAAAATCAGAACAAATGTCAGTCTTTTAAGTAAAGTACTCTGTAAATTGTAAAAATTAGCTCACAATATAAATGCTATTACATATTCTAGGGACTATTTTTCAGTTAAGTTATGAATTTAATATATGTTGGCACTTTTTGAGGTCTTGGAAATTTGTATAACAAAGGTGAATTGTGCAATTACAGCCAGTGTTCTAGTATATGTTCAGCTACTGTTGGAAATTATTGTAAGGTTGATTCTGGAATGCTGTAGAATACTTATTTTTAAAGTTGTCGTTCTTTCTCTGTTGTGGTTCACATTGAAAATTCAGACATTCTGAATTACTTCTCTGTGTGTGGGATGGCTTGGCTAGCTTTGGATATTCTGGAAATTCTGATTTTTTGATGTTCATATTCTAAGAATGGCTAACTTTGAATAGTTTAGAATTCCGATTGTTTGTGTGATCTGGACGTGGTTTTATCTGGACATTACTAAGTTCTATTCTTTCACAGCCTCTTGATTATCAACCAGTAGTTCACTTCAAATTTTTTGGTATTTTGATCCTGCTAGTTCTGTTTATTTCGTGCGTGTTGCACTTGAGATTAGAGTCATTAGGGCTATTCAGGTCTGTGGGTCTTTCAGTGTATGTCGTAAGTGGTATTTCCAGGTGCGTGTGGTGTTTTAGAAGGACCGATGTTCGGATATAGTATACATGCTATATGCCGTTTTAACGATTATGCTTTAAATGACCCTTGTTATGAAACGATTTTTACAAGTAACGTTTATCAGTGTATGCAGAGCTGTCAAGTTGCATAATAAAAAAGGCTCCCAATAACGAGTTTCTGATCTGCGGGCGGTTGAAAACGTTTGGATGTACAGGCAACACAACAAGTCTTGATTGATCACTTCAAAATGTTGTTACGAGAAGCACTGATTTCATTTGTACCGATAAAATTCGCCATTAGCTGTGTATTGGTTTTTTTGTTACACGTCCCAAGAAGAATTCCAGCGATGCGAAGAGACCAAGTTATTCGATAATTTGTGATATCAACTAGTTTTTGTCAGTAACAACGTTATTCTAAGGAGTTTGGCTAGACTAGGCCTGACCGTTTTCGACAGTAGTAGTGGTTTCCGACAGTACTGCTTCCGCTATCTAAATAAAAGACGCGGTTTCTTGAAACTAGCTTTAAATTTGAACTACATTATTGCAAGAAATGGATTACGGCCTTGCGTGTAAACCAAAAGCATAAGTCGCTTGACAGTAAACAGTAAGAATTTTGTGAGAGTGAACAGTTATTAACCGTGTTGGGCATTACGGAATACGGACAGTGAATAAAACGATAGTTGGCGTTTTCTTTATTAGAGTTTATTAAGAAGAGGCCATGGATGGATTGAGCAGGAAATAGATGGGTGCTGAGAAATATTTCGGTGATTTACGTGTCACTTTGACACTTACAATCAGTAGATTAAAACTGATGAGAACCTAAAAATTTGATCTGAAGGGTTTAAAGGTTGCACTTTGTTTCAACAGATGGTACATAGGAGACCATGTGGCTCATTGGTTGGGCCCAGGGGTGCAAAAATCCAAACTTTTTTCAAAATGAAAATTTGGTTTTTTGGTTTTTTGGTTTTGAGATTTTCCTATTTCAGATCATAATCAGATCATAAACTCATTAAAATGGCATAATTATACCGTTCAAATTAATCAGATGCATATAAATGAAATTTACTAGAACAGTAGAACCGTAGAATGTCATAAAACGAAGTTAACAAAGACCATACAACAATTGCCAAGAGAACTGAAGAGACGCCATTTTTGGCATTTATAATTTCAAAATTTGTAAAAAAAACAAAAAACCAAAATTTACGGTTTTTTGTTTTTTTGTTTAAATCAAAAAAACCAAAAACCAAAAAACCAAGCCTTTAACAGCCCTGGTTGGATCCAGACTTGGATCCCAGAATCTGCCCGAATTAGGGCCTATAACTAAGGCTGCTTCGTAGCATTTGAATCTGGCTCCCTGATCATTACAAATAACTCAGAAACGTTATGAGTATGGAAATTTGACGGTGTAATGTGTTGATGACTAAAAATGGTTGTCAGACATTGGAAAAATCAAAATGGTTGTAAAAGCCTGGGATTCAAAAAGTTGGTAACAGAACAGAAGAAGGTCATCAAATTGCAATGACTAAAGGTCGTCAAAAAATTATTCAACAAGGTCGTTGTAGTTCCATTAGAGACTCCTTGCTCCGTCTCCTTTAATACTGCAAAACCCAGAGCTGTCAGTTGTTCAACTACTTGTAACTGAATTTAGTTAGGCAACAGAGTGCGACAGTTAGCAGCAGGCCTATAGCCTAGGCTATGCCTACAGATTCGACATGTAGGCCTATGGGAAACTATCCTCATTGTGACGAATTTCCTCAGCACATGTGAAACTCGTATAATTATTATTATCGCATACGGGCGATATTAGGGAAATCTTACATTTGGCACATGATCGAGTATTGTGACACACGAAGCCCGTGTGGGAATATATCTAAGCTTAGGCCTACAGATGATGTTCCTGTAGGTTTGCTTCCTTTTCTAAAGAGATCACACGTTGGGCACTAATTAATGTGCCTGTTGGCCGACCTGATAGTAATTGCAATTATTATTTATATTAACCTGCAGATGCAGCATAACTCAGCGCTCATTGGCTAAGCACACTATTTATATAGGGTCTCAAATGATCAGGAGGATTACAAATATCAATTATGTAAGCATTAAAGTAGGCCAGTACTGCGTAACTGGAGTGACAGGCATAGGCAGTATGCATTGTATCAATTGCATAATCTTCTGCATTTGTAGGCTACTGTCTGGCATTGCATATCAAAATATTTTACTAGCATAACTTTTGGAGATCTAATCTTCAAAGACTAGATCTAATGTACACGTAATGTAATACACCAATTACCTTAGTACATCTAGTGTGACATGGTGGTCTATCGCTATCACACGTGATCTACAACCTAACAGTTTCAGGTTCAAACATGCTGAAGGAGCTTATTACCCATTTTTCAGTGTTGGGAAGACAAGAAAAACTATTGGTAACACAAAACAAAAAAGTGTAAACAGAACTTTCACACGAAATCAGCATTTTGCTGCAATATATAAACATATTTGCATTTTATTCTTCTCTGTAAATGAACATACCGTATTTACATGCTCCAGCTTATTATCTGGTTTGAGAGACAAGAAAAACTTATGCTAACATGACCAAAAATGCACAATTTTACAGAACTTTCACATAAAACTGACATTTTGCTGCCATAATAACATTTCATTGTATTAGGCTGAACATGTTTACCTGTATTCTACTATGACAAACATTTCTACTTGCTCTGCATAGTTTATTAAATTAGATATCTAAAATCCTGCTGGAGTATGTGTAAAAAAACATTGAACTCTGAAAACAAAACTGCCAATATCATAGCTCAAAGTAAATAACTGGAATCAAACAATTGGTTTGAATTATCTTTCATGCAAATTCTGGAATCCGGATAATGTAATCAACAAAGAAAAGACGACATATTCTTAATTCATATCCATCCACTGTCTTGTTTCATAATATAATCTTTTTTTACAAAAGGTAAAAATACTAAACTTTGGCAAATCGCTTGAAACAAAAAACTGAACATAGTCCTACATTCAAGGCATGACTCCTAATGCAGTTCAGCCTTAGAGACCTCATTATCACAAATGCTGTCCCTGGTTTGGCTCCTACAGAAAGAATTTTACATAACAGTACTCTACCAAAGTGACGAGAAAACAAGAAATCTGATGGACATAAATATGATCCACACATTCTACTGCTGTCATGTTATGCTTGTTATACTGGCAAAAGTTGGCTGCTTTACTACTTACAATCATAATCATACGGTTTTTTGTGTCCAAAAAGCTAAATATTATAGCATGGACCAACTAATTCACAAGTGCTTTCACTTTTGTCACATAGGCCTAAAATTAGAACACTCCAGTACTACCTCAAGGCAACTCTTTACAGCTATGCCTTTAACATTTGCAAGAAAAATTTGTAAGATCATTTGAAGAAAAACAGGACAACTGATAAACCAATGAAGATAAAAGTGAAGGCAGCTTTAGCAAATCAGTAGCCAAAAATGCAACATTAACAACTATGTACTAAATATAACTTCAACCATGAATAGGCATTTCTTTTATTTTCATATTCCATATTTTGCTATAAGAAAATTAAGTGGCATTCATAACTTAATTTAAGCAACCTGTAAAATAAAATGTCTATGGTCATTGGTCAATTTAATTGCATCTGCAGACTATTTAAAAATAGTGCAACCCCAGAATTTACGTGTTGCTTCGCCAGCTCTGAACGTGAAGCTTTTTAGACCAGGTAAAGTGTAAGATTCTCTTATGATCGGTGATAAATATTCACTGGCTGTATGGCAGAACAGCAAAGTTCAAATTTTGTGCAACAAATACTTACAAACCTGACCTACACTTTGGCACAATTCAATATTTTACATTTATAAAAAGCAAAACTGGCATTCAGTCTCGCATTCAACAATTTTTACAATCAACCATTCTAACAATTTAAGATTCAACCAAATCTTGTTTAATATATTGGCAGTGCTTGCCAATTTAAAACCAAACTGAAATTTAGTGCAAAAATATTACAACTTTGACCCAACTTTTGCATCTCATGTATATATTTTTAAAAATGTACTACTACAAATAAGAAAAACTATTGGCTAGTAAGTTATAGGGCTTATCTGCAACTCAATACAGCAACAACTGATCCTACAACAACAACATACACCGGAGACAACCACACAACACGGACCAACCAAAACAGGTATGATCCTAGAATTCTGGCTTTCAACAAATGTGTCGGTACAATTTAAAGCAGTTCAGATCAACCAATAATGGTACAACGTACAATCGGGCCGTGCTTTAACTCACGACCTTTTCATGTTGCAGACAGCATACAACCACTGAACCTCGACACTGGAACTGGCAGCTGTCTTTAATGACACTGGCTCTAAACTTTTGGCCTGCATCAGACAAATTTTGATGCTCCTAGAAATAATAGAGATGCCAGAGACCACAGACCTAATGCACAAAGATAAAGCTAAAACAATTGTCCATAAACAACTGCAGAAATCACTGGGTAATTAGGCTCTTTTTTGTCTGATTCGGATCTTTTTTGGACGGTTTGCTTTTTAACCTTTTTTCCATACAAGACAAAACATATTTATGCAATTCCTTCCTACATCCTTCTTCTCTCTGTCTATCTTCTGCTCAGGTGATCCAAATGGATACTTGTCCCTGCTCACTCTTTTTCGATCTTCTCTCTGCTATCTTCTCCACAGGTATAGTTTTTGTGTGTGGTTTTTCATACAATACATAAGACATAGTTATACAGTTCCTTTCTACGTCCTTCTTCTCTCTGTCTATCTTCTGCTCAGGTGATCCAAGTAGATACTTGTCTCTGCTCACTCTTCTTCTAGCTTCTCTCTGCTATCTTCTCCCAAGGTATCAGTTTTTTTTTTTTTTCTTCCTTTGTACATTTATATATATATATATATATATATAGATATATATATATACAATTATACATACATACATACACACACACATATATATACACACTTATATATACACATTCACTTCACTTCAGATATTTATATAGCGCCCCTTCAGTGTCCCTTCGCTAACAGTTCTGGTGTTCATAAATTGAAGCAAATTTGATTACATGCATGTTGATCAAACACATTATAGACACTGCTTTAGAAATGTTGAGCTTACAATTTTGACAGAAGAGGAAAGTCATAAGTTAATACCGAAAAAAACCTGAGACAAGAGAGGTAACTCGTCTTCCAAGAGACTCAAAGGGCTAAGAAGACAAGCAACCACAGTTAATCCAACACATAACCTAACAATGACTAAAGCATCGGTTCTCAGAAGACAAGCAGTCAATCTACCACATCACCTAAGATCTAAGCTGAAACAGAAAAAGCCACATACATGTATAAGAATTTAGGACATGCAACACAATGTCATGACTGTCCAAATACTAATTGCTAACAGAAGGGAAGGACTTAGAAAACCAGATGTAAAAAACAAGCTCAATGTAGCATCACAGAAGACAAAGAGAAGCTCCATGCAATTTCTAAGGAATAGTGTCAGTCTCCAGTATCTTCAAAACTGTTCC
The DNA here is from genome assembly GCA_020284085.1 of Aporrectodea caliginosa. Taxonomy (NCBI): domain Eukaryota; kingdom Metazoa; phylum Annelida; class Clitellata; order Crassiclitellata; family Lumbricidae; genus Aporrectodea; species Aporrectodea caliginosa. Next base: position 393,859 of record JACEVL010001011.1, read on the forward strand.
ACTGTCAGCGTCTCTTGTCCCTGGAAGTGAAGCTGAGAGAGAGTCACAGATGATTCCATCAGCATCAGCTGCAACAGAAAAAGCCACAATAAGAATTTAGAACAATTTAACACATGACTGTCCAAGTGCTAAGTGCTGTTACATTATGCAGCATGATGACCTGTTTGGTCATGTTCCATATGTGTAATCCAACGACTGTGTGGTTGACACTTTTATGCCGAGTTGCGGACTCTTAGTAATGAAGATGGTTAAGTTTTTCGTACACAACTTTCTCACACCTTAGAGTTGGTAAATAAATAATATTTGTTTCTAGTATTTATTTTCTAATTTTAAAATGTCCTTTGAAACATAAGCTGGCAGAGAGTTTTAATGCCAATGTATAAGATCAATTAAAACAAACCAAGTAATGCAATACAATACAGCTGAAATTGTACAACAGTTAAAAGGTTCACTTCATGACCAGGAACATGAAACATTCAGCATGGAAGAGAACTATTCAGCTTAGAATGAGAAAGAAAAACAGTAGGCCTACAGCAAGATAAAAAAGACACAAGAGCAGATAATTTACAGAACAGGTTATTTAATTAATTTTGAAAATTACCGATGCCAATCATAGCAAAGCTATGGCAGTACTAACATCTCTGCGAGGGTAGATCTGCAGAAGCTTGTAGTTTCCATGCCTGAAGCCATTCTGGCTCAAGAAATCTAGCAAGTCAGACAGCATGCTGTCCATCCCGAAAATCTGGCTTAGAACACGACCATCATGACAACGAAAGCGGACGGTCATTGTGTCGGAACTCTGCTGTGTTTCCTGCTGCAAAAGCAGAATGCTGCCACTTCTTAAAATCACAGCTTATCTGATTTCAGATGTATTTTTACAAGTTTAAAAGTTCTAAAACATAAAAGGAACCAACTTGTAAATGTTTTGCAAAAAGACCTTTGAACTTCAAGATTGTGCTTCTGAGATATTTCTATCTTGCAAGCAAACAAGCTCTCCCTCTCTCTCTCTCTATATATATATATATATATATATATATATATATAGATATATATATATATATATATATATATATATATATATATATATACATATATAGGCTTTTTGTGGGGCGCGGTGGTGTAGGTATGCTGGTGGTGCCGGAGGTCATGCGGTTCTAATCCACCTCTGCCACCACGTAGGGACCCTGGGCAAGTCCTTCACTCGCAATTGCTCATGCGCTTTGGCGTGAAACTCCGATTCAGTGTCCACGTTGTAGTCGGGAGCGCTCTGAGTAGAAATCTTGAAGGGCGCTATATAAATATTCGAAATGAATGAATGAATGAATATAATTATGTATGTATGTATGTATGTATGTACGCATGTATTGTATGTATATACGTACGTAAGTACGTATGTATCTGGACATCTGTATGTCACGATATTTAACCACATGGTGTTTCTCATCAGTTCAAATTAAGTTATAGCATAAAACTATCAAAAAGTTAATCTGCATTCAAATGAAGATCAAACAGAAGGAAGAACTACACCATCACCGTACCCATTTACGTTTATCACGCTAGTTAGGGACTCTTGAATGAAAAGATACTAACCACTTTTTCTTCCTCTCTCTTTTGTTTCTGTTGCTCCTTATCTTCTTGTCTCAACCTCTTATTTTCTGTCACTTTATCTTCCTGTTCTTCTAGATGTTTTCCCGTCCTAAGACGGTAAATTTTAGGAAGTTTGGGTAAGTCACTTAAAATTAGCGCTCCCTTCCCCTTTTCCCTCCACTCCCCTCCCCGGCGCTCGTGTATGGCTGGACCACTGGGAACTCCCCTCCTCATCGCATTACTCCTTCACCCTCCCCTCCTCCTTAACCTCCCCTCCCTCTGGTTCTCGGCCGCTGCATGGTGCTCATGTGTGGTTGGCTCACTGGGACTCCAGAGAAACAGCATAACACAACAACCACACATTTCTCTGCTATAATATTATTAATAGATATAATGATTATCAGCAGGCAAATGAAGATCAAAGAGAAGGAACTATCTACTCTCACCCTAACCATTTACGTTATCACACTAGTTAGGGACCCTTGGATGAAAAGGTACTAACCACTTTTTCCTCTTCTCTTGGCTTCTGTTGCTGATCGTCTAACTTCAATCTCTTGTCTTCATGCTCTTCTGTTTCTTTGGACTTGACCTGTAAATTGAAACAAAACTAATATGTGCTCTGGCAAACTGGGTCAAGTTCCATTATATATATATAAACAAGGAAAGCTTCAACATACATGCAGTTTGACAAACACAGAATAGATTTCACTTAAATATTAACTTAAATGTGATGAATTATTAAATAATAATGATTATAAACCATTGACTAATATGATGACAATAATCATTCTGTAATTGTTAAGAACGATAGTAATAATTAATATTTAATTAAATTAATGCTAATAATCATAAGAACTTGTCTTTAAACTCTTATGGTATAGCAAATTAAACAAATTATTGTAACAGCAGTAAATGTTGATGATGATCAGAGTAGTAATCATGGTCCATCATTTCAAACAGCACATAATTATGGGATTATGATTCTGGTGAATTTGTTTATGAAGACCATGAACTGCCATTGCTGGAAGTCACACCTCTCAGTCTAGTCAACAGAAGTCGTTTGCGCACATTCAAATTGCTCATCTTGCAGCAAAATCAATTATTCCATCACTCAGTCACTTAATCCCACAAATAAATGGTCAAACCAAAATCATATGTGGCAACTAAAATTACATTTTTTCACTCATTTATTCAAAAATATCAATAATCCATTACAAGAAAATAATATACCACCACACACAAAATTTACAATTCATTACGTTAGTCAATCAAAACTTTAAAAAACTAATGTACAGAGGTCATGTGATCAAAACTCCACAAGAGCAGGTTATATTTCAAGATCTCTGTGCAAGTGGAACCCCTAATGAAATTGGCTATGAGTAGTACACTGACCTCTGTTGTGGTTGGAAGATCAGAGAACAAAGAGCAGATTAGCCACAAACTTCATAAGTTGAGTATAGGCAAATGAATTCGCTACCATATTCTACCAATTCATGCCGCCAATTAAGCATAAAGTAACATTATACAATATACATGATTTGTCTAACAACCAGTGATTTAATCACTGAATTAATATAGTGGCCACAGCTGAAAATCTGTTGTCATTTTAAATTAGTAGACTAACTATATTTTGTTTCACTAACTTCTTCCTGGACATCCAGGGCCTGTTGTCCTTCGAGAAGATCAACGAGGCCAGTCATCACCTCAATTGAGGAAGAAGTGCCTATAATCAGTTATTACAATACAGATTGCTAACACATCTAATCATGAGTAACACATCTAATCATGAGTAACACATCTAATCATGAGTAACACATCTAATCATGAGTAACACATCTAATCATGAGTAACACATCTAATCATGAGTAACACATCTAATCATGAGTAACAGAGACACCAGAACCTAGGCTATGGTGGATGGGCAAGTTGAAAGAGAGTAGTCTAAAACACAAGTCAAAATAAGGCTTTCAGATTCTTCAGTCAATGGGCCAACTCATAAGCTCAATGCAATTAACAGGTGCCAGATGTGTTTCAGTTGTGAATTTATGTTACAATTTGCTAAAGAAAAAGAGGAACGCTGTGCATGCAACAGAAATGAGGAAAATAAAGAAGCCAGCATGGGTAAATGTGGGTGAGTGGGTGTTAATAAAGGACAGCAGATATAAGTTTAGCCAACTTAGTGGGTAAAATATAAGTTTGAATAAACCAATGAGAACAGCATGATACTCCTTGAAAGAAACTAGACTAATAATTATAAATTTAAGTAGTAGTAGAATTTAAAGTAAAACAACATGCAGCCAACTTCTGGACATGTAATATCAATAGGGCAGCTTATGTTCACAACAGGTCAGCTAATAGAACACAATGTTTTGTAACAGGTAGCTCAATGCCTAATACACTTATATTACACTATCAGTTAACAGGTTGGTTCTATAGTGCCCCCAAACTCCCTAAAATATTGTGCCTTTACATTTACAGCACGAGATCATCATATGATATTAGACAACAGTCACACACAAGTTGTTCGATTAGATCAGGTTATGTAATAACACGAACCATCAAAGCAAACTGAGATCTCGTAGGTATTGTCTTTCTTGGAGATCGCCAAGATAACAGACAGGTTGTCGGCACAGATCTTTTCCATGTCACGAGCAACAACTGATCCGAAATGCACTTCAACGTTTTTGATTAGACTGAAACACCCAGACAACATTACAATCACTGTATGCATAATCAAAATTACTATTACAGTAGGCATAATGAACATCACCATTACTGGATGTATAATCACCACACAATTGCTAATACAACTACAATAAGATTTGCAGTAAGTACAATTAATTAACAATATTAATACTGTAGTGACTGCCATTAGTGTGTGCACAATACTTATTAGTTAATATTAACTGCACCTCTTGGCCAGATTATATTCATACAAACCATAGTTTCATATAAGAGCAATTTTCTTTGATACTTAGCACAATGCAATAAGCACTCATATGGAAGTATTCAGATTAGATTAGATTAAATTAGTACAGAGACTCTGTACTCATAAACGTTTTCCATTTTCTTACATGGAAATATTCAGACTAGATTAGATTAGCTAATGTATATAAGTGCACTTACATCTCTTTATTAGAACTCTTTGTCACATCCCACGGCCATACGATGAAATTAACTTTCAGGAAGGAGCTAATGGTCGGTGCACACAGGACTTGAGAATAGAAGTCTGGGGTTGAACTGCTGTCATTATGCAGATACATGGCCAGGTTTTTCTGTAAAGAACCAAACAAATACAACGAAATATAGACGACAATTTACATAGTGCAGTTTTTCAACAACAAAGCCACTTAAATGGTTCTCTACACTTTTAACAAAATCAGTCACATGTTGAGCCACCACATCACTTGTACAAAGATAGTCTCCAAGAGACACTTGACAATAATATAGCACAGTGCGACATTTATATAGCTCCATTTCATGAATCTTGACAGCAAGATGTCATTCAGAATTAAAATCAAGAACACAAAATATTTGGCCCGACTGCAGCTAATGTGATGTCTCAACCTCTATCTTAATTTGTAAGTGCATATTTATATAGCACCTATTCTAGAAAACTCATCACAGGTCCTCCTGACCTTGTTGAGCCGTGAGCACATTTCATGAGTGATGAGTTTGCTAGAAGACCATGATACAAGACAATACAAGAGCACAACTGAATAGAATGGTCTACAAACACTTGTGTAGGCACAGACGGAGAAGCTCATCTCAGATTGCATGGAAGCCTATTCCAGGGCCATTCATGGTAAAGCTTCTATGTTGCATTACTGCAGTATGGGGCAGGGAACAACTAAATCACACTGTGTTGCAGAGTTAAGAGACCTGTAGGTAAGTAAGAATGAAACTGAACCTGAAGTGCATAGCTGTCTAAAGTATGATTGGGCACAACTGGCCAATGCATCTTTGCATTGGCAACCAATGCAACTCCACCCACATGTAGTTAATTATATGACCAAACTTTGGAATCCCTACAAAATTAGCTGAGCTGTTCCACATAAAAACCAACTGAAGTTGATTAATCCGAGAAAGAGACAGGCCATCATAAATGCTGTTACCATAATCTGCCCTAGTATGCATGAGTGCATAACCCAGGCTGGCTCTAGAGTCTTAATTTAACCAATACGAAAGACCATGACTTACATCAGAAGGGTTGCATAGGAGTGATTTGTTGAGAGCATCTTCTAAGGTACCGGAGAAGAATTCCGGATGAAACTCCCCATATCTAAACAAAAACAACAATAACAAATAAATAAACTGGAAAAACAGACAAAATGTACATGAATATAGGAAGAATTAAAGAAAAAAAAAAAAAAATTGAAACAGAGACATATGCAAACTATTGACATGATCTGTATAGTACTCACTGGGTTGAGCCTGTTCATACACCTACCGACAAATGGTGTTTTTGTGTGACAAAACACTGACATTAACATATGACAAGTATATTGACATTTATAATGCTACATTTATGCTGTTTAGACATGCTGTATTAATGCATTGCCTCAATTTACTCTACGAATGATACTGGAAACCAATATGTGGCGGTCCAGACCGAAATCGGTATTATGTCGGAAATTACACAACAGAGTAATAGGCCAGAAACACATTTTTTGTTTTTCGGTTTTTTGCAGAATCTAATATAAAAATACGTTGAAAATAGTTATTTCTTATATTTTGTTCAAAAACGAGTTTTAAAGCTATTATTAATGCTTTTAATAAGCCTATTCTTTTGTTTTAATTAAGTTAATTTAGCTAATTAATGAATTAATTTGGATCACTTTTTGCCCTATATCTTCAGTTAGAATAAAGCTAGAGCAATAATTTTTGTGTCATTTTGAAGCCTGATGCAGGACCTTTAAAATGATGTATCAAACTCAATATGTTGCAAAATCACCTTAATACTGGTTTTGGTGTGCGGAGCCACATATAAAAGATCAATAGAATAATTAGCTAAGAAGATTGATTACAGACCTCTCTTTGAACTCTTGCAGAAAGTGCTCTATTCCCGCTCTCTGATCTTCAGAATTACTGTCCACTAAAAACACCATAACAAATACACTAAAATCAACAGAAACAATGCAAGAAAGCATTAAAAACAACACATTAAAGCATTATACACACAAAAACACTGCAATTATACAAAAATCAAGAGAATTAAAATCTGCACAACACATAAACACTTAAAAAATGCTTTCAAAAGTGTGTGTGTGTGTGTGTGTGTGTGTGTGTGTGTGTGTGTGTGTGTGTGTGTGTGTGTGTGTGTGTGTGTGTGTGTGTGTGTGTGTGTGTGTGTACTAGGGACAGTTCATACACAAGTGCAGCCAAGCGTAAAACCAGAATAAGACCAGACATCATAGCTAAGCTTACTCAATGGTTTCAGCAGCTGCTCATCTTCATCTTCTACATCGTCAGTATCAAAATTGTCTTCATTTACTTCCTAAAACACAGCACAGCAACTTATCACTCACACCATTGTTAATGGTGCAAGAGTAAGAAAAACATTCACTTTGCCACCATCATCTAAAGGCCTCTGTAGCATTCCTTAAGCATCAAAGCACATCTAACAACAAAACCTTTCCCAGTGGAACAGTCAAATCTAATGGTTTTGGATCCAATTAACTCTTCCTTAAGCCTCTAGTTCTCCCTTAGACCTTCCATGCCCTGCATTCAGTCATTCTGTTATGCCTGCACTTCAATTTTAATTTAATTCCAGAAATCCAGCCATTGTGTCTAAATTACACTGGTTATTCTTTCCAGCATCAGATTAGTTTTAAGTTTCAGTTTTTGGTTTAGCACCAATCTATCTTGCCTATATGCACATGCACAACCACTTACCATCCATCCAACCAAACCAAACTAATGATCAGCTACCACTGGCAGCTCTCTCTGTTTTTTCAACCTTTTAGGACAATGGTCTACCTAAGTTGAATTCACTAACTCCAGTGCTTCATAGAGTCCCTTCTCATTCAACACACAATTGAAGACCCATCATTTTCATAAACTGGCAAAGTGTAACTGTCTGACTAGCATTATTACTTAATGCTGTTATTACCCATAAGCCCAATACAATTGTTTTATGGCTTGGATCATTCATTCATTCATTCATTCATTCCGGATATTTATATAGCGCCTATTCAAGAAACCTACTCAGAGGCGCTCCCAGCCCAGCCACGGCCAAACAGAAAGGACTTTAGTAGTTGGTAGAAAGCAGGCAAATCATTCTGGCCCTGTTAAATGACCAATGCCTCACTAACAGCAGTAACATGGTCAACTGAAAGTTAAGATACAACTTACTTTGTTAAACATTTCAACCGTAACTTCTGATTGAGACACGATTGCCTCCTGTTGTCGCACTGCAAGAGCTTCATCTTGACATAAACGAGAGATGTTGATGAGTGTCATTGATCGTTTATCAACCGTTTCTAACATGTTACTGAAAAACAACAGTATCCTAAATCAACTACTGAAATGAAAGACGAATGCCATAAAATGTCTTTCACCGATTGCTCTTATCTAGTCCTAGAAACATGCTCAATTTCTTCGTGTCATCAGACTGTTCTTTCAATTTGAATTATTTCATATATAAGAGTCCAAAATAATGTAATGGTAGAATCCAAAATAATGTAATTGTCACACTTTCATTGCATTAAATGTCTAGATGTCAACTATTAATGCTATTAGAGTCATCTCTGACTGATCGTGTGCTGTTTGTCAAGGTGCCCTTGTAACGGCATGTGCTGTGTTACGGCGCCATAGAAATTGTCATAATTATTAATTATTATTGTCTACCTAACCAGCATCTCTTAATTTAATTGCTATTGTTTTATAACCTAAGCTAACCTCCCTCTTTGGATTCTCCTTGATCTTTGCCGCTACTGTAACTTGACAGTAGAAGACTGGCTTTTCTTTTAGCCTGTTGGAGGACCTTCACTGTTTCTTGGTCGAATCTTTTTGGCATTTTCTCTGTACTTCAAACAAATTTTAATCTTTGACTTCCTCTGAAGTTTTAAACGTTTGTTCGTTGGACACAGTTCCAAAACAAACTCAAACAAACTCAACTCACCACAACAATACTTCTTCACTTAACTCCACACCAATTGTCCGACTCTTGCTGAAGGTTAATCACTTTTCTGTCACGGCAAATTGTCAGTTCGATGCTTTCGAAAAGTCCAGATCGAGTTACTCTTTCCATTTCACTCAAATCTGCGATCACTGCTAATCTGAATTCGCATAAATCTTTTATCGAATCTGTCAGGAGTGGACGAATTGAGCTGTTTTTTACTGACAACCCAATGTTCACTCAGTCAAAAGTCCAACTGATCCCATTACAGCATTTTGCTCCAGTCAATCAGGCGGACAATACTTTCGCCAGCGGTTAAGATATGAATTATTCAGTCATGGTTCCCTGCTTTATACTGAATAATCCAGCATGGCGAATCTTCCTTATCAAACCTGATCTACACGTTTTATTCCTTAATTAAGATGCTGGTTCTTAGATGCTGGCAATTAATTAATTAATTTAACTAAATCAATTATGTATGTATATATATATGGGCACTTGTTATAGCACCCCTTCGAAATTTCTACTCAGAGGCGCTCCTGACTACAGCGCGGACACTGAATCGGAGTTTCACGCCGAAGCGCATGAGCAATTGCGAGTGGACTTGCCCAGGGTCCCTACGCGGCGGCTTGAGGTGGATTCGAACCTGCAACCCTCCGGCTGCAAGGCACCGAACATACCCCTACACCACCACACCCCACAATACCTATTTATGTAACCTATGCATCAAACACTTAGCACAATATAATTTTACAACTTTAAACCTATTTTAATCAGATACAAATGGCACAGAGGGCAATTTCAAATACAGTTGTATTTTATATTGTGTTAGTAAATTAAACATTCATGCAAACTTATATTAAACAGACAAGCACAAGGTTCAGACTCTTCAGTAAGAAAATGCCTTTCAAAATCTGAAAGAAAAACTACAGCTATGAACAGATCATTTAAATTGCCAGCTCCTCATAACTATTAGTGGTTTTATACAACAAACTACAGTCACTGCGCAGCTGGATATTGCAGGCATAGGAAGCATAATCGAGAAATGGCATCAAGTCACAAATGACATCTGGCTTTGCAACAATTCTAACCTAACTTGTTCCATCACCCTTTAAAGGTCAAGCTTGGTATGAAACGGGATACAGAAATGATAAACAAAACATGTGATAAAAGTAATTAACAAACATTGATGAAATTACAGAATACAACATGCAAGCATTAATTATTGCAAGAATATGTAATGTAACAAGACAGACACAGCATAACCTACTGAACTTACCACATCAACATCCAGATGTTATCTGATATCAACTCGCGTTTCAGAACCATTGGCTTCAGGAAGTTGTCAAATAGACGGGCTCCGGAAAATCCCCTGTTCTTAGCTTCATGGAGATTTATCAGTATGTCAATGAGTGTTTCTTTTTTCAGCAGTTCTTGTGGCATCATCTAAAAGACATGGTTGTTTTATGTCATCAGCCGTCTGCTGAAGAAACTCAAGCAAAGATATGCCATGCTACACCACACATTTCAGAAACATGTTAATTCTAACATTATTCTCTTTTTCCCTTTATAATAGCTTTAGTGTGATGTCAGTTGTAAAGCGGTGTGTCTTCCTGCTTAATGCATAATAAATGAATATCATCATCATCATCATCATCATCATCATCATCATCATCATCATCATCATCATCATCATCATCATCATCATCATCATCATCATCATCATCATCATCATCATCACCACACATCTTGACCTTCCTTGAGATCTTTAACTTTTTTCTCCTACAGAACATCAAAAAACTAAGAAATTCATAAAAAATAACATAAAGACAATTCAATAATCAGCTGAAGAAATTAGTGAAATTTGAGTTACCATGACGGCAAAGGTAATGCCCAGCATGAAAATATCTGCACGAATATCATAGCAGTTGCTGAGGAATACCTCCCGGGCATGGTACCCTATCGTTCCAATGATGTACTCAGACGTTACAACACCATCTTCCACAATTTGACCCATCCCGAGGTCAATAAACTTCACTTTTGCCTGCAACAAAGAAGAACAATTCTTTTTGGCAATTTCTAGCAGTGTAGTAAAACTGAAACAAGTAATCTTATAATTTGCTGCTTTCCTTTTTAGGCCAATATTACAATAAAAAAGCCTTTTCAATTACAATCATTTTCAATACACCATGAATAATTTGAAAAAAAATAATATTAAGATTCAGACATGATTTATAACCTCTTTGCTGCAACAGCATTTTACTGAATTACACAAGCTCTCACATGAGTTATATAAGTATAAACAGCCATGACTACAACTGTCAACTTCATTAAATTGTCAGGATTGTCACTCAAATAATCGCACATATATCACCCAATAGTTTTTCCAAGATGTTATCAAATATCATCACATAAACAATGTTACAAAGTATATATGCAGCACAGCTTCAAAGAAAAAACTGGTAACATGGCTTGCTACTGTATTCTACCACAATTTGACACCATTGTACACCAAAACAATAGAAATAATAACATTTATCATTTCTTTAATCTTTATAAAAAATGGCTTTAAAACACTGCAGTCATTTGTAAAGCAAGCGCCATTTACTTCCATTCTTTCCATCTGTGATTATAACAAGACTAACCTTTTGAATCTGACCCTTATTGTCACGCATAATCTAAAAGTAAAACCAGATGAAGCTATAAAGGCAGTTGCTTACAGTTTCACATGCAAAACAGAGCAGTTGTTGTTGTGCTTCATATTCTAAAATAACACGTCATAAAAATTTTTCATAAAGTACAAAGCAACAGAAAATTGGTATCTTAGTGAGAAATTCTAACATTCACCAAAACTAGTTTAATAGAAGATTTAACCTTTTGCCATGTTTTGGGGATTGTTCCCATCTAAGATTTAACAAACCAGTTGATAGAAATAATTAAACCATCTGTTAGGTTTGCATCTAAGTTTCAGCAGACCAATCAAACAGAAGCATTTACCCATCCAAGTGTCATCAAACCCAGTTACACAGAGGCAATAACCATCAGCCAGGTTAAAATCTAAGGTTCATTAAAACAACGAAACAGAAGGCAAAACCATCTGCCAGGTTTCCACAGGAGTGAGGCATTCCTGAAAGCATTTCTCCGCTCTGTACAGCATTTCTTAACTGTCCTATTCTACGTTTCTGTACTGGAACTGGCTGTATGTCGTGTCTTATGAAGTACATGTAAGTAGGCCTAGTGACCATAACAAACCATGTAAGAGAAAAAGCTAGAGCAAATGAAACCAAAGAAACGTACATCCGTCACCAGAATGTTCTGTGGCTTGATGTCTTGATGTATGATTTTATTACTGTGCAGGAAGTGTAGAGAAGCCGCCAAGTTGTTCATGATGTCGTAGGTGACATAAAGCGGAATATTTTCGTTCTGGTAGAGCTGGAGGGCATTCATCAGCCCAGCCTCAATAATGACAATCAAATAGCCCAGGTCGGGATTATCATCATCAGGAACAACAGAGACACCATAAACTTGAACAGTTGCTGCCACAATCGGGTCTCGCGCCATGCTAAAATCCGAACAGCACCCACAGTAAATGACTTGATTAAAGGAAGTAAAAAAAGCTTTAAAATACCAGAGTATCTACAATTGATTCACAAAATCTAGTCTAATACAACTCCATGACACCCAACTGCACAGGCTGAATATTTAAAGCAAACATTAAGCATTTTACCATCATCATCATCATCATCATCATCATCATCATCATCATCATCATCATCATCACCATCATCATCATCATCATCATCATTATTGCAATTGCTATCAGTATTAAGATTAGCGTGGTTATTATTATAATTATAATTATTATATGCTTACTATTATAGTGAACAATTTAGCATGGAAATGTCGAAGAAAACCAAATGGCGTTCCTGCATTGGAAAGCTACTGAGAGTATTTGGAAAAGGTAGCTTGTCTCAAGTGTGTCATGGATTACATCGATCAACCTTCGTCCTAATTCCAACACAAAATCCAGTCCTTCTGAACTTCAAGAACTGCTGGACTCCAATGCAACCGCCACAAAAGCATGCGTTTGGGTGATTGTTGCGTATTTCGATCTCTTAGCGGCGGCTGCCCAGTTTGCAGCCTCTCACACACTTCGGTTGATGTTGTTGCCAGAAGTGACTTTGCAAATGTGTCCAAAACGGTCACATCCCAAGTGAGGCACCTTCTGCACAACCAAGGGATAATAAGTGTCATGCCGTCTAGTCATTTAATAATAATAATAATAATAATAATCATATATATATATACTTTATTTCGCACAAAGCAGAACAGAGAAACTAAGCATACTTAGCAGACTAGAACAGAAATACAAAAATACAAAAACTCCTTTCCAAACAGACTGGGAGACAACTCAAACTATTGCTCCTCTCGAAGCATATTAAACGTAGTGGATAATACATGTTGTCTTTTACAGACAAACCATAACCAGTAACTAAATTAATATGCTCATGGCCATAACTGAATGTCAATGACAGCATATTTAGTGTACTATTATCCACCGTTAGCATGTCTTTAAGAAATTAAACATAGCAATAACTCTCATAGATTTAAAGTCCAAACTGCCTAAACCTGCAATAAATTCTCTTACTGATTCCCATTTGTGAAAACCAAATACTTTACGATACACATTATTCCAACAAGCATTTAGTTTACTCAGCTGAGATTGAGAAAATCTCACAGCAACTGAGCCATATCTTAAAACTGGTAAGCTATGAGTCTGCTGTAAGTAAAGCTGCATTAACTCCGACAAACTTGAAGAGTTATTGAAAATATTATTGGAAGAGCTGCATAAAAATTGTGCATTATGCAGTCTACATCACAACTCAGTTTACTACCAGCACAAAAGATGATTCCCAAGTATTTAATCTGCTCTGACCACTCAACCTTTTTGTGACCTAGGAACATATCTGGTAGGAAGCCTTGAATCGAGGTCCGAATGCTAAGCACCAAGATTTAGTACAATTAAACGTCAGGCCTAACTGACTACTAACGACATCACAATTATCTAGTAAGGCCTGAAGCCCCAGTACCGAAGCCGATAACAAAATGATATCATCTGCATACATGATGCAACCCAACTGTTATTAAGCATACATGATGCAACCCAACTATTATTATTATTATTATATTATTTGGGTTTAACAGTAGTCTAATAGTTGGAGTGCTGTTATTTCAAGCCACAGGTTGGGAATTCAAATTCACAGCAGGAGAGAACTCAACTGTACATGTAAAATGAAGAGCAGTCTTTTGAGCTAACCTGAGAGGCATCCATAGGCATTAAATGCTAGTAGGCCTAATTTAACTGTTCTTAGCCCCAGCACATGAGGACTTGTGGCCAGTCCTCTCCTTTGCTGCGTGATCTTACAGCTATGGTCAATGTATTCATTTCATAGCTGAAAAGACATGTTTCTAAGGGCACACGTTGAGCAGAAATCTCAAAACATTATTCGGCCCATGCAAATGTTTGAACTTCTGACCTCAGAGTTGATCATTCATTTCAACCACTAAATGCTGTATCATGCACCTTACAAATGAGAAATCCAGATGGCACATACACAACCGACCACTCACCTTCAAATGCAGTGATTAACAATGAGGTTGTTAACGCTTCAAGCCAGTTGCCTCTCAAGGTAAACTTAACGGACCGCCTGTTTCTGTCTGCTCTACTGGGTCTTGTCATTTAGGTCACGACTAAAATCCCATTTTTTAAAATTCATATCCTCCCAAGCCTGTCTTATAGACTCAGGAGCCTCCATGGATCTTGACCGCATGACTCTGTCCAATTGATTGCGATTTTGGAATGTGATTTACCAATCATATTAAATATTTCAGTCCTCCATCTTAATTTCCAAAACACATGCATGCGGAGATTTTAGGCTTTAAAGGCCAAAAGATCATCAAGGCTAAATTGGCAACTCACTGCAATTAAGCCTTTAGAATCAAAATAAATAACATGTTCTCCACTCACCACAGCAGCTCAATCTCTGCAAACGTGTGACTAACAGATTCTGTAGACATTCTTCGAGGGATTTTAACAGCAGCTTTAATACGTAATCCATTGTAAGTAACAAAGCAGCTCTGGACGACGGCTTCGCCACCCTCACCGATCTGGGCTCCATATTCAATGTCGTCAGCATCAAACACATTCAGGTGTACACCTGACTGTAAGAACAACAAGATTTGATTTGATTAGCACTGATCTAAGTACTCTTAAAATGGTAGGTACCCAAAGTAATGACATCACTACATAATCAAGACTTATGGAATGTGGGTAACCTTTCACATTAGGCTGTCTGAGACCGACCACCGTATCAACAATACAGGCATCCCAGACTCGGACAGAACACAGCTTTGTGACCTACTACAGCAGAAGTCTCTTAACCCTTTAAGGAGTCCCTTAACCCTTTAACAACGCGAACTGCATTGGTTTCCCACTCACTTTTAGTACATGCTCGTCGTTAAAGGACTAAGCAAGTAATAAGTTTCGAACACAACATAAAGAAGGAAAAAACTTAACTTTTTATTTGGTGTAAGGGAGAGGACTGGCCATCCACCGGATTCCACCCACATATGCCCAGGTCATAACTGTGACTCTGTGAGGAATAGTTAGGCATAATTGTTGCTTGTTGGGGCCTAAATCTATTGTTAGACCTCTAGTATTCACAAACAGGTATTCTGATGAGAGTGCAGGCCTAGTGTAGTTTTGAACAGATATGAGTTGTTCAGTGCATGTGGACCAGAAGAGGGGTATGACAGGGAGCACAAGAGGTCAACATTGAGTCCTTCAAGCAAAACAGGGAGTAAGTAAGTAAGTAAGTAGTTTATTCACCACCAAATAAAGCAAAATGACAATACACAAATTATACAACTGAGTGGTGGGCTACCGGTGAAGTCTCATAGACTCATCTCGCCGGTCACCCTAAAGGGAGATTTTGTTTGAAGGACTCAATGCAAACCTCATGGCTAAGTGACAGTTCGAAGGCTGAGGAATGAAGTTTGGTCTACAGATATAAATAAATAAATACAGAAGAAGTGACTCACTTTTTTCAGTTTCTCAACCAAATCTTTAATTTGTTCTCTCAGTTGAACCAAATCCATAGTGAGATTACTTGTGTCCTTGAGTACATGCAAACATCAAAACATCAGATTCAAGTACCTCAAAATATGTTCCAGAACAAGCTCCAATAATATAGGCTAAAAATACTTGGTACTTGTACTCGAGTACAACGCGAGCACACAGGGGTGGACTGGGGAGTTCAAGCGGCCCGGGAAAAAAACAAAAAGCGGCCCTAACTTCATGACTTTTATTTTCTTTGTGCATTTTTTCATGCATACCCGAGGGCCAGTGACCTCCAAAGTTTCATGTTCCTCTATTCTTTGATGCACATGTTTCCAGGAATTCATTCCCGTTGTGAATGAGTTCATATCGTCAGTCTTGCCATATGCTAAGCATACTGTGCAAAACAATGCTTTAGATTCTTTACAGTATGACACCCAATTCCTATTGATACCATTGCTTCTGAAAAATACCCGATACGCATTTGTAAATGGTAGATCAGTTTCACTCACACTAGGTTGTATTGGGTGAAATTTAAAAAACGATTGTAAAGTATTCTGTCGAGGACGTTTGAAATAGTAACTGGTGTTTTTATCATCGATAACTGAAGTTTCTGTCACTTCTTCTGAACTATCATTCTCGGCATTTAGATCTGCCACTGCCAGCGTTGTGTTGTCAGTTAACTCCGACGGCTCCGTAACATTTTCTAAATGTAAGGTGGGAATAAAGTTTGTTGGCACGACTGATTGGACCGAATGCTGATTGTTTTCATCGTTTCGATTTGTGTCGGGTTGTTTACTTGCAGAAGGTGTTTGTTGAGAGCTGGTGTCTTCAGTTTGAATTGGAGTGGCTTTAAATAAATCGACTAGATTTCGGCATTTAGCTCCATCTTTACCAAGAATCTTTAGTTTCTTATCTCTTACTTTCTCCGCACCACCTTTACATTTACGTTTCGGATTTATATCACTCATAACCGTAACATATCTTATTTAATTAATATTACTTATTACTAACTAACAAATTTAAAAGAAATTTTATCAAAACAAACTCAGTGGAAGACGCCGGAAGTAGAATGGAAGATGTAAATTCTTATCTAACATGGCGGCCGCTGGCTGTACGGAGCACTGTAGGTAAGTAAGTATGCATTGCTCTTTTTCAGTTAATTTACAAACCGGTTAACCGAAACTAAAAACCGGTTAACCGATGCCGCAATTTTGTAAAACCTGTATCATCTGTACTAAATTGATTAAATTATTATATCACCGGTCCTGGCGGCCCACCGGGAATCTTCCCGGTGTCCCGGCGGCCCAGTCCACCCCTGCGAGCACAGTTTTAAGTATTTTACTCGTATTGTACTTAAGACCACAGTACATGAGACCTGACTACTTAAAGTATGTCTACTTGATCATGGTCTAAGACAAGACCAACTTAATGAATAATCTGAATAACAAACAGTTGAGGCCTTATTACTTAGGCCTATTGTTTTTAGTTTCAACTGTTTTCTCGCAGGTTTAAGAAAGAAAAATGTAAACCTAACACATTTTCAAAATTTTGACCTGTTGAACACTCATGTTTTACACTGCAAAATAAAACCATTGCATTGATTAGCTCTTTGTGGTGGCATACGAAATCATTAATGGTGATTAATCCCCTGACATAATGTTAATTCTGAGTTAACCAAAACTTTCACAAAATTTTCTAAGTTTAAACACGAAAATTACTTTTTCAAATCACAGGCTGTCACAGTAATGCAGCAAATTTGTTTAAATGGCAACATGTCTTAAGCACAGAAACATGGTTTCTATTTCTGTAAATGTCCTCAATGCTGTCAGACATCTGACGATATAAGTATAAGTAAAAAACATTTTGAAAAGAAACATTTTAACAGAATGAAAATGCAGATTTAACCCTTTGAGTATCAACCGCGGGTGAACTCGCGGTTTCAGATAGCATTTGTGTTCTGACCGCGGGTATACCCGCCAAGCATCACCAATGCGTAAAACTTATTAGATATGTGTTAAGTACTTACTAGCCTGTCTGGGTATTAGTGGGACTGGAAATTTTGCTTCGTGTGACTCTGTTTATGTCAGGAAACATAGGTAAAAGTTGGTGCAAAGTTTACAGTTGACTTTTATCTTGAGTGTAAGTCCACGGTATAGCCAAAAACATGGAATTGTTTAGACTTGGACACACGTAAGTTGCATAGACTGCGCAGATCATCGTACATACGTCACTGACATTTTATAGTGTTGCCTGACCTACCGGAGGATAGTAACAGAGACAATATCAGAGGTGATGATGACACTGAAAGTTCTAATGATAGGCCTAGCGGACAACACTGCGATGATGAATGGAGTTGTGAATAGGGTGGTTCCAGCACAGACTGTAGTTACTTCTTAGAAAATGTTGACAGTGATAACGATCCATGTAGTGCACAAGAGTGGGCAACTACATTCCAGTCAAGTCTACCAAAGGAGTTCACCGCAGATGAAGAACTTCTAGTTGATTCTACAGCTTCACAGTACTTTGACCAGCTCTTCCTTGCTACCCTTTGGAGAATATTGGTTACGGAAATAAACAGATATGCAGAGGATTGCACCATTAATTCCAAGTGGACACAAAGTTTATAGGCGCCTTCATGGAATTCGATCAGGTCGCTGTGAAATATGTATCACTGGAAGCCAAATAATTGCAAAGAAACAATGTACAGTTGGTCAGAGTGTCTGAAAAGTTTATGTCCATTGGGTTTTGGACTGAATTTCATACCAAGTATCAGCCGTAACAATAACTACTAAGTTTTGTTGTTTCCCGATATATTCTAAAACCTGTATGTCTAGCAGTATTGCTGAACAAAAGCATTTCAAAATTACCTATTTTATCACTATTTTCAAAAAATAATGCTACCAGTACTCAAAGGGTTAATCAGTACACAAAAATGAATGCATTTGGTCTATACATATAACTCACAAGACAAGTCCAAATTGGGCATTGCTCTTAAATATCTTATGGATCACATTCGCTCCCCTCTCTCTGAAGTTTCTCATCGACCTCTCTGCTCTTTGTTTCATGAGTTAGGACCACTATGGCCCAAATTAGATCTTTTGCCACCATTGGGCCCTCCCTATTGAATGCCCTTCGCTCCTCTCTACATGCTACCATTCTTTCTGGGTCTTTTCCTACAGCCTTCACTGTCCTCAAAACTAAAGGGGTTCTCGCACTACTGAATGGCCACTGCTGTGAGTGGCGCTATATAAATTAATAAATACAATACAATACAATACACGGTTTAAAAGATGACTTTGAGGAAGTTTGAACCCTGCTGGTTCATCCTGGAATTGCCTGTGGTTTGATCTGCTTTCTGTGCATCCTGGTTCACATCCATGGCACTAGGTTCATTTGTGAATTATCTTGAGCATTATAACTGCTCGATTGCCCATAGACATAGGGGGGATAGTATAATGGATAACACTCTTGCCAGAAGTGCTCAATGACTCGGTAAGATACCCGTAAAGGCCCCTGGGTTTAGCTCTGCCTTCATTCCTTAGGTGGCAGCAAAAAGTACAATGAGCTTGCACCTTGCCTAGCTGCAACTTTGTTGATTTTTGTCTTCTGTAATTTGGGTTCTTGTGAATTGTTTAATCGTCATAACAT
Source organism: Aporrectodea caliginosa (assembly GCA_020284085.1). NCBI lineage: Eukaryota > Metazoa > Annelida > Clitellata > Crassiclitellata > Lumbricidae > Aporrectodea > Aporrectodea caliginosa. The sequence goes on from JACEVL010001011.1 coordinate 413,334, forward strand.
GTACATGTACAGCGCAGTGCGTTTGTCAGGCACTTCACTAAAGAATAAATATTATTATTATTATTATTATTACCTTATCAAGGAGGTTGCTGTCCGCAAAGCCGTCCGCAATATTAACACCATCTAATTCAGCATCAGCTCCAGCTTCTCCATCTCCGTCGTGGTCATCTTTCTGATCTTCTGCATTACCCTGAGATTTGTCTGTGGCCGTGTCTGGCTGAGGCTGGATTTGAAACAGATAAACATGATTAAGCAGAGGATATAATCGAGAACAAATTTTTTTATTTAACAGGATAATGCTACTAAGAAAAGATATAATTTATGTTTGTATAGTGTCACTATCTTTTGACAAGGTATCAGTTGATTGCATTAAGGGCGAGCTCAATTAAAATCCTTACACAGCGACTAGTAAGGGATGCTCGAACCTGTAGTTTTATTTCATTCTATCATTTTATTTGTAAACAGATATACTCTTTGAATAAAAAGAAAACTCAGAAACAACTCAAGTCTTACTTATTATGGTCACCAATATGACATGAAATTTGTTCGAAATGACAAAGGATAGACATAATGTTGGTCCAACTGATGGTATTGTTACAGAATTACTCTTAAAATATTTTGTGAAAGCAGAGGGAAGTAAATTAGGCACAAACAAAACATAAATTCACCAATCAGTAGTAGGTTGATGCAATCAAATTTTAAAATACTAATGTCATGAAACATCTTATTAGCACGAGAGTGTAGGGAAATTCCTGCAATAATGTGGATAACACATTAATCAAACAGAATTAGTCTCTTCAGCAGGATGCAGTGGCTTCTATCCCCTAAACGACCGGGCTCAATCCCTCCCTTCCCCTCTCAGGCCGAGCCTCCCCTCTTTCCCAGATCGCCTACGTGAGTTTTAGCTCATTTCTGATTAGATACATGTGTCTGTATTCCATAGGTTTCGTCTGTTCAAATATCATCAATCCAACTTCTATTTACATGAAGATTTCTTTCATCAATCCAGCTTCCATTTAGGCAAACAATTATATTTATAAATCCATCTTCCATTTAAAAATGACCATGTACAATGCATACCAATGCAAAATAATTAAAGCACCTAAAATGGAGGATTACGGTACAGTTAGTTTGATACAGTGTGTTAACAAAATCGAGCGACTTAATCGGATGTCACCGGTTCACACCAGTGATGGGCAAAGTTAATAACTAAAGAGTTGAAAACTGTTATTTAAACTTTAAAAAATTAGTTAAGGATAAAGTTTAACTAGAAAAAAATAGTTTAGTTAAAACCATAGTTTGACTAATATTTATTGGTTATTAACTAAAAAGTGTAACTAACAAAATCAGCAACTACACGCGAAGTCCTATCTTTCACAATGATTGTCATGACTACGAATAACTGGTTTTATCACTCAAGTCAAGTGAACTGCATTGCATTGCACGATGCATAAGCGTTTGCAACTTTCTTCATGAGTTTCTGGTAGAACTGTATTAGGACTATAAGTCTAGTACGCATTACATACTTTGAAAGTAAAATTGTCATTGACGCTCTGCATTGTTACAGCTTAACCTCGGTCACTGTGAAAATGTTTGTGAAAAAGTTTGTTAAAAAGTTTGAAACGTTTAACTAAATATTTTTTAGTTTAGTTAACTTATATACCAACTCAGTTGCCAAGTTTAGTTAAACTATTTTATTTTAGTTGAAAAATAGTTAAAGTTTAAGTAAAAAAATTAGTTTAGTGTCCATCACTGCAGTGGTTCACACTAATTTGTAAGAGAAGTGGATCTTTCACAGGACTGCAAGTGAAGACTCTGTCACTTGTGGAAAGTATGAAAAAATTGAAAAGAAGCACTTCCCTCTGTTTTTCACTGGGCTCAACTTGTGCCCGCCCTGTATAGGGATAGAAGCCCCTGGCAGGATGGATAATTATAGACCCGTGCAACACTACAGCAGGACAAATGGGGTAAATGAGTGAATAATACAAGTTTACAATACATGTTGGACTGTTGGTTATATGTATATCATGGGCTCACAGCCTCACACATTACTAATAGTAATTCAGTATTCCAAATTTTTTAGCACTTTCTAATTTCCGTGTGAGTGTACACATTTTCTATTATAAATGATCATAATATTATGTCCTCAACCCTGCTTATTTTTCAATGCATTGATCAAGTGACAGCCTTCATCACCCCTGTCCTTTTGAATGTGTGCCATGCACTTCAATGTCAACAAGTGCTTCCACACTTCAACTTGAGCCCCTTCATGCCTTCTCTCAAGTCTATATTTTTGACCATACTCTTCCACTACATTTATGTTCTGTTGCATTCAGCTCTGTGTCGCAAACAATTTCCAAACTATCTTAAAACGTACTTATTTAGATCAGTCAGATAGACATGTGTGCAGCACGTTTTTGAGACACTTAAAAATCACACCATTAAGTGTCTTGATAGCCTACATACAAACAATATGGCCTTCGAGGTTGTGCTTATTCCAGATCAGATGCTCATTCACATAAACACCTAAAAACTTAGATGACTTAGTCTGCAAAATTTTTATAGCTTGACCTGGAAGTGGCTACCTGTGAGAACAAAACAGAATAGGCCCCTATAACTAGTTTTCGACAAATTCAATGATGATCTTTGAACTAGCTTTGAACTAGTTGGCAACAAAACGAGTTCTAAATTGACTTGCTCTAGCAATGTGACTTATGCGATAAAAAGACATTCGGATCGTCTGCATATAGAATAAGAAGTAACAAACAAGATGAGTTAGGAAGATCATTGGTATAATGCACAAACAACATGCCTCAATTATATCCTAATGAAAAAAGCCACACCCAATACGTTTTACTTGTGACAAGCCTAGGCTGATTTGAAGGATGCGTTACCGTACATAAGTAAAAGTTTCAGTACTTTTACTTTAACAAACTAACAAAGTATTACAAAACGGACATAATTATGTTTACTTTTAACAAAGTAAAATTTAACCCATTATTCAGTACTCTTACTTCGTTACAATTTGCGTAACATTTGTTACAATGTTCATTACTAAAATTGCGAGAATGCATGTTCAGCAGGTGAGCCTAGGCTGATTTGAAGGAGCAAATTATTAGATTGAACATTCCACTTCCTGCCAGTACAGCAGTCAAAAGCCTTTTTAGCTTATCTGGTTTAACAATGAACCATAAACACCCGATTGAATGACAAGCATTTTCAGAATTTAGTCTTCTTGAAGGTAAATAAGTGGATCGAATTACAGACACAGGACTCAGTACTTTTACTTTTAACTTTAAAAGCATTATTTCGAAGAATACTTTTACTTTTAGAAAAGTATAATTTACGATGAGTACTTTTACTTTTACTTAAGTACGAAAAGTCCTGTTTATCTTTACCTAAGAACATTTGCCCGATACTTTTAACAACACTGCACGAAACAAAACCCGTTGCTGTCTATGATCAACTCAGCGAAGCGGAATATCTCGTAAACCATGGCTTCCAAGTGATTTCAAGAGCAGGTAGGCCTAGTGGTAATCAGTCTAGTGGTAATCAGTACATGGATCGAAGGTTTTTTGGAAAATCAAAACACATCTAGAATTAATTATTCTCAACTTCTTTTACCTCCTTAGAATTAGATTCTGGCTTGTCTTCCATTTCCGATTAAAGTAATATTCAATGCTACAGCGAAAATATTAACTGGACAGACGCCGCGTAACGAGAAACCATTACAAGACGATAAACTAAGAACATCCGCGGTCAGCGCTTATAGCTCACAACAGTATTATAGCGCTATTCGGCCTTCTAAGGCGGTTGGTGTGGATCATCGTAATCGCTTGGACATTATTTTTTTAAACACTACTTAAAGGCTAAACTACAGTAGGCCTATAATACTGTGGCTAAACGCAGGGCACCGATGGCCAGCTTATTAATGAGCCGAATAGCAGTCTTATAAGTACCACTGTTGTGAAGTTGGATGTTCTTCGGCGACTGATGACAAAAATTGGGGAAGGGGATTCTCCAATTATCATTGGGGTGGGGGTTAGTCGCCATTGCATTCTGGCACGACTAAGACCGAGTAAGCATCACGGAGCAATTTCGCGCGCGGACGCCTGTTTATAACACAGACCACAAAACATACTTCCTCCTGGCATGACTAAAAGCGAGTGAGCATTAATTTCGATTGGTAGGCTATGTTAAGTTTATTTAACGACGCCTCATAGCATAGAATAGATGATTAGCATCAAGCTCAGCACATAGCCTATAGGCCTAGTAGGCGCGTTCCTTTGGCATCTCTTCTGCCAACCGCATACCAAAGTACCACGGCGCGTTCCTTTGGCATCTCTTCTGCCAACCGCATACCAAAGTACCACGGCGCGTTCCTTTGGCATCTCTGGAATGTACGATGGCAAGTTTCGACAGAGCAACAGCAATTGTATCTTCCAACCGCATACCAAAGTACCACGGCGCGTTCCTTTGGCATCTCTTCTGCCAACCGCATACCAAAGTACCACGGCGCGTTCCTTTGGCATCTCTTCTGCCAACCGCATACCAAAGTACCACGGCGCGTTCCTTTGGCATCTCTGGAATGTACGATGGCAAGTTTCGACAGAGCAACAGCAATTGTATCTTCCAACCGCATACCAAAGTACCACGGCGCGTTCCTTTGGCATCTCTTCTGCCAACCGCATACCAAAGTACCACGGCGCGTTCCTTTGGCATCTCTGGAATGTACGATGGCAAGTTTCGACAGAGCAACAGCAATTGTATCTTCCAACCGCATACCAAAGTACCACGGCGCGTTCCTTTGGCATCTCTTCTGCCAACCGCATACCAAAGTACCACGGCGCGTTCCTTTGGCATCTCTGGAATGTACGATGGCAAGTTTCGACAGAGCAACAGCAATTGTATCTTCCAACCGCATACCAAAGTACCACGGCGCGTTCCTTTGGCATCTCTTCTGCCAACCGCATACCAAAGTACCACGGCGCGTTCCTTTGGCATCTCTTCTGCCAACCGCATACCAAAGTACCACGGCGCGTTCCTTTGGCATCTCTTCTGCCAACCGCATACCATTGATACCAAAGTACCACGGCGCGTTCCTTTGGCATCTCTTCTGCCAACCGCATACCAAACTACCACAGCGGGTGTTGTCGGTTTGTTATTGTAGGCCTATTATGTTTCTACCGCTTTCGTACAGTGGCGTCTACCAATGGGGGGGTTTGGAGATCGATCTCCATCGAACTTCAAAAGTGGGGGGTTGACCGGTTTTTGGCCGAAAGTGGGGGGGTTTCACTTTTTCATGTTACCTCTTTTCTCCTGTATGGTTGTGATAATATTAACCTACATTAAACCATTATCGTTATATCGAAATTCGCTTCTGTTTCCATTACAGTAGCAAACGGCTTGTACAGCAGAACACTTACTGCACAGTCTGCACTGCCATGGGGGGGGGTGGAGACCCCGTTATATCAAGGCGTGGACCCCGGGTGTACCGGGCGTCCCTGTATCAAGGCAGCCCTACTCTTACGAGTCTACGACCAACGGGCCAACGGCTTACGCGATAAACCGGCCAAACATTTGGGGAGGGTTGAGGACCCTGAGGTTGCTGCGCTAATGATACGGCGGCCCAGACTGGCAGCGTTCTCCGCTGCTAGTCTGCAACCTGCATCATGTGTGTCATCACTTCGGCCGTTCTCTGTTTCAACTTTCGAAATGGCCCATCTCTAGCCTATATCTGACCTGTTCACAGTGTCCAGTCAGAGTGTGGCGGACATTTAAAATGAATATATGCATAGGAGTCATATGTTATAGATTACGTTGGACTCACGAATGTATGATTCATTTAGCCTACTTTATTTCTTCTGACTTCTGAGTGAGTATTGGTTATGAAATGATACACAATGATACACAATGATATACAGGGACGCGGTGGTGTAGCGGTATGTTCTTTGCCTTGTAACCCGAAGGTCGCAAGTTTCAATCTACCTCAAACAAGTTGAAGCAACTGTGTAGCGACCCTGGACAAGTTGCTCACCCTTAGTTGTCTGTGAGGAAGCAGGAAGGCAATGGGAAACCACCTCAATGATATAATCATTTTTATGCCACCCCGGGTGGCATAAAAGGTTGACTCCCTCATCATCATCATCATCATCATCATCATCATCCTCATCATCATCATCATCATCATCATCATCATCATCATCATCATCATCATCATCATCATCATCATACATACATACATTCCTATAGCAGTGTAGCTACATTGCAAATAGCTGATAACAGATTTATCGATTGTGCGCAAATCAGAGGCAGTGTCCTTGCCACACGTCATCTGTATAGCCAGATGGCATATTAAAGGCTTTAAACACTTAAAGTCATTCTAACGAACTAAGTAGCCAGACTGACTCCAGACTTCAACTTGGTATATAGATAAACCCCGTAAGAGATCCTTAAATACACTTAGGCTATAATAGAAATTTTGTCTCTAAATTTGTTATTTCACCAGCCGGAGGCCAAAGGAAAATGTTTTAACTGTCATGTCTTAAATTCTTATAAAGTTTTAGTCCAATTGACTTCAAACTTGACCTAGATAAGGTCATAAGGAGTGAAGGGTTCCAAATAACATGGGATCAACAGACGTAAAATTCACCCCAATGATTATTTTATATCTTTTTGCCCAGCCCCATGTTGTGTCAGGGTTAGAAGGATCATTGCTTGCTGACTTTCTTCACAAAGAAAAAGTCCAGGAAAATGGATATAGGCCTATGTGTTTGTTGGTATTCATTATTATAACTCGACAAATTAAGAACAATTATAGGGGCATATTTGATGCTAATATTTATATTATATTATGTATATATATATATATATATATAATATTATATTATATTATATATATACATATATATAAATACTGAAAACTTGTCTTGTCTTGTCTTCAACCATCCTCGATCCGAGGGTTGGTCGCTCCATGGACAAGTCTTCTCCACCTTTTTCTATCTTCCGTCTCTGTCAACAATCGATGAAAAGGCATATTCATCCACGTGCTGATGTTGTTAAGCCATCCCATTCTCGGTCTTCCCCGCGTCCTTGCTCCTGGTACCGTTCCCTGTAATTTGATGTGTGTGACTGTCCATGTTGCTGATTGGGAAAGTAAGGGTAGGTTCCCACGTCTTTCCACCTCGCAGTGGTTGATCATTGTGACAACTCACTATGATCGAACTTTTCTTGTGTAAGCCGTTAATGATACCTCAATTCATTTTCCGCCTTACCATGATACAAAACCTCCTGCTGCCCAGGCCTTTGCCGCCCACGTTAGCCAACCTTTCAGGGTTCCTGCAGAGCCTTTCCACCTCGCGTAGCGCCCTAGGTGGTACTTCAGCTTGGCCTTCACCACTGATGGCATAGCCTCTGCAGGCAATCCCCTACTGAGTTGTTAACACCCCCTCACCACGCTGAGGTGTAGGTCGGTCTTTGAGCTGATCTAGGTCAACACTGAAATTAAATTAAAGTATCTAAATAATTTAAAAATATTTTTGTGAAAATTTAAATTAACTAAATTATTTTAATAGCTGAAAAAGGTCCCGGAATGCCGCTCCGAACCGTTCCGGCCGAAAAAAAGCACTGCACCGAAATGCGTATTTCAGAGGTCAAATTTTTGTGGGGCCCGGTTGGGGGTTAGTTCTCCAATGACTACTGGGGTTAGACGCCACTGCTTTCGTATATGTTTTTGGGAGACAAAAAATGGAACTAGGCTACAACTAGTTTCGAAAAGCATGAGAAATCTACGATTGTGGGGTTCGAAAGGAGTGGTTGGATCGGCAAGATATTCGTAGATTCGGGTCCGAATTGGGTGTGGCTTCGTTGGGACAGATTGTGGAACATATTTCCACAGAGACCGCACAATATTGGTATTGGTGGAAATTTGGAGAGCTCTATGTAGTTGGCTGGCATCGTGGATATTTGTTTTGTATTCTAGAAGGGCTCGTTGCTTTCCCGTCTTTCTGTAGAGGTGCGACGATTGTTGCCAAACGATCTCTTTTTCCTCCCACTTGTAGAAGTATATCTATTTGGAATAGGAGATATACCACAACTATGGACCTGCGAAGATTCCCAGGTGGTCGTATGCTGCATTTTCCGCCAAACGAGTTCCGAAAAAGGCGGGAGGTGTACGATAGTAGGCCTAGTTCTTGTCGAAAAGAGTGGAATAGTCGAAAGGAGCTGAATTCTCTTGTTGCAAAGTTGGATCTAGATTTGGGTGGGAAAATTGTAGGACACATCTCTGCGGATACGGCACGAGAGTGGTTGTATTGGAAACTTGGTGGGCTCTATGTAGTTGGTTGGAATAGTTGTGCCGTATTCTGTATCGAGCAGGGATTTGTGGTTGTACAGTAGGCTGTTGCGATACAACCCACTTTGCGGGGATGCCTATTCTTGGTTTGTGTGTAGTACGAGGGCAACTGTGGCTGTAGAATTCGCGAATATACGAAATGGTTTTCGTATGTAGAATCCACAAATCTACGAGATATATGCATGTAGAACCAGGCGAATCTGCGAGATGTGTGCATGTGGAATTCGAAAATCTACGAGATATCTGTATGTAGAATTCGCGAATATGCGAGATGTGGAATTCGCGATATATCTGTATGTAGACCTGCGATATATCTGTATGTAGAATTTGGTTTGGACCAAGATGGGCCCGCACAAATTGTTGGACACATCTCTGCGGATACGGCACAAGAGTGGTTGGAGTGGAATCTAGGGGAACTCTATATGGTTGGTTTTCTACAATATTCTGTATTCGAGATGGAGTTGTGGTTGTGCACTAGTGCCCTGTTTGCGTTCGGCGCCTTGTGCGGTACAATTGCAATTGTGGCCAATCGATCCTACTTTTTTAGTTTTCTCCACTCCGACACGACAACGAATCGGGGCATATGCATTTGCCAGTGCTTCTTCTCCACCTATTCTATCGATTTCGGTCTGTAGAAACGATCCTTGGAGACGAGTATGGAGCTGCAAAAATATCGCGATGGTCGTATGTGGCATTTTCCATTCGGCGACTTTCGGAAAAACGGGAGGTGTACGAACGAGGTCCTCCAAAAGAGTGGAAAAGTCGAGAAGAGCTGGAATCTTTCGCTGTGGGACAGAACTTCGAAGCTGGGGCGGACATACTCGGCCATATCTCGGAAGAAACCGTACAAGTGTGGCTGGGCTGGAATCCTGGGAAGCTATATGTGGTTGGCCTGGGATGGAGTTTTGTCTTCTGCATCGAGTGGGGATACCTTGTGTAGTCGTCTATGTCTCTACTGTGGTCGTACATGGAACCATGGCGATTGTGGCCAAACGGCTCTTCTTCTTTTGTGGTGTTGTCCTATTTGTCCCGAGTTTGTAGCAAATCTGGGAGAAAGTATTCGCCAGTTTTCGATCCCTTTGGAGTTTTGGAATATAGTTGTATACTTGCCTAGTTTGGTAGAATGGAGTTGCAAATATTCCACAATGGTTGTGTACCATCGTTTCCCTTCGACGAATTTCGGAAAAATCGAGATATATACGATAGTGGGCCTTGTCGGAAAGAGTGGACGAATATAGAAGAACTTCGATCCTTCCTTGCAATGTTGGATATGCATTCGTTGGGACAAATTGTGGGACACATCTCTGCGGAAACTGCACTAGAGTGGAGAGACTGGAAGTGGGGCAAGCTCTATGTGGTCGGTTGGCATCGCAATTTTGTAGTCTGTGTACAAGAGGGGCTTGTGGCCGGCTAGTAGTCCGCTCGTGGAACGAAGGCGATTGTGGCCAAACGATCTTTCTTGTTCTGTCCCGTTGTTCTCTCTGCACCTAGGCGACAGCGAATTGGGGCATGGGCACTCGCTAGAACTTGTTCTCCACCGATTTTCTCGATTTCGGCTTGTAGAAACCATCCAAATACTGGTACTTCTTTGTCGTCGGCCGCCTCGCCATTGTCGTCGATTTGGTAGAGGAACAACACCGTTCGAGGTGTTCCACGAAAAGTCGACGAGGAATATCGTCTACAACCATATTCTCCTTCTGGCATATCTATCGATTTGGTACAGTCTTTGGTGGTAGGCTTCGAAACGAAGAACATGTGTTTCTTGTCTTTTTCCGATTTCCACTCCTCCATTTGTTCGTTGGCTTTGTCGGCCGCCGCTTGTAGAATTGCCATTTTGCCTGGGGTCGGTGTTGCGACTACGACAATCGGATTCCAAACAATGTTGGTGGGTTCTCCATCTTTGGTCGTCTGGAACGACTTCTGCGGAAGAATGTCGATGCACAGTCTACCAATTTCGTTCTCTGGAAGCCAGTACAGGGTGCGTTTGTATTTGTCCACCTCCATTTGGAAGTCGCCGACACATCCCTCGAGGATCTTCGATAGCCCCCTTGTGGTCCATACGATTGTCGTACCACCATTTTTGTCCGCAAGGACGATTCGAGCGCCTGTGCCACCGTCGCTTGGACATCTATATCCGAGGACCCAGCCTTCCCATGTTTCGTTTTTTGCTAGATCCGATACCTTCTTCGTTTGTTCTTCCAGTGCATGTAGTACTTCTTTGCGTCTTTGGACCGATAGGGCTTTGCACTTTTTGTAGAGATCTATGGTTCTTTGCATCTCTTGCACTTCCGTCTTTCTCCTTCGACGCTCGTCTTCTTGGTATTGTATTTGTACCTCTCGTAGTCCCACCATTTGTTGCCGCCATTCGTGTGCCAATAGGGCGTCCGCTATGTTCTGCATACGAGCCTCTCTACCCGCCTTCGAAAGTGCCGAGATCTTTCGTTTCGTCTCTACTATTTGTATCCCGAATTCGGACTGTTCCACTCCAATAGACTGGCTCTTCTTTTTCTCCATATCCATGAAATGTGCGAAGTTTCCGGAACAAGTATTGCGGGATCGGGAGCACCATCGTGCAGTTGCAGTGGCATATTGCTGCCGGCAAGAATCGTTTGGGAATTCGGATCTTTGGTGTAGCATCGCAATGGAGCTATCTCGATGTTGTCCACTTCGTTGGCGAGTATGTCGATGCGAAAGATTGGACATGCTCGAAAAACGAAATCCCCTGCAGCCCAACAAACAGCTCGTTCCCATTTTTTGTCGTTTTCTACGACGGGTGTTTTTGGGACGACTCGTACACCCGCTACTCTACCTGTCTTCGTGTGGGCATACCATGCTACAAAGATTTCGCCTTGTGGTCGATTGGCCAATACAAGGCATCTGTCTATACCTGCAGCGAGGTTCTTCCACTGTTGTTCTGTGGGTTGTACTACGAAAAGTCCATCGACATCGCTGGGGGATACCAAATCCAATACTTCTTCCACGACGTTCTTCGCGGTCTTGGTGGAGAGTTGGTCTCCGACACATCCGTAGAGCGACACTTCGATTCGTGTGCATCCGCGCTCTTGCACATCTGGGTGTTGGAATGTTTTGCGGAGATGCTCGTTTGGACAGTCCACATATTCAGCGAGATGGCTACCAATCGTTGCTTGGACTTCTCCAGCCTCGAAGTTCGAAACGATCTTGTTGTATATCTTGGTGCGAGAAGTTCTTCCCAATTGCGTACTTTGGACCCATGTACAAACATGGTTTCCGACACTATTGGTGTTGTCCAGAATTGTAGATTGGTCCTCGTTGCACATCGCATTGTATAGACCACCCTGCTCGCGGAACCCCATCTCCTTGCACAGATAGTCTACAAGAGTTTTGCGATCGAGGACTCCGGAGAAATCTTGTGTATAGTCGATGGAGTATATTCCATAGCCACCGGACAGTAGGTGTTTGTCGAAAAATGGAAGTATCGCTTGCAACTCCTTTATAGGGATTTCGGAGACATCTACTTTTGATCAAATCAACTTTATTGTTCACCGCTTCAATTCAGTGTTTACATGTAAAAGACAGATTTCTTCCAAATGCAGTAACAATGGGTAATACCCTAAGGAACCTTAAGTTCCGCTAACAGGATAGCCCTAGTGCTATGTCAATCAGTCTAGTCTATAGAGTTGCTTAATTAGTTATTTTTTATTATGACTTCATTTCTTAAACAACATCATAAACCCGCTGGTTCGTCGCCTCCATAGAGTTCCATCTACTTTGTCTTGGCTGCACAGTCTGTGTTTTGTTCGATTCTTGCGACTGTTGTACGAATTGTACTACCGGCTGTAATGTCGCCATTGTGGTTTGCGATGGTGTGGAGAATGCCGGCATGGGTGCGATTGCTTCCATCGTTGGATTTTGGTCTATTGCATTTCGCATCGCGAGTACGATGGCCAACAAGACTTTCTTCGCAACACCGAGCTCCCCAGTTGTACAACGAACTTGGCCCTTTGTTTCCACAATATCCTCCTTGCGAAGATAGCCAAAGACATAGATATCGTCTACAAACACTGGAAGACCGTATAGTGGAGTAGATGTGTTCGACCTTTGTGGTCGGTTAGGTAGTCGACGCAGGAGATGTCGGATAGAAGGTTGTTTTCGTGTGCATTTTCAACCAAGAGATGGTGCGATATCGCCTTCTTGGCCCGAATTCCCATACTTGCGAATGTTGCTTGGATTGCCATCTTTCTCTATGAAACTATTTTCGTCTAGTGTAGAAAATATCTGTAGGCCATCTATTCGTCTGTCCTTTCTTCAAATAGAAGTTTTCGTCTAGTTTAGAAAATAGCTATATCTATTCGTCTGTCTTTTGGTCTAGTGTAGAAAATAGCTATATCTATTATCTATTCGTCTGTCTTTTCTCCAAATAGAAGTTTTTGGTTCGCCTTGCAAAACAGGCTAGAATTGGAACATTTGTTTGGTCTTGGTCGAACTATTGGTTGGAGTGTCCATTGGTGTAGATCTTGTTTGGTACATCGACGAGGATCTTGGGTTTGGTTGGTATACTGGCGAGAGCCTGGCCTTGGTACTGGGGCCTTGGTTTTGGTGTGGGCTTTGGTGTTGGCCGGTATATTCGAGAGGACCTTGGATTCTGGTTGATGTGGGCAAGGGCTTTGGTCTTGGCTGGTATATCGACTGGGGCCTGGGTTTTGGCTCGTGTATCGATTGCGGCCTTGGTTTTGGTTGGCATATCGACAAAGGCTTTGGTCTTGCTTGGTATATTGGCGAGGGCCTTGGTTTTCGATTTGTAGTCCATTTTGGTGCGATATACGTGTAGAATTAGGGTCGATATGGATCGTGTTTCTTGGAAGAAAAAAATAGCCGAAATGAAAATAGCGCTGACGAAAAATACGCGTTCATAAGGAGTGGCAATGTTCTCAAAGCGCTTGGGGAGGGGCAATGTCCCCAAAATCGTTCTAGGGGAGTAGCAATGTTCTCAAAATCGTTCTTGAGGAGTGGCAATGTCCCGAAAGCCCCAGTTTACCCCTACTTGCATCTTGCCCAGGTAGTTTGAGTTGACATAGGCATACATCAGTGTGATCGATGTGTTTGATTGCTTTTGAATTTTGAAAGTCTATCGGCCCTAGACCAGCCCTCAACAAGTTAAGTTAAATAGGCCTAAATGAAAATCCTCATAGTATGTGTTTTGGACTTGACAGATTACTAAGAAATTGAGAAATCAGATGAGTCAGAAGAAGCCCTTTGGGCAAAGTATGGGATAACATCGGATCCAGACTCGCTTCAAGCCTTCACGAGCTTATTTGTTGTAAGGTGCGGTCCTTACTCACCGGCCGGCGCTTCCCTACAGTTCATCGCAGCCATTATACCCTCCATGATGGTACACCTCTTAACCCAGGACTTGCGAGCATTAAAGTCTAAATGCTGCTCGTGAGAACTTGTCTATAATTTAAGCCGCTCTGCACCAGAATGCCTGGAGTAGATCGCACCTGTAGTCATTAAGTCTAATATTCCGTTGAAAAAGACAGGCAGATAGCCGAATACGTTGGTTTATACTCTGACACGTTGGTTAGGCACACTCTGTTCAACATTGGGCCAATACGTGGCCATCGTTTGGCTCAATTGGATCCATCGTGTTCCAATAGAACGTGACTGTCCAGGTTTAACTGATTACAGTACGAATCAAACCGTCTGATTCGGAGAATATGATTGTAAGTCAAATGACAGCCGATCCCGAAGTGTGTGATCATCTCTTTAATGCACAATCAACATGGCTGTCAAATTTTCATTCGACAAAAAACTTGTATCTTTAGCTGAATGTCTGTCGTAGCAGACATTTGTTTTGGTTAGAACCCGGGGTCTAGAGAGTGGGTGATACAAATTCTTTCCCCAATTTTCTTATTGCATGAGAATTATTGATTTAAGACGCAATGAAAAGCTGTTAGTTAAAGTGGTCTTTTATGAATGGTATATAAAAAAAAACAAGGTATAGCCTACAGCATGTAACATTTTTCAAACCAAAATGTGGAGAAACGGTAACCTCCAGCACAAAAAATTGGATAGTTAACTACAAGTCCAATCAGTTGGGTGAAGGGTACCAGCGTACCATTCGAAGATTACCCCTTTTTCTTATTAACTTGCGAGTTTAGACGTCATTATAAGACCAAAATGGTCCTAGATTCGAGTTAGCCATTACAAGATAATATCGTTATTAAAACACGGTGTTTCCATGGATACAAACGATATCACTC